>QJPP01000048.1:305000-905000 GCA_003996215.1 Jaltomata sinuosa
GTAATTCGGGTTGGACCTCTCAAGAAAATACCCTGGAGTGTAATATTCACAAACGCTACGTCTGCGATACTATTTTCCATGATGATCCTTGTTGGATGGCGTTGGTAAAAGATAGAGGGAGAGAGCATCCTTCCGTTGTTAGGTTTCATTCGGAAAAAAAGAAACTGGTCTCTTATCCCCTTCCACCCGCCCTTTCACGAAATCAGACAGTGCTCGTCAACTTGAATGGTTCTGATTCAGTTGGGGTACTTTACTGGAAAGAAGGTCCCATTCTAAACATTGACATCTGGATTTTGGATTTTATACACGGTTGGAAGAAGACACTTAGTGTCCCACCGCTGATCGGGGTTAGTCAAATTCTGGGTTGTTCGAGAAATGATTCGATTGTCGCTGAGATGCGAAGCGGACGTGTAATGTTCTTCGATCAAGTAAACAGTGGAGTTAAGATGATAATGCTGCATCACAATGGTAGAATGGGGTCTCTTGAATTTTTGGAGTGCCCGGAGACCGTATTTCAGGTTCAAGGGATGTAATCAGTACACATGGGCCAATAAGCTTTCTACTTGGTCAGTGTCGAAAGAGAAGAATGTTAGACTTTCTAAATTTCTATTTTGATTACCACTGTAGGAAGAGATGAATGTTAGAATCTAAGCAGCGATGGCACCATAACATATGTTCATCATCCGGACGGTGACAGTTCTCCATCTCGTTCTTCTTCAACAATGGGTGACAGTTCTCAATCTTGTTTCTTCATCCCAGCTGATATTTTTTCAAAGATTCTCTCTCTCCTCCCATTCAAGGCAATTTCAAGGTTTCTATCTGCTTGCCCCGGATGGAAGGGAGTTATCTCCTCCCTTCCACACTTCATCAAAGATCAAGAGAGTTATGGCAATTCGTTAATCATCACTAAGTTTGAAGATACTAACCTCAATGAAATTCAGGTGACTATCTACCGTCCACCCGAAGCAATAGTAAGAGTTGAAGTTCCATCTCTTCCGCGTATGTCTGCCGACATGACTTTTGTTGGTCCGCTGAATGGAATTGTTGGGGTTTTACATCTTCCCTCGGTGGAAAGTATGACGCTCTGGAATCCCGCTACAGGCGATTACATGTTCCTCAACATTCTTGAAAATCAGCTCTCTGTGGATATGTTTTCAATAGGAATGGCTTATGATCCGCAAATGAACGTTCTGTCTATCTTGAAATTAGTCTCTCATCAAGAAGGGCCAAATAAACTGGAAATTTACTACTTCGACGGTAGTAATTCGGGTTGGACCTCTCAAGAAAATACCCTGGAGTGTAATATTCACAAACGCTACGTCTGCGATACTATTTTCCATGATGATCCTTGTTGGATGGCGTTGGTAAAAGATAGAGGGAGAGAGCATCCTTCCGTTGTTAGGTTTCATTCGGAAAAAAAGAAACTGGTCTTTTATCCCCTTCCACCCGCCCTTTCACGAAATCAGACAGTGCTCGTCAACTTGAATGGTTCTGATTCAGTTGGGGTACTTTACTGGAAAGAAGGTCCCATTCTAAACATTGACATCTGGATTTTGGATTTTATACACGGTTGGAAGAAGACACTTAGTGTCCCACCGCTGATCGGGGTTAGTCGAATTCTTGGTTGTTCGAGAAATGATTCGATTGTCGCTGAGATGCGAAGCGGACGTGTAATGTTCTTCGATCAAGTAAACGGTGGAGTTAAGATGATAATGCTGCATCACAATGGTAGAATGGGGTCTCTTGAATTTTTGGAGTGCCCGGAGACCATATTTCAGGTTCAAGGGATGTAATCAGTATACAGGGGCCAATAAGCTTTCTACTTGGTCAGTGTCGAAAGAGAAGAATGTTAGACTTTCTAAATTTCTATTTTGATTACCACTGTAGGAAGAGATGAATGTTAGAATCTAAGCAGCGATGGCACCATAACATATGTTCATCATCCGGATTTTCCTTATGATTTCTATTTTTGTTTGTAGTATAGCAACATTTTAGGCCTACCATTCTGCTTTTAAGAAGTAAAAAGATATGCTTTTGTAGATATTGTGTTTGACAAATGGAGGAATTGAGTGATGTTTTTTGATATATTAGTTCATTTGCAGTAATGTGCTTGTTAATTTTGGATGTCATATTTGATTTCTGCTATTAATTTCTCAATGCTAACATTGACAGCTTAGTGTTCTGCTTGAGCTTATAAATGATTTACTGGTTTATGTTGTTGTCAAGTGGCGGAGGCAGACGGGTGCAAGGGGATCCAATTGAACCCCTTTCGTTGGAAATTTATACTGTATAACTAGGGTAAAAATGATTTTCTATGCATATATATAATCCCTTTAGCAGAAGAATTTTTTCTTGAACCCCCTTGTTTGAATTTCTGCCTTCGCCACTTTTGCTGTCTATGAGTAGCTGTTGCTGTCAACCAAATTTGTTATAGCCCGAGCTGCTTCGTAAGCTTTCTGTTTTTCAACCTTGCATTAGATGGTTTTCTACATGATTTGAGGTTTAGCTATTTGGCTCATTGGCTGTGGTGAATCAAAATTGCATTTGGGGTAATGGTGGAGAGAAATAGGTATGGAAGGAATGGCGCACTGTAAGTTTTATGAGCATAATGAGCTTTCCCATAATGGGGGTGGAATGGGGGTAGGGTGAGCATGTACGAGGTGTCTTATGAATACTTTGGAACTCCATTGTAGTCCCTCACAAACTATCTTAAGAATCCCTTTAACCTTGAGTTATAAGTTAGGACAGGATTGACTTATTTTCTAGTGGAACAGATCTGTTGAATTGGTGCTAATTAGTAGAATTGGAAGGGGCTAAGAGAGTACGAGGCAATGCTACCGGGCGAAATAAATTTTATCTTGTGTTTTTCTCAGAAAACATGTTCACCTTTGAGCTGTGCATGATCTACAAACTTAGGTTTTTAAGGAGATTGATAGTTATTAGGTAGGCAAAATTTATTTCAAGAACTTGGAGATGCTCTTCACAGCTAGTAATAATTCATCGTGAAGCTCTGTGCCATTCACTCCTATGCTTGTTCTACAAAGGTTTTCCTTGCAAATCCTGAGAGTCAAACCATCAGCTTCTATTTTAAACTTTAGAACATCATTCATGATAGAAAGGGGGTTCTCTTCTACTTATCAGTTAACTATTTTTGCTGCTTTTGTGTCTCCTTCTAAGCGATTCACCAGATATTTTGGTGATATCATGTGATGATAGTCGTAAGTGAGGGAAAATGGATGTTTTTACTGCCAAATTTATGTCCCCCATTCAGAGCTTGTATATACTAATGGTTATTCAGGATTTAGCAACTTCAAGAAGTGGTGTTAGACCTGATAAATTTAACCCACATTATGAAGAAGTTGGCAGGATAAAGTTGAGCTTTTTTCTTGTTCAAAAAATAAAGTTTTTCTTTTTCTTCTGTAATTTACATTCTAAAACTGTGAGAGAGCTTCATCTGAAGTTTGTAGAAGAAGTATATTTCTGGTGCATGGAGGAGCTCTTTTGATTTCTGAAGTCTTCCTCTAAGAAGTTGGATCCGCTTTTTATTCAAACTGTATGAGTATGCATGTTATGCAAAGGACCTTGATGGGGAAAACTGGAAACACATACTTTTTTAAGATTAGAAATTGTTTGCATTGAACAAGGTAAAAGCAGAAGTTGATTCAAGCAAGAACTGTGTATTAGTGTTAATGAGACCATGGTTGCATAGAATATTAAATGACACCAGCTCACGCGTATAGCACATAAATCTTGATGACAATGTTATCCTTCTTTCGGGAACGTTTTATATGAAACAATTTTGACTTTTTTATCCATCTACACTGGCTGTTAGCTGAAGAACAATTGCAGTTGCACAAAACTCTGTGCTGCTGAAAACCTGGCAAGTTAGAAGCAGCTTAAAGACCCAAGTCACAGAGAAGTTGAACTTGAGAGAGCTCAATTGTGGGAGGATGATTGTCACACTACTTATAAAGTTTTGATCTTTTCTGAATGGAAAACTGACTAGCGATGCATAACAGAGAGGATCTAAATCCAGCAACTGAGTAGAAATCTAGTTAACTTTGAACTCTTGAATGGACTGCTAGAATCAATTTCTAAAGCCTTGATTACTAAGATTGGCAGCTTATGAATTCAACATCAAATGACTCGTCTCAATTGGGAGAACAATAACTTTACTTCAACCTTACTATTCAAGAATCCTTCTACATTAACTGTATACAGTTCCCAGTTTCATATCTCATTTCCAATTGAACACAAAAGGTGTTCAACCTATAACATTAATCCTCTAGAAAAGCAACCAAACAAATGCGGAAATAAACTAAGCATAAAAAGAAAGAAAATTAAATTTCCACTGATGTGTGTTCTTCTTCTTCTTCAGCAAGATAAACCTTCACAGCATCTCTCATATCTTCAACTTCATTACACCCATCAAGGAACTCAATGAGCTTCTTGAGCCTCTAAAAATAGAATGATTTGAGTAGGATTTTTGAAAGTGATATGATAATGTCTGTTTGCATATATCGATTTCAGAGAAAGAAGTTTGAGATACAAAGACGATTTAAACTTTATGGATTCAACTAAGTTTTAGGTGTTGTAATTTTAAAAGGGAAAAGGGTTAAAAATGTTTCTCTACTTTCAATTATTAGTCAACTTTTCCTCCCGTTATACTTTGGGGCTAAACATATCCCTAATGTTAACGAAGTAAATAAAAATGCCCCTCTTTGGATGGAATCCCCCAATCAGCTTAAAATATCCAATTAATTAAAATAACTCGTTCCCACATAACTTGACCCAACTAACCCGATACAAAGTCAACCCACCTAAATCTAATACCCCTAAACCAAACGAATAGACAGAAGTAAAGCAAGACAGATCCATTCATGCTTACATTAGAAGAGATTTCAATAGACACATTTTCTACTTTCCTACAGCTGCAAAAGTCACAATCACTCTATCAACTCGCAATGGTAAAGTTGACTTTGTTTGAGTTATTAATCAAGTTTGGATCGTGAAATCAGTCATGACACTTGTGTCAATGTAGGATGCCTACATTACACTCCTTGACGCATGGGCCTTCCCCGGAACCTGCATGAGTTAAGGCCTACAATTTGTTGTAATTTTAGTAGATTTTACACATAAATTTATGCTCCGCAAAAACTGAATTTAATTCAGGTAAACCCGGTGACGCAACCGCCTCAGATATAATGTGAAATTTGATTTTAGAAATGTAGAAATGGAAAAGGGCCAAAAATACCCTCGAACTATTCGAAATGGAGCAAATATACTCTCCGTTTCATTTTTGGCTTAAAACTACCCCTGCTGTTAACTTTTTGGGCCATAAATACCCTCGAACTTAACACCTCCTTTAACTGCTGACGTGGCATCTGATGTGTTAAAAAAAAGTCCCATGGCTTGACACGTAAGCGTCCTACGTGGAATAAAAAGCCAAATGGCTACCACCTAAGCTACCCTACCCACCAAAAAGATCCGACTAATGGGTAGGGTAGCTTAGGTGGCAGCCATTTGAGTTTTTATTTCACGTAAGACGCTTACATGTCAAGCCATGTGGCTTTTTTTTTAACACATCAGATGCCACGTCAGCGATTCAAAGAGGTGTTAAGTTGGAGGGTATTTATGGCCCAAAAAGTTAACAGCAGGGGTAGTTTTGAGCCAAAAATTAAACGGAGGGTATATTTGCTCCATTTCGAATAGTTGGAGGGTATTTTTAGCCCTTTTCCGATGTAGAAACAATAATCTCTTTTTATTTATGAAAAGATAATGGCATAATTACTAAATCCATTAAAGAATAATCTTAAAAAGTTCAAGAGTTGAAGTGAATTTAACCAGTACAAGAACCTAGCAAGTCCAGTAATTCTTCAAAAATCACTTAAATGTTAAACACACATCACTATTACCGGTTTACCAACTTATATAGGAAGTATGGCATAAAAACTAAAATGTAAAACAACTCTCAATATAGTAATGCATTTTATGCTTCCAGAGTTTATCACAAGATCTATACAAAACATGTTCCCTCTGGAAATATTTACCAATTAGAAGTGAACTTAAAGAAGAAAAGATGCACTTCGCAAAAACCAACTCTGGAAAGAACAATTGCCCATGAAGAAAACACTATTTCAAGGAAATTAAAAGGCGAGGCATATGGTTCTATTAAACAACTAAAAAGAGGATAGCGTTTACAAGCAAATCCCACGAAACCTGGGACATTTATTCCACTAAAGTTCCTACAAGAACATTACGTTTATTCATAAGTACAAGCATGTTCCCTCAGTTGTGAATGAAGTCGTGTGTACTATCCTCCCCAGTGTCTGTTTGCACGTAAACGTGAAGCAGCATCAGCAGTCACCCTAGTTACGGCTTGAAAGCCTACAGAGTTTTAGCATATCAGATGAGCTAAGATCAAAAGAGCAGATACATAGTTGTAGATAGTGCCAACCATGTTCCAATACTTAATAAACATATTCACAAAACATAAGCTAAACTCAGCAAGAACTAAAAAACATTGTGGTGCAGTATTAATTTGGCTGTATCAGCAGATCAAATGTGGTCATATTTGTACGATAAATAATTTTTTAAGCTAATATAAAATGTCTAAATGTGGAATCAATCAATCAACTGTGCCTCAATCCCATATTAGTTGGGGGTAAGCTATATGAATCCTCTATACCCATCCTGCTCTATTCTGATTCATTTCATTATGATGTTGAATAAATTGCCTTTTACTAAAAAAGATGTTAGAACAAGATAATATGCAGTAGCTTTAGAACGTTTTTCTTTAATTACCACAATTGAAAAAGTTATCCAGTTAAGAGGACAGTGATCAACTAAATTGTGACAGACACGAAGAGAAAGTAGGTCAACTAATATGGATAAAGGGATCAACAATCTTACAGTTGTGTGAAGTAACAAAACTACCAAAAAGAAAATGGCCATATTAGCAGTTTCATTATTTGTCCTATCTTAGCTTGATTCACAGGATGTGTTAGAAACTGTAATTTTTGAAGGTAGGATTTTTGCGGGAGTATTAGAACCAAGAGTGAAAAAGCCAACCATCAGACTCAACTTGGTAAGGCTTGTGATGGCTGTAGGCTTAGCAACTTTTTCCTAATGGACTAGTTTTATAATATACTAAATAAGCCCAAGATATTTAGTCACGAGGTACACAGTACCTGAAATGAGTAAATTATGAATGTACCTCAAATAGTAGACTTCTATTTGTACGAAGAAACAGCTCTGCAAGATGAATTGTAGGCCAGATCTTTCAATAGGGACACAACATCAGCTGATGAACCAAGAAGGTATCTGGCACTAGAGCAACTTCTACCAACTGCACAAGAGAAGTAGTTATCAGCCTTGAGGTCAAGAACCGATGACCCTTCATGAACTGTCATTCTATCACGCAACATGGACCACAAATTTCCATTTTCTTTACTGCCAGCTTTCTTGTCTGAGGTTGAAGCCTGCTGGCCAACTTTGTAACTAGCAGCTCGATGCCCACTTTTACTAGCTGAATGGTTTGAAGTACTTCTATTGAGATGGCTAGCTATCTTGGTTCTCGTAGTTGTTGGTACTTGTACATGAGAAGGCTCTGGCTCAAAAAATGAATAAATATCTTCATCCTGAAAGACAACAGTTTATTGCAAGCTAAGTGTCCATGAAGAAATGAACTACACAAGAAAGAAGACAAGAACCACGAGTTGTACCTAAATGAATGAGTGATATATAACAATTTTTCATTAGCAACATTCAAAGATGGAGGCAAAACTGGGAAGCGGATGGAAATAAAGGGCCTTGCAAGCTTATAGCCAGCGAGCAGTCGACAAAAGGTAAACCTGCAAGTTGCCTAGAGTCACGGGGAGAGGAAGGTCTGAGACTATAAGATCGGTGTTATTAAAAACCATCACTTGGTCAATTAAATCAATGGGGCGATGCGGGGAGAGGGGGATTATCGCTTCATGGTGAATCCATGGGTTTCATAGACGTTTGCGCCTCAAACAATGACACCCAAATGATCCCAACAAGCGGTCGGTTCTTTGAATCTCAAATTCAGGAGTTGGATTAATATCAACATTAGATACTGAGTTAACTGCAATTTGATTTTTTTATGACCAAGAAATCTGTATGGAGCCAACCATTTGGGCCAACCGCATCTTTCGAAACTCGAGGATGATGAGTCCATCCCTCTACTCTTCTCCACTTAAATACTGGACTTATTTCGCTTGGCGCAAAGCTCGAACTTGTGACTAGAGACACAAGTCCCTCAACCTTTGCCAATTGAGGTAAACCCTGGGGACAATTTCATCATTATATTACTAAATAACTGTATGTTTGGTAGTTTTTAAAGTAATGAATTGTGAGCTTACATCAAAGAAGCATGCGCTTTACTTCTCGCTTTTCGCTTCAAGCTCCATCGACCTTGTCGCTTTTTGCGTTAGAAGAGTAAGGTTGAAACCAACTTGTAAAAAGCACACCTTTTGGCTCAGCAATGAGTCCAATGAATAAATACGTGAGGTCCATCGAACCGGACAAGAATGTGGCATGTGAAGCGTTATTATAGGTTCATGCTTCAACAACTAATGAGGATAATACCAGGTAATGAAAAAGACTAGTCTGAGGGAGTGAGAAACAGCAAATTACTACAGCAGATAGACAAACAGGCTGATGATGTAACTGAAGGCACACTCAGGAGCCCCAAAGGCTACAACAGGCTTGGTCAAAATTTGCAGGCATTATATGTGTCCAGAGAGAAGTCCGCCGCGGTACCATATGGAATTATGTTCGAGTGTAATATCCCACTGATGCTGTTTCTCTACATATGGAAAAGACTTGAACAAGTGACCACCTTTCCCAAGTATGACTTATCTAGTATTAACTGGGCTACTGATGAAACAGTAACAAATGCTTGGGACCTTATAGAGAACCAAACTTATGATTTGACCTTTACCCAGATTCACCAATCACCTAATCCTGAAGATTTTGATTTTAAATAATTTCTTATTTTCTCCTGATAGGCCCAGTAGTGGTGGCTGTTTGTCTTTATAAATGCCTTCTGAGACGGAGTCTAGAGTGAATTCTACAACTTTGAATATCAGATGACTTGGGCAGTGAAAACAGAAATGACAGAGATTCGCTCTAAGATAGACTGTTTACACAGTCACAGTAACAGTGGAGGAAAGCCTCCAACACTATGTCATACCTGCGCCCTTAAGGAATTGAAAGACCAGTGGCTGACCAGTGCCACTGGCATTATCGAGGCCTTTTGTGGGAAGTCCCCACTGGGGAGTTGCATGTAATCCGTGGCTTCTAGACGTGATGCATGGTTCAAAGATTTAAGAGAAATGGATGGAGCCATATAAGGTCAACCACTGTTGGAGGAAGACCTCTTCGTAAGAAAGCTAAGGCTGGCAACATTCCAAGAGGGACCCCAGTTCCCAGAACATGTACAGAAGAATCATAATACAGTCTCTATCATCTATTCCTCCATTTAGTCTTAGCATTCTATTGAAGCATACAGAGACATGCCCTGGAGCAACGAAGTCTCTGCGTTTCTACGGGTGACTAGGATTTGGATCTCGGAGAAAGAGGGCTAGGCCCCCGGAGGGCTTTCAGGGACTGGGGAAGATGGGTGGATTATAGAGCTAAGTAGGGGCAAAAAGAAGGTCCATCAGGATAGCATAGCATGATGAATCACTTCATGCCGACCTGTTGCCAATCCACTTTCCGGCTCATATGAGAATGGAAAACTGGAGCATTTAGCAGCATCTCTAATGAGGAGCTAAAGATGTCTTCATTCGCTTTCCCCCTGAAGCCACCTAAGCGGGAGCCTTCTGGAACTGGGTTCGCCTGCTATTCTTTTGAAGCATAAACTTTATTTGTAAATGGGGGGCAAGCAGCTGCTATCATATTTACCAGAGGGGTGATGAAGCCATTTCTCTTTTAGTGGATATGGAAGCCAAGGAAGGTGACTATGATGTCAATATTCCGTTACCTTAATATGGGCAGTAAATATACCCAGACAACATGAAGCAAGGCAGTGGAGAAAGTCAAAGAGATCGGTAGGGACTCAACAATCTTTGTTAATTGCTGAAAGGTTGAAATTACAGGTGCTTGATCAGTGTATTAAAGAGAACTGAAGAAAAGTTGTGTAAGGATAACCAAATTTTAGAAGGCTCTGCAGGGTGGTTCTGTTGATTTCGCTCAGAAGTGCCTAGGATCCAACTCACCTAGGATGGAGTTTCACCCCATCCGTTGTTTCTCTCAAGGTGACAAAGTGAAAGAAAAGTATCATGGCAGTTGACAGATGTCATAAAGATATTCTCAGCGGCCTTTTTGAAGTCAAAGTACACTAGGCCATTGAGTGGACATGATTGAATTTATGGAATCTGAACGCAGAGAAGATAGGTGACTTAAGACCATAGATGCTTGAGATTAAGAAAAGTGTTTTTCTATTCAAATGGATTGTACCAGGTGGCCATGATGCAGAATTTCCGTTGAAAGAATTAATGAACACAAAGCCAGATCTAGGAAGGTCCATCGAGGAGCTAAGGGAAGAGGGAATAACATTTTGCCTAATCTTATTTTAGATATCTCCATCTTTGAAACCTCAGATTTCAGAATCTATCATTGGCCCCATCCCTACAATTTCTCTTTTTCCTTTAACTTCCTTCCTCTTTCTGTTGCATCAACCAGTAACAGTATTTCCATTTTGGAGCATCGCTTCGGCTTTAAGCTTTAGTTTAGCTATGCCTTCTTTTCTATTCCATAATTGTTCAAAAGATCCATCAAGGAAGCTACTTAAGAGAAGACTGATTTCATAATAGTTTCTGAGACTTCCACAAACATCGGGAAACTGTGATGGTTGAAAATGTGAAATATGCAAGGAAAACTTTCCCTCAGTTATTGGAACCAGTATTTGAGATGGGCTTCAGAATTTCTTGCAAGTTTGAATGCAGCCGGGGACATCATGAAACTTTTGGGAAGCACTAAGCCTTTAGACCAAAACCAGGTTTCGATAAGAAGGAGCGAGTTTCCTCTACCAAACAACTTGAATAACCAAACTAGTAGTCACTCCATCCCATTTTCTACGACCTGCCCTGACTTTTAAGCAGTTTAAGAGAAACATTTGAATGAGAGTTACTACAAGGGAGTTCTGTATATATATGTCAAATACTAATTGGAAGATGTGAGAAGATATCAAGATGCTGCATCAAATAAAAAAGTAACATTGAAGTAGAATTATAAAAAGAATATACAGTATTACTATGGTGGAAGCCAACATTTAAGAGGTTGTATATTTGTTGGACGAGCTCAAATAGAACGTAAGTAAAACAAAATAGGATCAAGTAATAATTAAACTGAATAACTACTACAATGTCCAGGTAGCTGTATAGAACTGAAGAAAACACATAAGCATGTTCATATTCTCAATTATCAAAGCTCTGACCAAGCCATATAAAGCAACACATTTTGTAAGAACATCTTCTTAAGATGGAATCTGGCACGAAATCCAACCATATAAACCATGCCAAGTTATATGATGCACAAAGTTTTTAGGTCAAAGTGGAATACTCAATTTCACAGCTTAAGTATTCAGGCAGCTAAAGTATATATGCAGTTGGCCATAAATTTCATCCACATAGATCATTTAATAGTTAATTCAGGATTTGTCAAACATAACATGAAAAAAAAACACCTTTGCCTGAAAGTGCCCTATGCACAAAACATAATCAATTGGTGTCTTCACGACATTGTTGTGCACTATTTCTCCCAAAATACGATCAATAGCTGCCCCCTGTACAAAAACAAGCTGCTTAGGAAAATAATCAATTTAACGCATAATGACATTCTGGAAACACCAGAACAGACCTTAGTAACACCAATTGCTCGAACCTCAACAGATCGACCACCCTGGACTACCTCTAGAGAAGCATTTGAAATTGGGCCTGTCCACAGATGTTGCAAGAGATCTTTTGATTGAAGTTTTCCAAACTCGATATCTGCATGCTCAGCACCCACTAACAGAATTAGGAGTCTGAAACCACAGATAAACATAAGGGTATTTATTTGATTAAAGATGGACCTAAATTGGGTATGAATTAATGACCTGTATATTTATAGTTCCAAACAAGAGAGGTTTCACGAAGCTCAAAATGAGAACGGGGGGTCCTCTCAGTGAAATACTCAAATACATGCTGAAACAAAGAAGATAGACTTTGATTTCAAAAACTTCACAAACTTGAGACAATTCAAGTTCAAAAATATAGTGCTTCACCTTCACGCTGTCAACCCAATCCATACTTAGATTTTCAGGCATCGTAGTCATCCAATTCCCCTCTGTTTGTCGCAAAAACATTCCATGTTCAGCAGCCAACCACATCCTATATTCTCCAAAATTCTGTAGAAGAAGTCAGTCAACGAACATAAATGCTGATAGAAAGACATTAACTTATGAAAGTAGGAACACCTCATCAAGAACGTTTCGGCCACTTCCACTGAGGACAACTACTGTCGTCTTTGGGTCATTACAAAGCTTTCTTAGAGGTTCTTTTAGATCTGGATGCAACTTAAGCTCCATTTCTTTTAGTTGATCAATCCTTCTTCCCTGGGCATCAACTGGCTCTGTTAATGTGGCATTGAAACCCTAAATTACAGAAAATGACTGTCAGAACGAAGTATTTCTTATTAGGGGAACTGCAAAGTAGCTTATCACCTGTCTGCATCATCTATATATTCAACGTTTTTGGAACTATAACAAGAAGGAGCAACCAAAAGACACAGTAAATGAGATAAATAGCTTAGACCAAACAAAATACAGTAAATTGGACATTTAGCTTGACTACTGCTCTCCGATACAGTGCTACACTTCCAACAGGCCCAATAGACTATCTATAAATTAACAAAGGGATACTAGGCATCACCCTAAAGTAGTTCATTTGTTCCACTTTTAAATCAAAGGAATAGTAGAGATTAAGTGGACAAAAGCTGATAGAACTTTTCGTTGTGACAAAGGCCAGGGAAGCTATTTTTGAAAGCAAAACTTGACTTTCAGAAAACAGAAACATCAGAACTACCTTGTACTCAGTTAATTACATAGGTCGGTGAGACATGGTAACAGAGAAAGAAATATAAGCATCCTCAGTGCAAAAACTCTTCAAATTCATAATCTTATGGAACAGCATCGTGTGTACCCTTACAGAATAGTTTCTACTGACCACATCATCCTTTTGATATTACAAACATTTGATGAACATATAACAGCATAACAAACATTTGATGGACATAATAACAGCATAATTTTATCAAGAAACATTCCATGTTCAGCACCTTATGTTCAAATATGTCTCGGGCAATAACAAGTAACAACAGACTCCATTCCCAATTGGTTGGGATGCCATAGTAGTAAAAGAAATAAGATGAATGTGTACAGCAGTAATTAATAAATGACAGCTTACAGAGACATCAGTTTCTAGTTAGAATAGCTATCTGTTTAGTTGTTCCATTTCCTCCGTTGAAATTTATGAACTGAAAGCCAGACAAATGGTGTAAAAGGGCATCGGAAATAACATCCGAGCAAAGCAAGCCCTAGAAATTGGCACAGGAGCAGCTACAATAGCTTCAGAATGAGCTTCTGCCCATATATGGAAATACATAATGGCTAAACGCATGGTTTTCAACCATTTTCTAATTATATAAATTTCATCTTTCGATAGAATGTAGAATCTAGCAGCAGTGTCATACTGCACCAATTTCCTGGTTGTTGATCCTTTTGAGTTGACACCAAGTACTAAGACCATAAATAAAAGTACACATTAAGATAATTTAATCACCGGTTGAAATTACGATTTTACAAAAGAAAAGTGCAGATATACAATTTTTAATTTTGGTGAAGGGAAAAAGGATACCAATATAAGCAATCGATTATTTGATTGCAAGTAGCGCTCAATAGCCACTTCGGAGGGAAATTGAGGTGGAATATGTCTAGTCCTCAGCTGAGCTTCAACAACTGTATCATTGAGTTCACTACATAGAAACAAACAGTAGCATCAGATTGTACTAAGCTTTAACAACTGTATCATTGAGTTCACTACATAGAAACAAACAGTAGCATCAGATTGTACTAAAACTGACGTTAGGCAAAAGTAGTTAAAATAGCGTCTGAGCAAATTGTTTGTCTTGTGATCGCTTCTTGATATTGTTATCGATTAGACTTCAAAAAACATGTGTTGAAAACATAATTAGTAAATAAAAGTGTGCTCTCTCTAAAGGTTAAGCTTTTAGATGAGATGGTCACACACTTCAGCATGGTATCAGAGCAGGCAGAGATCCTAAGGTTCGAGCGCCATCCATTATCAAAAAGAATTTTGTGCTTGGCTCATAACAAAAAATCAAGCCCGCTCATTAGGGGGCGTGTTGAAGACATAATTTAGTAAACAAAAGTGTGCTCCAGCTTAAGCTTTTAGATAAGATGGTCACACACTTCAACAACGTGAAAAGTACATAATGAGGAACCTAAACAGGGATCCTTATTATCAAGAATATAAAGGTAAGGAGTCTAAATCATAAGAGCTACTCTGACACATTAAGGACATACCTTACAAATGTTTCAGCCCATTCCTGGGAAGTGTGAGTAGTGACATGCAAGAAGTTATGGTGATGTCGTTTTTCTCTTTCATGTGCAGACATTGTTAGAGCATAACCAATTGAAGACGCAAGTTCAGTAATGTTCCATGGGTTTACCAAAATAGCCCCAGCACCAAGAGACTGTGCTGCACCTGCAAACTGTAATTAACAAAATATTATTTAAGAATGTGCTGCTCAAATCATTTGTATAGCACGTCTACATGTCCAGTAACGATCTGATAATTGGAAAACAATACTAAGAAGGAGAAAGAGTTTCTCTAAGGAATATGATGCCACTTCTCTTACTGAATCAAATTCCAACGGACTTCTGAATTCTAGCATTTAATATTAACTTGCATAAATAAGTTGAAGTAGAAATCAAAGCAACACATGGGCACTATCATATTTCCCTTTTAGCATGTTGAGGTATACTTATTATCAATACTAGACAAACCTTTTTGTAGTAATATCTCTGTATCTTCTTAGGCATGACATTAAGATTTCCATTGGAGCTACTTTGCTACTAAGACCATTGTTGGGAAGATGGACATAGTGACCAACTTAATCCCAAAAACAAGCAAAATCATATAAAGAGACTATACCATCATACACTTCACCAATGTGGGATTTTACCAACCCTCATCCCTTCCCGCGTGCTCAAAGCTGGACATATGTGTTGTGAAATTACGGCACATTCTATGCCAAATACATAGACTTTTCATGTCCTTAATGCATTTTTAGTATAGGATTCTTATATTATTTTGCTTTTTGTAGGTATTTTGCACTGGGACTCCAAAAATGGGCAAAAGTGAACAAAAGTGCAGAGAAGTACCTAATATGCGGGCCGTAAAACCAGATTGCGGACCACCAAAAAGGTAACTTCGCCGCATAAATAGACGGAAGAAGAGAGCTTAGAAGTCAGGATGCGATGACCATCTGCCGTCCGCATTCCAGTTTTGCGGACCGCATTCCCGTCTGCAACCAAGACCTCAGTCAGAAGATTCCACTCTGCGAACTGGAGCCAATTTGCGGACCGTATACCTATTTTGCGGTCAAACATGAAGACCGCATAATTGGACAGAAATTCCAGATCTGAAGATTGTAGCCAACTCTGCGAACCCTATCCTAGTTTGCGGACCGCAGACCAGTTCTGCGGTCGTAGAGTGGGAATGTGGTGGCATTTTTGTAATTTCGATTCCATGATTTTTGGACCCTATAAATATGTTTTCTAGGGTTTTGTGTCCCATCATCACTAAGAATATTCACTTTTGAAGTCTTATCAACTTATTCCTTTGTCCTTTTGACACCCTTGGTACTGTCCCTACTGAGAAAGATCCGGATTTCCCAGAGAGTGCTTTTCCACACTTGTGAAGCATCAAACTTCAAGATTCTCATTAAATTCAAGATATTCATTGTGAGCATTCATGACCTTATTTTACTCTTTTGTCTTGTATTTCTTTTATAATGAGAAGCTAAGAAAATATGTTGGGGTTGTGGATCCTAATTGGGATTTTTGCTAATGGATTTAGTATTTAATGTTATAAAATGGTGTAGTGCGTGTGATATTTAAATACCTTTCACTTTAATTGATAAGATGTGGTTGCAAACACTCTTATATTGCCAATTGACTCTATTTTTAGAAAAAGGTAGATTAATTAGGAGTTGGGGTTTTAAACCCCATTTAATAAATCCCAACCACAGATAGAAGGGATTTAACTAAGGGTATTACTTGGTAATCAAGGATCTCAACACATTAGGCTTGAAAAGGCCTAATTGTGACATCTAGTGGGTGTATTTAGAAATCCCCACTAGTACATGAGTCCTCACTACTCATGTCATACCCCTTCACTTCACTCTTGGAATTAAACCCATCTGCATGTCCCATTAAATGGTACCACAATCCTAGCTCCCTAACTTATAATCGTTTAAAATCAATTGCTAATTGTCAATATTTGGAGACTGTATTTCAAAACAAAAACTCAAATCAATTTTATAAATTGCCACCTTAGAAATAGAGACCATAGTAAAGTTCAAATACGAAAATAGCGTATGATTTCTCATCGTATTATTTGTGGGATTCGATACCCAACCCCGTTGGGTTCCATATTTGTGACGACCATTTATGTCACTTAAGATGGTGTAATTTAGGCGTATCAACATGTCTAACTGAACATTAGGTAACCCAAGATCAAGGATGGGTCTAGCTATGACGCTGAGTTGTAAAAATAAACCTCATACCTAACTTAATTTGAAAGCTAGCTCAAGTGGTGAGAATAGGTCACATGCTTAACCGATGTAGGATTCTGAAAATGTTATTAGTGAAATCATATTCCAAAGTAAAAGAGAGAATTGTGTACCTCACTTAGAATTAGGACTCCTTTCTTGGATGCTTGGCATGCCACAAACTCGTAGCTAACAAGATTCATCCCATCTCTCAAGGATGTAACTAGAGCAACATCTAAAATTTCCGAAACAAAGAAAAAACTGAGAAAAGGGCCGAGAAGTATATTGAGGAACAATTAGCATTAAAAACTTACAAGTATTATAACAATACATCATAAAAATTGGTAGTATGAATTTAAATAGAACCAAAATGTTATAAAAAGCAATCATTAATGTGTCACAAGCAAGAAATGTATCAACTTGTCCTCTCTAGTTTATAAAAATAAATTTTCTTGGTGACCCATCTAGTTTCTCTTTTGTCCTCTACATATGTGTCAGTGCAAGTAGTATCATACATGGACATAGTTTGTTCAGATGCTGAGCAGGCAACCCCCTGAGGATGTATTGATGTTTTCCTTTTTCCCTTTCTGTATACCTGCCCCTACTCTATCACTATCAGAAGAACTCAACTATGTTTTCCACCTTCTAACCATATTAAATGAATTTATTTCCAGTATAATGTAAAGGGAGATAAGAGACAATTTACTTGTAAAGGAACAAGAATAAGTACCAGTGACAGCATACAGCGCACATAGTGCAGGAAAATCAAGAGAACGATCCTGTAAGCATAGAGATAACAAGATTAGAATCTTCACAAGGATACAGCAATCACTCATAAAGCACAATGGGAGTGATGAGAATGAGTAGCGGAATAGGCTGAAATTAGAATAAGAAACATCAAACACCACTCACTAGCTGGAATGGGATAAAGGGATAGGAGAACCTTTGAAGGATTCACTAACTCGTTCTGAAACTCAAAAATTCACCCTTCAGTTTATTTTAGTGTAAAGAGGAAGATCCTTGTTTCACAGATAGTTGGCTTGATTCTTGAGGCCATAACATCACATGTAGTCAATGCTTCTGTTTTTTAAAATCACCCTCGAGAAGAAACAAAAAGTTCTCATAGAAATCAACTATTAACCTTCCATTTTCAAAATCTTTTTTCTCTTGTTATCCGCCACTTCATTTGAACACCTCACGACCTAGCTTTTGGAGTAGAGTTAGGCCCAAGATCCATCTCTCAAAGTATTCAAGCAACAACAATGAAATTGAAAACTTAATGTTGATACTGTCAATTGACTCAATTCCTTGACCACGAATCTCAGGCATTAGGCCTATTAATTAAAGTTTTATGCTCTTGGAGAAAAAGTAATTGACAGATTCCATCAACACAAAAAAGCTTTCTTAGGAAAATGACACATCGGAAATCTATTCGGAGGATTTTCAGTTCTAGCAGAATTAGATAAAGAAAGATAAATATTTTCCCGGTTTAAGAGTAACATATTTTCTAATTATTGCACTATTGAAACCAAAGAAAACACAGAAGAACCAAACCTTCATTATAATGATGCAGCCATTTTGATTAAGATGCAAGTATAGAAAGCAAGCAAATGAAAATGCCATTCAGAGAAGATATGATTGATGGAACCCTTCACGCATAAATGCTGCATCATTAAAATAATTCAGCCTAATTTATGTTACTGATTCGTGTTGTAGACTTTGTCAAAGTATTGGGCTTTTTTTATCTTTTTGATAAGTAAAGTAATGTCAAAGTGAGGGGCTTTCCTTTGCAATGAAGTAGTAAAAATTAGGAGTAATATTTTCTTCTTATTTTGCATCCATTTAGAAACCAAGTAGGCAGTAATCGACCTGATGCCTCAATGCAGCGGCAGAGCTAGGGGGCGGAAACAGGTTCATCCGAACCCCCTTCGCCAGAAAATTAACTGATATAAGGTCAAATTTAATTATTTTTTTTGAGTATATATTTCGGAATGAACCCCCTTGACACAACTCAAAAGCTAGGCTCAGTGGCCAAGGGAGTTCAAAATTATCCCAAGGTCGCGATCAATTCTCGGTCACTGCACTATTTCCCATTTTCTCGGTCACTGCAGTATAAAATGATTGCCCACCAATTATTTAATATTTCTTTTTATTCACTCTATCAATTATAATTCAAATCAGAATCAAAATCTTAAATTTCCTGCCTATCTTGACCTAAATTCCTTTATCAATCAGGTATTCTCAACAATGTCAATATGTTGCACAAGTTAGATGACATTTGTCACAAAAGGGAAATTGACTTAAATTTGAACCTCTCGTTCACATTTAACTTTTGACAAGGAACATGTAATACAAAAAAATTATCTATCAATTCAAATTCGTTGTTATTATATAGCCTACTAATATTATCCTAAAATCCTAATGTGTCTTTTTTATTAGCTTCTTGCTTACTTAACTAACCAACTTTAAATAGACAGCACCTTTCGATTCAACAAAATATTTTGGACATCCCAAACGTAGATATGAATTCCATCTATCTCACTTTATATCCAAGAGTTAGCTTTGAAAGAGATGACAAAGTTGTGAACTTTCTCTTCCTTCTTTCTTTTTGGGCGTTCCCCACAAATTTAACGAACTTTATGTGAAGGCTATAAATATTGCTAGAGATATTGCTATAGATATTTACGGAAAGATATAAGATTTCTAATGGAAACTTTTGTGCTTTTATGCCTATGATATGAAAATTTCAATTTGTGAAGATGCAATCTTATACTCCCCCCTTTCCCTTTTAAGTGATTTTCTAGCCATTTAAATTGTGTTTCAAAATAAGTAACCTTTAAGAAATCAAGATATTAATCTTTTTCCAAAATAACCCTTGTTTGAAAAACACAAGAAATGTTGAAAAGGGGCGATGGAGCAGGGCAAAAGTAGGAAGAAATGTTAAAGGGACATGACAAGGCGAGTTAAAATTTGGCGGGAAGGTTAGTCTTGTACTTCGCCGCCCCACCCCGTTTATCATCATGCAATTTCGTACTTTATATTTTGAACCCCCTTGATAAAAATCCTGCCTCCGCACTGCCTCAATGTAGCTAGCTTTTGAAGTACGGAAACTATACTTTGCGAATTTGAATAGGCATAATACATAAATGTGCCCTTTAACTTGGCCTCAACTGACATTTATGCCCTCCAACTTTGAGTGTGCACATGTAGGCACTTAAACTTGTATAAAGTTGAACAAATGGACACACGCGTCCTACATGGCATCTACGTGACAATCTCATGCGAACTGCCACGTAGATGCCACGTAGGACGCCTGTTTTTACTTGTTTAACTTTATACAAGTTTAAGTCCTACTTGTGCATGCCCAAAGTTGGAGGGCATAAGTGCCAGCTGAGGCCAAGTTAAAGGGCACATTTATGTATTATGCCATTTGAATATGCAGCATTACCTGGTAGAGTTTGTGAGTGTATTTATCTAGCAGAAAGCTGATTGCACGCATATTGCACGCAGAAGAGTTCACCAAGAGTTAAGTCTTGAAGGTAAGCAAATTCTTAGTTTTGTCCTTTACTTTAAATAAGCACATTAACTACAATTTAGAAGAAGACAAATGGGTGTACTCATAGCTACTCCTACATGTTGCCAATAAATCTTTATACAAGATTTATCCAAAATTACTTGAATGACTTGTCAAGAGTTGAACAATATCCTTTTGCATCTGCCGCAATATTTACTTCATCTTTAGTATAATAAATTTCTAAATTTTCCAAGTGCATGTCCATCGGTCCTCATGCTCAAGGTTCAATTGAGTTTCTATATTGACGTAATGATCGCAAGATTTTTTATCTTTTTTTTGGCTTTTCATTTTCACCAGATGTCTGATACCCGTTTTGGGATCCGACTAATCGGATTTTGTGGGTTGGGGGGTGTTAATTCCATTTCCATTACTCGAATCTGAGACCTCTGGTTTCATGAATCATGAAAAAGTACTTACCTTTGGTAGGGAGTAGGGCCTTTCTAACTGTTAGAGTGGTTTAGAGTCCCACATTGGTTGGCGAATAGACCGGTGGTCTACTTATATGGACTTAGGCAATCCTCCCCTCATGAGCTAGATTTTGGGGTTGAGTTAGGCCCAGGTGCCATATCTTTACATGGATCAGAGTCAGGTTCATCCTTATTTGGACTCCCAGTCCACGCTCGCCTGGACGTGAAGGGGGTGTTAGAGTCCCACATTGGTTAGGGAATGAACTTGTGATCTGCTTATATGGACTTGAGCAACCCTCCATCATGAGCTAGCTTTTGGGGTTGAGTTAGACCCCGGTGTCATATCTTTACACTAACCAACCCAACATTTCCTCTTGGTCATTTCTTCTAAATTATGCGGCTTATGAGTAATAAATGATGAAGATCTTCATTATGTCTTTTATATTTCGGTTATTATAGTTTCCACAGAAGTAAAATCGTCATGGTGTTTTCCGCCTTAACATTCAAAATTCGCATTTCTCATGTCCAACTCAACATTTTTCATAACAGTGGTAACCATGCCAGACCTCACTTTGTGGGACTACCCTGGATATGTTGTTGTTATTGGTATCCATGCTAGTTTGTGACACCTCGACTATACCACCGGCTACTTCCACCAGCACAAGAACCAGTTAACTCTACTCACCGAAGCTTAGATAGATGCGAAGAAATCACCTACCGTCTTTTGTCTGGTCTCCCATGGTTTTCACCCACTTCATTAGCACCCTTGGGTGCTGCACAACTGTACTTACCCTAGACAGACGGAAATATTCATGCTAACTAGGTGAGAATTGATGGCAATAATATCTCGAAAATTCTTATGTCTCCGGAATCGTAAGGTTAGGGAGCAGAACATACTGGCCGAGATGAAGAAAATATAAGTTGAAAATGTGACTTTTAGAGACTAATGGAAAATAAGAGTACAGGAAAAAAGATGGGTAGCTGATGTTAAGTTTAATGCGCTCCTAGTATGCATGTTTGCACTTCACACCTTGTTCTTATCTTTTTTATGGTTTGATCCCTAACTTCCTACTATCTAATGTAAAAAATGCAAGTTTTTGGCTCAAAATTAAATTGAGTCATGTCGATCCCGTAAGGGAAAAAGGAAATAATTACCATATTTGATCATGGGTCATGGAAAGGGGTTGGTGGGCTGGATTAACGAAAAGGAATGAAGGGAAACTCAATGAATTAGGGGTATGGCGGTTCAAATTCAGCGTGAGTAACCTGGTGCTGAGAGAAAGTGGCAAGGGAAGAAGGGAAAGAGATTTGGTTCAAAGGAAACCAATCTCTCACTTTACACTTATTAAGTAAATACTCAACATTTTGGGCAAGTGATTAGTTTCTCAATTGTATCGTTTCAGGATCACATTGCAAAATTATTAAGATTTGCTGGAAAGTGCCAAATGTTGAATACTTCGCCTGATAAAATTCCTCTAACTCTACGATGCTCCTTGAAAGACATAGGTATTAATGTCAGCATTGCATCAGAGGATTCAAAATAGTTTCTCCTAAGACCTTTATTATTAGATCTTTTGTTTTTTTCTCTTTCCTTTCTTTCTTTTATTGTTTTTCTTTGAGCCTTTATCATTTGATCATTATGATTTACTGTTAAAATGGAAACGAGAGACTCGGCAAAGATAAACAACCAACTTTGGGAATAACCAATAACCTGTTAAGCTACTTTAAGACTCAAGTAACTGTGAAGACTCACTTGACATAGAATGAACTAAATTAGACCCATTAAATATTTTAAGTAACTGCACAACTTCCAGAAATTAAGTGCCCAAAAATTTAGATTTCTAAAAAAGAGTAATTCTCAAAATGCAGAAGAATCATATGAAAATAACAAACTAAAACAAGTTGCACCAACTTAGGACTTTACGGGAAGTATCAACAAAATCAATATGTAAACCATTAGAGCCTGGCAAGAAGAAAACAGTAATAACTTATACATATCACTAATACCAACAATTATATTCATATTATTAAGTAACAAGAGACAGACCAAATGATGGATTGGGACAGCTGTTAGAGTTCCAAATCGCCCATTGATGCGTCCCACAATTTCATGTACTTGGCACGTAAGCTTTTGATCTGCCCAACAGGTTAAAAGAGGAAACCACTAACAATCAGAGAGATTAATCCCTTGATAGATGCCAAAATGTTTAACCAATTACAAGGCTTCAAGGGCGATAATATCTCTTAATACCATACACTGGTTTTATGTTTAGCTTTACAAATTTAAGTTTAAATATCAGAAGTTTGGAATAATCTTTTTCAATGATAATTTGACGATACTTTAAACATAATAACTTTAGAAACTCTCACTAACAATAAATGATTCAATACAAAAAAAAATCTTGAAAAATTATTAACAATTGTGCTTTAGAGATGTTAATTTTGCTACTTAGAATTTCTTTTTAAAAGAAAACTCAGAAATTCACTATTTAACTCTGTTTATGTGAGCTTACTCATGTTGCCGGTCCTAATCCCAGATAAAAAGAGGAGGATTGCAGTAGGCTAGGAGCCAGCGTAAAACAAGCCAGTTTCATGATGAATCCTCGCAATACGGACATCGTTAGGACATACTCAGCATGAGATGAGTTTAAATGGAGTAATGTGGTCACTGAGGATTCCTATAGCGGATCCCAACTTGTTTGTGACTGAGGTGTAGTTGTTGTTGTAGAAATCCACTATTTCCAACTTCGAAAGCTCAGCAAATAATAGGTTAACCCCTATCCTTCTCCTCTTAAGTACTATAATTGGTTTACCACCAGGATTCAAACTCATGATGTATCGTGCCATCAACATTACTCCTGTAAAAACAGATCTTCTCCTTCATTCAGTCAACTCAGATCTATCATGTGAGTCTTCGAATATCCAAAGGATTTCTCACAGGTGTAAAACATCAGATTCTTTACTTCATCACTGTTACACTACGGTTAATTTACTATAACCAGTATCTTTTTTTCTAGACAAAAGATGTCAGATCAGAAGATCTCTTCACATGAGACAAAAACAGAAGGTGAGTGAGCTAAGAAGATGTTGTTAGAAGCGGATGAGGGTTGCAATCTGAAACAAGGAAAAATGGGAGAGTGGAGAAGATAAGAGAGAGATTAAGCAGGCACAATCTTAGAGACGATAAGAAAGATACAATGCTTCTAATAGGACCATCGGGATTCTAGAGAGGAGGAGCTTCTGCATTTAGAAGTTTTTAAGGATCTTTTGTTGCAGTTGGTAAAGTTCGAATGCATTAAATTGGTCTCAGTCTCAGGATTATGTGCTTGCATATCACAATCCAAAAACATCAACATTTTTTCCTTTCTTTCTCTTTCCGGATGTTCTTGACAACTAGCATATTTACCTTCACAAAATCTACAAGTCACTAAAATCAGTAACTTAAACCAACAGCTCAAATTGATCTGTAAAATCCATATGTTTCTTTTCCTGGTTAGCCATACTTAATACATGATGAATGGTAGACACAAATTCTGTGCTGTAATTAAACAACATTAGTAAGTATGATGACAAGGAACATACACTCGGGGACATCTGTCCTGGTTGGTACTGCAATTTGTAGCAAAACTACCTTGTCACGCCAGTCTGGGTTCTCTTCAAGGAACTTCTCAAATGCCAATATTTTTTGGGGAATTCCCTTAATCATATCCAAACGGTCTACACCTAGCATGACCTGTCAATTAATGAATAGTTAATCAGAAATCGGTAAAGACAGTTAATTTAGGTTGCCGTTTTTGCTTCTCTTCAATTATCTTCCTTTATTCTCCGTCTTTCCATCTATTTTATAGATGGTCATCTACCTTATGATTTTTCTACTTTACACTAGTACATGTCTTTAAACCAAGAAATTAGAAAAAAAATTACAATATAAGTTGTACAAAGATCGCTTTTAAGTAAACTAAAAGACAACCATCATCTGCACAATCAAGGTGTAAGGCAGCTCTGTTTGTGATAATAACCAAGCGAAGACACAATGGGGATAATATATTTGTTTTGGCCTTTTCCCTATATTTCCTTTTAATTTATATTTTTTTTGGAGTTTTCACGAGGAAGCATACATCAAAAGTGCTGCACTGAGGATGACAGAAAATTTCATGGGTGAAATAATTAAAGCATCCAACATTTCGAGCTATACTGATTGAATGTTGTAAATCAATCTGTATCATGGTTATCTAAGATTTTATACTGGAACAAACCTTTCTTCCAGCAAATCTTTCTTGCAGTTCTTTGATATGGTACTTGACTGCAGGAAGCTCAAGAGCTCTAATGAACCGTTCAGAATCTATCCCTATAGGAAACTGTTCATCCAAAGGATCCAGTCAATGTGTCATCCATAACCTTTTTGCAAAAGAGGAAACTTGACTCAAGTGCAAGTGATGAAAAAAGAAAAAATATTTTAGGCTATTAATAAATGATTCATATACCGCAGATACACGTGTTAGCTGTCCTTGGTCCTCCACTCCTTCAGGTGTGCCCTCAAGCCCAAGAATGCGAGTGCAAGCACTAACAAAATGTCTTGCATAATCGTAAGTGTGGAAGCTGTAGACAAAATCAAAAATACAAAACCTGAGTCAGCTGAAAACTCTTAACACAAGGAAGAACACTCCAAATCCTCTTAAAGCAAGATTATGAAGTGCAGAAATCATCATAGTTGACAAAATAGTCATGAATTCTAAATAAGCTGAATTTCGTGCTGTTAATGAGGCACTTATCCGCTTACTAAATTTACCAGTGGTATTTGAAAACACAAGCCCTTTGTGTCCCTGTGGAACGCTTCTCAGACCCCATTTATGCATCACTATCACAACGATAAGAATTTTCCATCCTAAACCTCTTGAGGCAAAAAAAAACAGGACAGTTTGCTTTACTTAAAAATGCCCTTCATTCTCACTACTTTGTTGCTTGTTTATTTACCAGTTTTTGCTCACAATATGTTGAACACTCCCCCGATAATAGGCATTGACTAAAATGGCTGCTTACACTAATCTAGACTGTCCACTGACAATCTTGTTATGCTCTGCATCCTTAAGATTGCTCATATTCTTTTCCTTGAGATTCATTTAAGGTCTAATATCTCTTGGTACAACAGCACTGAGAACATTACTTGGTACAATAGGTAAGCTTCTCTTGCCTTTTTCTAGGTTGGCTTGTCCACTTCATTACACCCATCGTCTTCCTTACCTTAATTCAGAAGTTATAATTGTTTGCAATATCTCAGCAATTGGTGACATGTTAGAAGTATTGAGAATTGAGATAAGTGACTGACCCAACTAAATCAGCAGCAAGAACTGCTCTTAGCAGCTCTGATCGAGATGGCAGTGTCCTGTGAATTTCGGATGAAGGAAAAGGTGTGTGAAGAAACCAACCGACTTTCATTTCACTATTATACTCTTTAAGGCATTTTGGTAGAAACATCAGGTGGTAATCATGGCACCAGACGATATCACCCTCTTGATAATGCTCATTGACGACATCAGCAAACATCTGATTTGCCTCCTTGTATGCAGCAAACTGAGACTGGAAGCTGCGGGTGGTTGCAAGACGGTCTTCTTGTGGAAGTGGGAGATAATGGAAAAGAGGCCATAGAATGTTATTACAGTAACCATTGTAATATTGGTGAACAAGTTCTTGATCAAGAAAAACTGGAATGCACCTCTGCAGTCATGTAGACAATAAAGCACATCAAAGATTATATAGATCATAAATTTGATAGCATGCATCAAGGTAAGATCTTTAAATGAAGTTAAATATTCTATTGATGTTGTTGTGATAACCCCATATACAAGTGGTACACGGAAGTAGAGGCTCTAGACATATCACTTTGTTGACAAGTGCTACATCAAGAATTAAAAATGGGGCCTACTTTTACAAACCTTTTCAGCTAGAGCTTCAGTAAGTGATCTCTGACCAATTTCATCAGTTACATCCACCCCAGCCCACCCGATCCAATTTGCTTCAAACTCATTGACACCTTTAACAAAATAAGAAGGCATCAATTAGCACACATACCAGACGATAATAACCCCACTGAAGCTCAAATGTACTAAATGAGAAGATAAAGAAAGGAAAATGCCTACACAGAAAAAAAAAATATCAACAGCAAAATTTGCTAGTCATTTTTTTTAATATAAAGCATTATGTTTTTTGGCTTACCCAACAGCGCACTAACTAGACCTCCTACACTAACTTCTAGAGTCCATGAATCCTCGCCTTTCCTAACAGCCGAAACAGGCAACCTATTTGCCACAACCAATAACCTTTGCTTTTGTGATCGTCCATCTTGCCTCTCAAAGCCATTAGAAAGGGATGCTGCTGCAAGTCCTTCAATAAGCTCTCCCTCTTCGGCCCTCTTATCGCCATCTGATAGACAGAGTTCAATTCCATTTCCAAAAACATCTGAATGTCTGTAGCCATCTCTTATGCCTTCATTTGCATATTGCGACCTGCTTGATTTTCTTAGTTCCCTTTCTCTTAAAAGCCTTTCCAATCTAGATGGAACAGTAGAATCATAATTATTCTTGATTCCGGGCGTTTGTAGGATCTGTATTTGAATTGAATTAGTATAAATCATGAATCATATGCTGCATTTATTTATTCACGAAGCAGATCATCTTCACAAAATTTTAAAAATCACAACACCTCTGTCAAATGATGCACTTATGAAAAAAAATAACATTTTTAGGTCACTTAAAAGAATGAACAAATTCCATATTCACCAAACAGGACAATGTGACAAGTTATAGCATATTACATCTCTTCAGTTAACAGTGGCATTACGAAACTCATTTAACTATAAGGAAACTAACTTAAAATTGTGAGCTTTAATGAATTTACCATTGCTTTGATAGCAAAATAAGGCTGAAATGGGTAATGACTAACGAGACAAATGCACAAGGTAAACTAAGCACCCAAATTATCATCCATAAGTAGAGCAGAAACCGGAAAGGAGCTTTCACACAAGAACCGATTGTTAACACAAATTGAAGTTAAAAAAACAATTTTTTTTTAAAAAAAACAGAAGATACAAAGCAATCAACCAGAAAGACAGGGATAATGATGTAAAGTGAGTCATGAAATAGTGAGTCATACATGTTCCCACAATTTTACTAACTCATAACATGGTCTTCTTAGGTAATGCACAACAATATCTCTATCACAAATTCCTAAAAATGAAGTTTTCTATATTATACAAAAGAACAAATCCCAGAAAAGGAAAGAACAAAATCAATATCCAATTTAGACAAAGAAATTAATAGCAAGAAAAACATTATACAGTTCTTGAAAAAACTCTCTAAAGAAATCAAGAGCATCCCATAAAAACTCAATGCACAACCACAAGAATCTTGGGGATTTCAAAGTGGAAAATTCCCATATGAAAAAAAAAATCAAGATTTGAAGTACCAGCTGCAAATTGTTCTGGGTATCTTCAATCGACTCCATCTTCAGCACCGTCAATTCCAATTCGAATAACAAGAAGAATAAGAAAGACCCAAAAGAGAAATTGGGATATAGAAGTGGAAAGGAGGCAGTCCATATAGAGACAGCAGAAGCAAGTTGTCAATTGTACGTATGTATAGAGGAAAAATCTGAAAATACAGAGAGTAAAATGGAGGAAAGGAACAAAGGGGGTTTCGTCAAATTACAGAAAATCCAAACCCTTTGAAGAGATTGAGTGATAGAAGAAAGCGTTTGAGAGCAACACGGGTTTCTTCGCCATGCAGATGCGCAGCTGTTCAATGGTTTTTTCTCCTTATTCCCCTTTGGCACCAACGCTAACTACACATATTTCGGTTTTCAAATTATTGTTTTTTAATGAGTTAATACAATTTGGAGTATTACTCTCCAACTCTCAACTAACCATTTTTTTGCCCCCAAAACTTAGCATTAATGACTCTGCAACTCTATAGAAAAAATTTCATTCGTGGCTTAGTGGAATATTTTCTAGAAAAATTAACTCTTATAGGCTATAGTCGCCCATATAAATTTTAAACTTGAAATAGTCATATTTTATTTTGATAATCTCATTGTAACCAACTTTTACATATTGTTTATTTTTTAAGTACAAATCTTAGTTATATTTATATCTTTTTAAACAAGGTAAATTAAATAAATTTTTTTATTATATAGTTATAGGACTATATTTAGTGTATAATTAATGTATCGATGTTACTTGTAAATATAATACATAGATATATAGTGTATAATTGATGAATAATCACTACATAATCTATGTATAATCTATATGTATGTCTTATACATTAATTATATACTTATTATACACTAAATATAGACTTATAACCATTTAATTTTGTCTTTTTTAAAAGAATATAAATATATATAAGATTTACATTTATCCTTATCCATCCAAATAATGTGATTGTCAAAATAAAATATGGCTATTTTGAGTTTATAACTTATATGGCCGGCTATTTGAGTTGGTCTCCATCTTTTTTCTACTCTCTTCGGACCCCACTTTGTGAGATTATACTGGGTATATTATTGTTGTTGTGGCTTAGTGGATCGAAAACAGCTGCGATATTTTATTTTAGGGACTCTTAGTACCTTGATTGGTTAACTACTTGAACTTTCACTTGGTAAGGATTCGATTTTTCAGTTTGTAATCCCCTCTCATTTTCCCTTTCCCTACTCCTATTTTTGAGGGAGAAAGGTGTTTTATTTCAAGTTTAAGTTATATTTTTAATACTTTATCTCAATTTATGTGAATGTATTTGATTGTATACAAAATCTAATGATTAAAAAACAAAAAAAACTTCTGATCTAAAATAAATCAAAAAAATTTGGGTGGCTAAAGATCATCTCATTAAAAATAAAAATGAGAAATTTAAAATTAAAATATTGTTAAATATAAAAATGTGTCATTTTTTTTTGTATCGACTAAAAAGAAAGAGCATAAATTGTGATAGAAAAAGTATTAAATGGAAAAGTAACCTTTTTTACTCTATTAGGATAGAAGTTAATTACTACTCCCTTTGTTTTATATTACTTGGCTTATGTTGATTTGGCATAATATATACCGTTGGATTGTTTCAACCCAAAAATACTTTTAATAAGATATGATATTATCGATTTTGGGCCAAGGTAGCATGATTTTCTCCAAAAGGCCACACATCATTAGGAGATTCTACACTAGCTTCCTAATTTTTTCAACTACCAATATGAAACTTTGTTCCCACACCCAACAAATCTACCACTCGAACTAAGTTCCAAGTGGCTCATCACTATGATCCACAAGTCAATTTTCGAGATTCACAATGTGCCACTCACATCGTCTGAGTATTTTATGGCAATATAAGCCCGTAAGTAGCCTCTTCTTGTATGTGTGCATCTCTAAGCTCGTAAACTTGGATCCCAATACCAGTTGTTGGGCTGAAAGATACTCTTAATAGAGTGTGATATTGTTTGTCTTGGGCCATGTTGTACGATTTTTTCCAAAATGCCTCATATCATTAAGAGATCTTTCACCTTATATGTAGCTTCCTAATCTTTTCAACTATCAATGTGGAATTTTGTTCATACACACCCAACAAATCTCCCCCTCGAACTAAGTTTCAAATGACCCATCACCACAATGCACGGGTCAATTTCTGAGATTTATTATGCGCCACCCACATTATCTAAGTATTTTATGGCAACAAAAGCCCGTAACTAGCTTCTTCTTGTATGTGTGCGTCTCTAAGTTCATAAACTTGGGCCCTAATATCAATTGTTGGGCTGAGAAATACTCTTAATAACATGTGATATTGTCCGTTTTGGGTCAAGACCGCACACTTTTCCGCAAAAAATCTCACACAATTAAGAGATCATACACCTTATATGTAATTTTCCAATCTTTTCAACTTACCAATGTGGAACTTTGTTCGCATATCCAACAAATCTCTCCCTCGAACTAAATTCCAAGTGGCCCATCACCACGATCCACGATTCAATTTTTGAGATTCACTATGTAGCACTCACATCGTCTGGTAAAAGAAAGTAAATCGAGTCTCACTTCATAGGCCCAAGCTCGTACAATATTCCTCAAAAGGTCTTACACCATTAAAAAAAATTATATACCTTATATGTAGTCTTTCAATCTTTTCAACTACTAATGTGGAACTTTGTTTGTGCACACTCAACAAATACTTATCATAAAAATTTATTTATAATGAACTTAAAACAACATAATTACGTAAATATTTTTTAAATTATTAATGCATATAACTTGAACTTTTTTATATCACTTGGCACCAAAATCAAAGAGTAATGCTCACATTATACAAAGTTACAAACTACACATTTTGCACAAATGCTCTTCCAACTATGCCCCTGCTGGATTATTTGATGCTATCTTTTTTAACCTGTTGTGTTGATATTGAGGAAAGTGCAGAAATTAACCAATAAAAGAAGTGTTTAGTGTATGTGTATCCAATAAAAAGTTTTTGTTACCCCAAACTTTTGTTGTTAATATTTATTCACAAATTAACCAAACAAGAAAGAGGAACATTATCTTATTCTTTAGTTACTTTTCTCAAAAAAAAAGGTGTATGATCACAAATTTTTAAAAATTATTTTAGATCACAAATTTTTTTTAAAAAATCTTTTAAATACTGTCTTTTTTTTAATTTAAATACTCTGTCAAATTAAAAGGTGTTACGTAAAATAAGACAAAAAAGTATTACTTCCTCCGTTTCATTTTATGTGGCATTCTTTTTTTTAGTCTATCTAAAAAAGAATGTCACGTTACCATAATTAAAAATAATTTAACTTTAAAATTCTCCTTTTACCCTTCGTCAAATGATTTACAATCACACAAATATCTAAGAATTATTTTGAATCACAAACTTCAAAAGTCTTTTTTTTCTTAAATATCGTATCAAATCAAATTGTGCCACATAAAATAAAAAGGAAGGAGTAATTATTATTTCTCGAAGTACATGCAAAGTCAAGTGGACAAGTCAAAATTGAAATAAGAGAGTAAAATAACAAAAATGTTTAGAAATTAGAGTAGTATTCCTTCGTCTCATATTAGTTGACCATTTATCTCATATTAATTAATTACTCTCTCTATTTTAATTTATTTGATCTATTTAAATTAAAAATATATCAAATATATTAAAATATTCTTTTTTAAAAAAGAAAAAAAACATGGACTAAAAAAAAAAAAAATCAAACAAATTAAAATAGAGTAATAATTTTTTTATATTATACTTACAATTAATTCTTCTTGAATTAGTAAAACTAATTTCTCGACGCACGACACACGGAGTAATAATATTAGTAAAACCGTCTTAAAATCTCGACAGTTCTCCACCGTCCGGCAAGTCGGCGACCGTCAGTCCCGGTGGTTTCAATGCGCAGAACCGCCGTGACTCCGTCAATCTTTCTTCTCTTCCTTCTTCTCTCTAAGCCATCACCTTGTTCCTCTTTCTCTTATCCATTTTCCAACTACCATGCCGTCTTTTCTCTCTCTCACTCGCTCTTCTCCCGCGTAGCCAATCTCCGGGAAGCTCGCGGAGACTACGACGGCGCTGACCGAGCTCGATCCATTGCTAGAAAAGTCGAGAATGGTTTGGGTATTGGTTTTTGGAAAGTCATGTGGAACGTGGGTTGGGACTATGCTCGGAATTATGCTTGGAGAGATGCTACGACGTCGTTTGAAATGCTCGGTGCTTTCTCTGAGATGAATGAAATTCTGCGTGGTCTTAGCGACTTTACGAGTGTCAGTTCAGATAGGGAAAGGGTTAAGTGGATGAATCGGAATTATCAAAATCTTTTCAGAGCTTCAAAATCTCTCTTTGGTAAATTTCGGAAGGTGTTTCGACAACCTGTAAGTTTCTACTTTTGTATTTTTTGGGGTAATTAGTAGAACAGTATTTGCATATTTACAGAGCATGGCTTTCTTTCGAGCACACACTAGTAGGTATTACTCCCTCCGTCCCAAAATAAGTACTCTTAAGAATTGAGTACTATTAAGAAGAAGTAGTTCTTTAATATAAGGTTATATAATTAGAAACAATTATTAATTTTTTGTCTTGAATTTCCGAAGGGACACTTATTTTGGAAGCAGCTTTGTATCTAGGTTTCAAAACCGCCACCTTTCACGTGCTAAATGTTAGGTGAAAGCTTTACTGGTGATTAATCAATCGTGGGTAGAATTTATGTGTAACTACGCGTTGGGAAAATTTGATGCGTCTGCTGTAAGCCTGTAACTTTAGTTTTCTGGTGTACATATTACTAGATATTGAATTCCCATGGAATTGATTAAACTAAAAATATACAAACAAAACCCTTGAGAACGGTTAAATCTTTAAAATGATAGTGTTTTTTTACACGTTGGGGAAATAATGAAAGGGTGAACATCATGGACACCAAACTAAGTTCTGACTTCATTATATAGAATTATGTCTTGTCGCACGGGCTTAGTGCAAGCATTTACAAAGTCTTTGATTACTTTATAAATAAAAGTTGCAAATTGAAAGAGAGATTATTGCTAACATTCTGAGACCAATCAACAAACGACCAATGATTGTCATCGATGCAAGAAGCATAGACTATAGTCTCTCAGGATCGAATGAGAAACTCGACAGGTATCACGTCCTAGATATTGAATTGCTCATATAATTGATTGAAGTGAAGATTTACAAACCAAAACCTCGAAAAGGATTAAAATGTTAATATGTCTAAGTTATACATATGGGGGAAATAAGAAATGGTAACCATAACCAAGTAAGTTCTCTAGGGTGTGGTAATCGTATAGGTAAAGTTGTAAATTTGGAGGAGGAGAGCATTGCTAAGATGTTGGGAATGTGAAATTTAAATTTGACTGTTTTTGAAGATCAAAAGGTCGTATTAGACAAGAAAGGAGTTTAGAGTTCAATTTTTCCCCCCTTCTTCATTCAGTTATCCAACGAAAATTTTTGAGGTTATTGATTATTAGTATACTGAAGATTGGTGCAATATATCTCTCTATTTTGATCGAAATCTCTGACACATGACCTTCCAGTTATTGGGCCTCCAAATTGGATGTTTTGGAAATTAAGTCAAACTTGCAATAATAGTTGGTCAAATTTTCCATTCATCTCCAACCTGAATACACTTGAGGAACATCCATCTTTAGCTATGTTGTATGCTTGAATTGATGCTCATATTGAGCACAAAGTAAAATGGAACTAGTATGGGACATTAATAGTCTTGTCTTGAGCACACAGGAAACTCAACTAGTACGGGATACAGGTGAAATTATCATATAATGATTTTGTGCTTATCTTTCCCTCCTAGTCACCAAAAAAGAGAATCATGAATATCTTAATTGAAAGCAAAAAAGAAAGTATCATGGACCAACAATTCCTGTTTTCTGCTATAATTGAACTTCAAACAGTTTCTAGAGTGGGGGCTGGGTAGTTAGTGATGAGGAGCTGTACCAAAACTCGAGGATGAAGACTGAATGGATGTCGAGTCTGTTGTTTTGTACTTGGTCTAAGTTTGTTTTTATTTATTTATTTTGAAGCAGGGTCCGCTGAAGGAAGTCATAGAGACACTTCAGAAGGAAGTATTAGAAGGTGATTTGCTTAAAGACTGCCTTGAATTGGGTGCTACTGATTTGAAGGGCCTGATCACGGTTTTCAAGGACATTTCTTCTAAATATACCTCTACTTTCTCTACCAGAGAGGACCTGTGACTGAGTGAAGTTGAAACCAAGGTATTAAGGTTAACTCTGTAACAAGTTTTGTTGCTCTCCAGTGCAGTACTAACGTAATTGTAAAAGCTCAATGTAGAAGAAGCTGAGCCTTTTGTTTTCAGGCTTGTATTTTACGTGACTTGTTAAGAGCCAAAACTATCTGAATATTTTTGCCAGTATAGAAATAGCTGATTTTGTTCAACGAAAGAAAGGCTTGTGGAACTCAAAAAAGGCTGCTTTAGTGTGGTGGGAATCCTCTAGTAGAAACTGCCTGACATGGGCTGTAACTATAGCAATTAGTATATTCAGGCTGTAGCTATAGCAGTCAGTTTGGTCCCTTGTGCAGTCCTCTCTGACCTTAATGTAAATTCTAGCTAAGTTGCTCGGACTCTTCACTTTAGGTGCCGCACCCGTGTCGACACGACATGGGTGTGGGTGTGGGTGTGGGATCCGTACCCGATCTGGTCAACCAATCTTGGGTACTTTGACCAAAATTGACGGAGAAATTCTGGACAGATTCAATGATTTCTGTAATTAAAACAAAAGCTAGGTGAAATTGAAGAAAATGGAATACCTTGTATATGGAAATTTATATGTCACTCCTTTTTCTTTTATCTCCTTCTAGGATTCTCCTCTTGGTCAATATTTTCTCCTCAAGTTCTTTACATAATATCTCATAATTAAGGTTTTATACCTCTATTTTTAGATATTTGAATTATTTTTAGCCGAATCCCCGCACCCGTATCCATACTTGGATCCGTATCCCCGAATCTTAAAATTTAGATCATGAAGGATCCGACCTCTAGATCCGCACCCGTATCGGACACCCGCACCCGAGTCCGAGCAACTTAGAATTCTAGTAAATGTTATGTATTCGTAACAAAAATGCCATTTCCTTTGCATTCGTCCAAATTGAAGTATCAGTTTTCTTTCCAGGCAGGACAATCTGAATTTTCCTTGCCTGACTTGGAGGAAAGTTCTTGTGTTGGATAATGCAGCTATGTGCTTGTCCAAACATTGTTCATGGTGACCTACTTTCAAAAGGTTTTAAAATTGTGAAAGAAAATGCAAATTATGGTTGTTTTTGCCTCAACGTTGGTTCTATCGAATGTTATTTTGCTCTACTAGCATTTGCTGCATGTCTCACCATAGAGCAAGATATAGTAGTGGCATTGAATTCATGATGGATGATCATCATCACTCCAAGGACAAGAGAAAGCAAAATGGTAATGATGTTTATAGCTTGGTTTGGTGTGTGGAACTGTTTTGCTGTCTAGTCTAGCAAGTGTTAGGCAACAATACATAATTAACCCAACTTTTGCAGACGTCGAATAGCTAGATATAAGTTCTGGATTTGTCCAAGCATCTCCTCCTCTGTTGATGGTCAGCCAGATTGATGTGTTTAACTTCAGTCTTGTTATCATGGTTGGAAAACTAAACAGCTCGTGGACTAGTAAAACCTGTAATGGAGGAGGAGTTTGAACTACTGAAGGAATTTGCAGAAGAATCAAATGAAGCATTGAAAACTAATGGTCCTTTACATGTAATGCCAAGTTCCCTTTTTGAATAGCCCTGAAATGTGTGAACCCTTTATATAAAGGGAAATGATTCATGGAGCGCACACAGATTCATGTCACATGCAACTGAAAGTTTAAACTGAAGTCATGATATGATGTTGGATGATGAATGCTACCTTTATGCAGAAATTGGCGTTGATAGAGCTACAAGAATTTGGTTGAACAAATTTCTGAATACTAGTATTCAGAGTCAACCTTGAAACTTCATCTCGAAGAACTTAGTTTGACATAGAGAAATTATATAGTTATGCAGGAGTCTGCTGCATAGGTATGCTCAGTAATTCTAGGATTTTCGGCATACTCCTATTTTTAATAACTCCTTGTAAGGAAGTAGCACGTACTATCATTCATTGCTAACACACATAATAAGATATGAGGTTCCATGATGTGTTGATAATTGCATGTTTGGTTTATATTGCTACGGGGAGTTGAACAATGGGCAGCTCCTCTTCCTTCCCCTCCTCCCTTGGCCCATCCTTGAAAACTAATCCACACTAGAAGCTTTATGCCATCCATTTAGTTTCCCTTCCCTTCTTCCAATTTGTGTACTTAGTTTACCCCTTCCCTGTGGATTAGTTTTTGGCTTCCATATTATCTGCTTTTGAGGTACTGCCATATTCCAGAAATTCATGGTTTGGTTTGAATTTGCATGATTGAAGATGTCAGCTACTTCATTTCAGCTAGAGTAACACATATGATATCTTTCGAATATCTGTATACCCAAACTCTGCTTGTTGCTGTAGTACAAGTGAAATACCTTTTGCCATCCTTGTCTATTTGGTGGTATATTATTTGATCTTTCTTGTGCCCAGAACTTATATTCCTAACGCATTATGGTAAATGCTTTTAAACTTCAGCTAATAAGTTGGCGTAAATGTGCATTTGTTTTGAGATTTGGTTTTTCATTTCAAGTATCTGTCTGATCCTTTTCATCATACAATTCTCATAGAACTGGCCTCATAGTGAAGTGTGCATATGTTTTTCTAGTTTGAGATTAGTGTTAACTGCTAACTTTGAGAAAGAGACTAGTGCTACAAGCTTTTATCGCCCTTTTGTAAATGAACAGAACAGAGGAACAAAAAACCGTGATTAAGTATTACATAATGGATTAATGGTTATTACTTTTCACATAATTTTTTTTTTCCCAAATTAAACTCATGTCCAACACACAATTGTGTGGGTATCTATTTTGATTTTTACCCCAATATCTTAAAGCTTGTGACTACAGAAACTCGAATACATTGTTGTGAATTTTAAAATGTGGGGACAAGGGAATTGATATATAGCTCATTCTTTTGCTGCTCTTTGTTAAGAGTTAATTTAAATATGTAAAGATCCAATATGGATTAAATGGTTGAGATATGTGATATAGTAAAATTGTCATTCTATTTATTGTTTCTTATGGTTGGAGGGTTGTACAGATGTATACATGTGAATTAGTTTTTTGATGTTGAATCTTGGGTGTGCTCTATTTTTAACATTTTTCATGGTTGAAAAAATCATTTATTATTAAAAAGAATACATTTATTAAGTTATTAACGCCATGAGTGATGTGTCAAGGTCATGCACATGACTTTTTATTATGTAGAAGGATTCCAAATCCCATTAGGATAAGAATTAGTGTGAGAATTTAGGTTATTATTACTCGAGAGAGACTTGGGCTCGATTGATTGTCAATTTTTAAAAATAAATTATATGTTAAAAATTTGGATGATGAACTTATCTAGTGAAAACATCCTTTCAAATTTAAAATACATGAAACTGAGAGCCATATTGATTGAGTCAACATTTTTTGGACCTTCCTTTCATAGATTTTTAGATTGTAAAGCTTCTCAGAATTAGTCAACCACCACCAAAGGTTGCGGACTTGTGATGGAGTAGTAACTTACTCCATTTTTAAATAGAGGTCTCGAGTTCGAGCCTTGGATATGGAATCTCCTTTGGTAGAGGACGCTTTAAGATATCAAACACCAAATAGAAAAAAAGTCAACAATTGAGCTTCAATTACTAAATAATGAAACCAAAAAAAAAGGTGCCGCTTCTCTTGAATGGTCCATTTCCCTCCCTTAATGATCAAGTTCCACTAAAGCACAATTCCAATAAAAAAGAAAGAACAAAGTGAAGATATATATGCAAAGAGTATGAAGAAATTAATAAATGCACTTAAGCATTAATATAGCATAATCTAACAAGTGATGGTTCATTGATAGAACTTATATCTAGATTAATTAATCCTAAAACTATGTGTAAGCCAACTTCCATTTCCCATGGAAAAGGCAAAAACATCATTTGTCTAACCCATTTTGTGGATGATGCAATCCACACTTTGCTAGAATATCAAGAGTTGTCACTTTCCATCGTCCATCCCGGATAAATATTTACTCCATGTCCCGTTTTATGTGACACCATTTGACTTGACACGATATTTTTTCTTTTAAAAAAAAGAATTTTCGAAACTTGTGATCTAAAACAATTTTTAGATATTTGAAAGTCTTAATATGAAACAGAGGGAGTACCGCTTAATATGAAACGGAAAGAGTACCACTAATTAGTATGAAACGGAGGGAGTATCGATAAGATATGTCGGCAAGTATACGAATATGCAATAAATTTCAGCATGTTAATTAATTTCATCATCTTCAAAAACCATGTGACTGGTTATTTTTACGTGCATTAAATACCCTAGCTAGGAGGAGGGTCCCTATCTATATCTTGATAACTTCCCTTCATAAATCCCCAACACTCCAGTACTCCCCTCCATGTTAAACTTTGACCAAGTCGTTCTGAGCACTAATTTGACTTTTTCCACAGGAATTTAATGCAATATGCTTCATCCATACAGCTTTAATTCTCTTATATATCTAGCTAGTTTATTAATTTTGAATATAGCATAATAGTATATTTTACTAACAACCTCTTCGAAAGAATTAATAGTTACTCATCAACTTTCTCTTATAGGCCTGTTACTTGTTGCAGTATATATAACTCTTTCGTGTGTGTCACTGATTGTTTGCTGTAGTGGATACAATTCTAAATGGTGGAAGGAGAATGAAAGAGTGTTGGCCTGGCAGCAGTGAAAATGAATTAATTAATTATATATATATATATATATATATATATATATAAAACCCATATTTTCAATCATTGAGAATACGATTTCTGTAGCAGCTATGAGCTAACTACTACCATGGAATTAATATAATTCACAGTTCATTTCTACCAAGGATAAAACTGATTCTCTTTGTTGTAATTGTTAAGAAACTGAAGTAGTACTCCCATGCATGTACATATTATATTACTCCCTCCGTCCATTTTTACTTGTCGATTTGACACATGCATATCTTAAGGAGCAATAAATAAAATAATTTTATTATATCACCTTTCGAACATGATTCAATATTTTAAAAAATGAATGTAGTTAATAATAAGAAGAAATTTAAAATTAATTAATAAATTAAACTCTTTTCGAATTTTCTAAGCTGAACAGGTAAAAGTGACGGAGGGAGTATGTGACTATTGTAGTCACTGCTCACACTTTCTCCGCCGCGTGAAAATAAATGTAACCAACTAACTTCGCATCTGTCTAAATTTAATTATTACTGATCACTATCAATGAATTAAAGTCTTCACTCTACTCTTTGGTCCTTTTGTCTCTGATATCACTCATTGACCTCAAACACATATAGTATACTATATAACTAGACACTTCTTTGAACCTTTTCCTCCAAGCTAGCTAGACTCTTTTTTCTACTATTCCACTTTTTTTTTTCCCTTTAGGTTAATTCTTGGATTCATGATAATGGGTGCTGGGGAAGTAAGAAGAGGGATAGTGGTATATGTAGTAGTGGTGCTTATAGGGTTGAATTTGGGGGGATATTATTATGGGGTAAATGCACAACAAGTGCCTTGTTATTTTGTATTTGGTGATTCTTTGGTGGATAATGGGAATAATAACAATATCCAGTCTTTAGCTAGGGCTAATTACTTGCCTTATGGTATTGATTATCCTGGTGGTCCTACTGGGAGGTTCTCCAATGGCAAAACTACAGTTGATGTCATTGGTAAGTATCTCACTTAAGTAGTCTACTTTCTCCGTCGACTCAATTTACGTAACACTATTTGACTTTATACAACATTCAGGAAAGAAAGAAAGACTTTTATCTATACGTAGTCTAAAACAAACATTAGAGGTAGGTGACTTCGAACTTGTGACCTCACTGTCCAGAGGTTACTGGAGTCGGGTGTTCACGAGACATTTTTTTCGTCAAGTTAATTAGTTACTTGACCGTTAATGACAACTTAAAAGGACTATCTATGTATTTCCCCAAAAAGAAAGACATAATTCTATCTTTCCATTTTAAATATAAGGTGTGACATAAAGGTTAATGTGTTTGAATTTACAGCTGAGCTTTTGGGGTTCGAGGATTATATTCCACCCTATGCAGCTGCAAGGGGTGAAGACATTCTCAAAGGTGTCAATTATGCATCTGCTGCTGCTGGAATTAGAGAAGAAACTGGCCAGCAATTGGTAATTACTACTCCCTCCGTGTCTATTTATTTGTCATACTTCCGTTTTAGTCTCTTTAAAAAAGAACGTCTCTTTCCCTTTTTAACAACTTTTAAATTCCAACTTTCCATGTGACATGCCTAACACCATAAGATAGATGGATATTTTGGTAGTATATTATATTCTACGTATCTTTAGTTTAAGATTACAAGATTCAAAAGTCCTCTTTACTTTATTCACATATTGCTGAATTTTTACTTACAAAATATTTACAGGGAGCAAGGATTCCCTTTGGTGGTCAAGTAAATAATTATAGGAACACAGTGCAACAAGTGGTGCAAATACTAGGAACTGAAGATTCTGCTGCTAATTATTTGAGCAAGTGCATTTACTCAATTGGATTGGGCAGCAATGACTATCTCAATAATTATTTCATGCCCCTTTATTATTCCACTAGCAGACAATTCAATCCTGAACAATATGCTGATGTTCTTATTCAACAATACACTCAACAATTAAAGGTAGAGTTGGAGCAAGTTCGAGTTGACTGATTAAAAGTAGTTGATAAGTATCACGTGCTGAAAAAGTCGTATTTGGTTTAAAAATGGTTAGATAAACACTTTTTTCTGTTATAATGACGGAATTGTCCTTGCAAACCAAAATGACTTATATAAGCTATAAAATCATAAGTCGGAGTTTAATTGGCTTTTTGCATATTCTGTGTATTGCATCAGACTTTGTACGACTACGGAGCGAGGAAGTTCGTCTTAATTGGAGTGGGCCAAATTGGTTGTAGCCCAAATGCTCTGGCCCAAAACAGTGCTGATGGGAGAACCTGTGCAGAAAATATAAATACTGCAAACAAGTTATTCAACAGTAGGCTAAGGGGTATTGTGGATGAATTCAACAGCAATACACCAGATGCCAAATTCATCTACATTAATGCTTATGACATCTTCCAAGATTTAATTGACAATCCCTCAGCATTTGGTAAATATTTTTTCTGGAACGGACTAAAAGAGAAAGTACTACTACGTACTAAGCATTGATTGGCTAACATTTTGGCTTTTTTAATAACTTTCAGGATTCAGAGTGACGAATGCTGGATGTTGCGGAGTAGGAAGGAACAACGGGCAAATAACATGTCTTCCACTACAAAATCCGTGCCAAAATAGAGATGAATACCTATTTTGGGATGCATTTCATCCAGGGGAAGCAGCAAATACAATTGTTGGGAGAAGATCATACAGAGCTGAAAGGTCATCAGATGCTTATCCCTTTGATATTCAACGTTTAGCTCAACTCTGAAGATAAGAGATGAGGCTAAATTCAGATCAATCTGAAATATATGTATTCTTGTAGAAAATATACTATTATTATTTTTGATAATCATGGTGTCCGGGTCAACTTACGCACACCTTGACTAATTCCACGGAATATATGTCATATAATTTATTGTAAGTTACTAGTAATTATTTTTACTACTTGAGAAATGTTATGGCTTCTCCTACGTACATGTGAGTTCGACAACTTTGCTTCTTTATTCATGTATTCCTTCTTTTGATCAATAATTGTATGGGTAAATTTCATGTATGGTCATAGAATTATCATTTTTTTCACCAAAGTTACTTAATTATGGCCCGTTTGGCCATGAAAATCAAATACAAATTGGAGTTGAAGTTGGAGTTTGAATTGTGTTTGGCCATAAATATAAATTGGAATTGTTTTTGACTTTTTGTGAACAAAGTGGAGTGAAAACAAGTTTATCTTGTTTTTCAAATTCCGGAATTCAACTCTAAGTTGAATTCCGGAAATTTTCAAATTTTTATGGCCAAATTAAATACCATTTCTGAAATTCAACTTCGAAAAAAAAGTTAAAAAAATTCATGGCCAAACGCCCACTATGTTTTCTTATACAAAAACTACACCTACCGAAAAATCTAAATTCTGATAGATAATACTTTTTTATTTTTTTTAATATAATAAATACCAAATCAATTAAAAAGCACGGACTCAATCCGAATCAACCCAAAATTCATATAAAAAAAATTAAGGCTTAATCTTAATCCATAGCTAGCTCTTCAAACTTGTAGAATATTTCATTGGATAACTTACATAAAACACACATCTTTAGAACCCTATTACTTTTTAAACACTAGTCTACCTAATTACATTTTTTACCACTTTTCATACTTCGGATGCATGCATATTTCAAGTTGATTGTATGTATCTCAGATACATGAACAACTAATTATGAAAATTTTAATTAATCAAATCTCTTAATATAAGACGGAAATCAAGGCATGTATATATGTTTAATTGATTTTATTTTTTTTACTTTTTAAAAATAATAAATTCATTAATTTCATTAATATAAGACGGAAACATGTATATATTGGTTGTGTAATTTGATTACTTTTCATCTAATGTATCATTTTATATGTATCTAGTTTTAATTTCATGAATATTTTAATATGTATCAATTATTAATTTCATGTATATTTTAATATGTATCAATTATTAATTTCATGTATATGTTTATATGTATCTAGTATAAATTTCATGTATTTTTATTTGTATGTATCTAATATTAATTTCATATATATGTTTATTTGTATCTAGTATTAATCTGATGTATCCAGTACCGATTTCATACATTATATCCAAAATACAGTAAATTCAGTATTAATTTGATGTATCCAATATAATAATGAATTGATGTATCTAGTACCAATTTCATATACTATATCCAAAAATACATGAATCAATAATCAACTTAATCTTGTGTATCCAGTATTAATCTGATGTATCCAATATAAATTTCATAATAGTGAATCCAATATACATGTATCTAGTATCAAGTTGCTCCATTAGAACTTTTGATACATGTATTTGTGCTTAGATACATGCTTAAAAGAAGAAGAAGAAATACAAATCTGACAGAGATACACTCGTATGTACATGAACAAATACTAATTACTAAGTTTCATATTCAATATGAATTAATAGATTATGATACATGGGACACATAGGAGATCGAAAAAATATAAACTTCGATCAGATCTGAAAATGGACACAGAGAAAATCAAAATCAAAGATAGTTTCAAGTTCGTGTCCTTATGTTTCTTCACTTTTTTCTCCAATAAATGAGTGAGGATTATCACTAGATCCGACAGGCAGTATGAAAGCTCTGTTACTCTGATTGCTCCAACAAAGTATATCAAATTTGTATTATATTCAATTTGATGATGATTTTCCACTGCAGATGAGTGATGGCAACCCCTTTGTTATCCCAACGATGAAAACTATATTGCGGAAGCATTCAAGAATGTAATTGGCAGGTGGTGAATGCAATAACTCATGCAAATTGTTTTCATGTTCTGCAGCGAGATTTGCAGATCTATTTTGAGCCCGACGAGATTTGGGGCAAGTTTGCAGGGTGAATTACAGTTGATTGACGAGTGACATGTATCTAATATTGAAGTGGTATGAAATTGTGAAGATGTGGGATATCATGTAATTAATTTAAAGTAGTGAGAGAATAAGTAAATATGGTAAGAATGTTTGGTTAATTATGTAATTTACCCTATTTCATTTAAACACTCGAATTAAGCCTTGTTTCAATTGAACACTTGAAGTACTAATAAAGTGTTTCAGTTGGGCACTTTCTATTCAAATTTTGGAAAAAAAATACGCGTATTTCCGTTCGTCTATTAGATAGATAAGTTAATCAAATAAAATATGTCATTTCTTTTAATTATGCACATCAACCTCAAGTAAAAAATGTTTGAGCTTTTAGAGCTTATTGAGGCAAATGCGTATAGTGAAAGAAAATGACATATATTATATGGTTAATTTAACTACCTAATAGACGAATGAGAACACACTCAAAAAGAAATTTAAAATTTGAATTGAAAGGTGTAATTGAAACAATTTATTAGAAGTTAAGGTGTTTAATTAAAATAAGACTTAGTTAAAATGTCTAAATAAAATATTTTGACGCGCGAGTTACCTATTAAGCCAAAAATTAAAATATTAAAGAAACAGAATCAATCAACTCCTTCCTCCTAAAATACTATCCTTCTCTCTAGGGACTCTCCAAGTTCTCTCTTCATCCTTAAGAACCTAATAAATACAACTTATGAGGGTAGTAATTTTTTAGTCTTGTTTTTATTTAATTTAATAAACACAAATTCAACTAAAAAAAACATTCAACCCAACCTAAAATACATGTGCAAAAATGAAAATTCAAAAAGGTGAATGAATTTGAGAAGAAAATTTTAGTTTTTATCTTTTTCCTGAGTTGACATCAGTTTTAAATTTTAAATCCAAAAGTTAAGTATCTCATTAGCATATATGTTACTTACGAGCTTTAATTTAAACTACACTCTGTTTTGATTACCTCTTTCATTTTGCTCAAGTTCTTGTGGTATCAAAGAGGAATAAATTTGCAGTAACACTTGACATAATCCAATGCACTTTCACTAATAAGAAATTTACCCATAATTTGGATGTGCCTCTATTTGGGGATTCACATTTCACATTGATTGTACTCCATCCATTCACTTTTACTTGTTACCGTTTCGCTTCTCGATTGTCAAAACCAATATTCGAAGATATATTTTTTCATCATATTAATATGAGAAGACTTGCAACTTATAGCATTTTTCGTATAATTTTTGAACATCTAATTCTAAAATTTAAAAATATTACATTAATCTAGTTCAATTGAACTTCGAAGATTAGTCAAATTGACTCTGGTGAAGTAAAATCTGATAAGTAAAAGGGAACGGAGGGAGTAAATTTTGAGTGATCATTATCATTTTTGTTAGTATTTAATATCATTCGGTTGCTTTTGAGATTGTCCTTGAAAGAGTTAGGGTACCGGTACGTCATGCTTGTCATTCATATATGCCAAAAACAGAAAGGAATAAAACGATATTGTTGAAGTATTATATTGGTTTTCTTGAAGACAATGGAGTTGAGGTGTGCATTTGTAGCTAGTTTTGCCATGATATATATATATATATATATGTATGTGTGTGTGTACAGGAGCCAAACAAAATGCTTAAATCTTTTTTGGAGTTCTTCTAAGCTTCCAAATTCAGTTGGTAGAATATGGTATTACATGTATGACAAGTTCAAGAGACTAACTTTGTAGTATTATGTGAAGAATTTAATTAGAAACGTGTACCTTAAAGCTCACCAATAAATTGTTGTATCTATTACTCCCTTCGTCTATTTTACTTGTCTAGTATTGATTTAGCATACACTTTAAGTAGTAGTAAATATAATGACAATTTCACTCTTTGATAAATGATTATAGTTAATAATTAGGATAAATTAGGAACCATGAGATAAATTATCTCTTAATTTTTTAAACTTGACAAGTAAAAATAAATATTTTTTTAGTATAATGGACAAGTAAATAAGTGGATGAAGGAAGTAGTGTTTTAAAAGGCGCGGGGCAGGACGAAGTGAGGCATAAGCCCCGGCGCTTAGATCTTTAACTTTTTATATTTTTAAAATTAGTAAAATAAAAATAAATATTAAAATAAGGTAAAATTACATTGAAATTTCAAGAAAATATAAAATAAGTGAAAGTGTATATAGAACTGTTTCTTCTTAAAAAGCTAATTAAAATCAAAACTGTTTCATAAAAAGCTAATTACATTTTGAAAAAATGAGTAAATATTTGTAAACGAGCTTGAAAGAGCAAAATAACTGAAAAGATATATAGAACTGTTTCTTCTTAAAAAGCTAATTAAAATCAACAATTGGCTAAAAAATAATAAAACTGTTTCATAAAAAGCTAATTACATTTTGAAAAAATGGGTAAATATTTGTAAACGAGCTTGAAAGAGCAAAATAACTGAAAAGATATAAAAGTAAAAAATGAACCTACATTCGAAGGCATCAAACTTAGAGCAAATAATGAAGGATAATGCATTTTTTCTTTGTAGTTTATAAATTCATCATCTTTTCGGATCCTTTATTCGGTAGGAGACGAAGAGAAAGTATTAAAATTAGGATTAAGAATAAAAAATCTTTTGACCTTTTAAAAATGTAATAACAAATTGATTTTTGTGTTTTTGGTACTTAATTAAAGACAATTGTTTAACAATTTTGATTTTAATTTGGAGAGATTTTTGAGGCTTACGCCCCGAAATAAAAACTCGTTCAACGCTTAAGTATATGCCCAGAACAATGGAACACCTCATATACTTTCGCTCTCAAAATTACCCCAATGTATTTATACTACGCCTCACTCCAAAAATACTGATAGCTACGTACCTTTTCTTGTAATTAATAAGTATAAGGTATTATTTTTTGTTTTAAAGGCATAAAAGTTTATTATGATGGTAGGGTCGTTTTGATTCATCAACATTTAATTTTAGATTTTAATGCTTTTAGAATAGTAAAAACATTTACAACTTTAATTTGCTAGACTAAAAAGAAAAGAAATTCGTTTGGAATATTCTACTATATATACATTTTTATGTTATGACTAGTTATCAATCGCCTGTGTTATGCACGGGCCTAATATATGCTACTTTTTCTGTCCCAATTTATGTAACACATTAAATTTAGAGAGTCAATTAATAATTTTTTTACAGTTTTTAAATATCTTAAGTTGTTAATTATTGTGAGTTATACTACTTTCTTTTACAAAATTTTCAAATAATATATGTTACTCTCTCTGTCTCAATTTATGTGACACTGATGGAATTTAGAGAGTCACTCCAATTTGTTTATATAGTTTTTAAATATATTAAGTTGTTAGTTATTGTGATTTATAGTAGTTTTTACGTAATTTTCAAATAATATATGTTACTCTCTCTACTCTAATTTATGTGACATTGACAAAATTTGGAGTCTATTAAATTTTTTATGTCTTTTAAATATTTTAAATTATTAATTATTATGATTTATAACACTTTTTACATCATTTTTAAATACTATATGTTACTTCTTTTATCACAATTTATGTAGCACTAATAAAATTTTGAGAGCCAGTTAATTTCTTTATGTCTTTCAAATATTTTAGATTGTTAGTTATTGTGATTTATCTTTTTGCATATTTTTTAAATATATAATAGATTTTTAAAAAAGACAAATAAATTAAAATAAAGATCGGGCTCGCAAATGAATAAGCAGGCAGCAGAAAGTAGGCATGTTGACGCCATGCTACCTTCTTATTGATTCTTATTAGATAGTAATTAAATTGTTAGTTATTGTGATTTATCTTTTTGCGTATTTTTTAAATATATAATAAATTTTAAAAAAAAATAAATAAATTAAAATAAACATCGGGCTCGCAAATGAATAAGCAGGCAGCAGAAAGTAGGGATGTTGACGCTCTCCTGCCTGCTTATTGATTCTTATTAAATAGTAATAATTTAGTCGTGACATGAGGATTATTAAAAGACTTTCGAGTATTTTCACTATACATTTTTATGTTATGGTTTTAATCTTTGTGACATGAGAATTTATATAGCTAAAAATTAAGATATGTACGTGTCATGACCAGTGTCTTAAAAGGCAGTTTTGAGGTTCGCTTTGGGGCTCGCCCCGGGGAGAGGCACTGGCGAAACGCCTCGAGGCTTACGTGTGGGGCTTAAGTCCTATGAGGCTTAAGTCCTGTGAGGCTTACGCCCTAAGCACCCGAGTGTATGCCCTAATACGCCTAATGCCCAATGCTCGGGGCTCGCCTAACAGTTCTACCCAATTATGTGTCAAATTTCTTAGTCAACATTGTTGATCCTCATTATTCTTCAATAAATGAATGATGCTTAGTAGTTTTTTCATCTATAGAAATAAGAAAGTTGAGAAAGCTAATTGCTTATTTACTATTTGAGAATGTCGTGAGGGTGAATATCACTTAACATTTCTTTTTATAACACATAACCAGATTTTACATCTACACTTATCATTGATTTTCATGTTTTTGGTTCCTATGTCTCAAAATTATCATATTTTATTGTTTTATTATTTGAAAGCATTTTTTTTATTTATTGAAGGAGTGATGTTTTAATTATAATACTAATAGTTTATTAATTATTTCTTTTTTGGGAGGTAAATTGCATAATATAGTCGTATATTCTAAGAAATTGTGATTCTTTTATTGTTTAGAGTTAAAATGTTAGAGTTGATTTGAATCTCATAATAGCTTTTATATCATTACATTATTTCTACTTGTAAATGATGTTAGAAGTTTTATTTTCTATGAGTTTCTTTAATCATGTTTTAAATTTTTAAAAATTGTTAATATTTTTTTTTTGTAATTTAGTTATTATACTATTTTACTATATTATAAATTAAAAATTAAAGATCCATGAGGCTTACGTTCCAATGCTCCCGGGATTTATGCCTCACCCTGTGTTATAAGTAAAACGCCTCGTCTTACCTCCTCGCCTTTTAAAACACTGGTCATGAGACTCATGACTAGATGATAAAAGTTTAATATGTTTTCTTAAGATAACTTTTAATATTGCTAAAGAGTTTTAAAAAAAAAACAGATTCAAAAAAGTAGAACTGAGTACAAAATAACCAAAAAACAAAAGTGGACAAAATCATCAAATTATGAGTGCGTTTGGCCATGTATTTTTTTTTTTTCGGAGTTGAATTTCAAAAATGGTGTTTGGCCATGAAAATTTGGAAAATTCTGGAATTCAACTTCAAGTTGAATTCCGGAATTTGAAAAAAAAAAAGTATTTTTATTTTTTTCACTTTTCACTTCTCTCACAAAAAGTCAAAAACAACTCCAATTTATATTCATGGCCAAACACAACTCCAACTCCAACTCCAACTTAATATTTGATTTTCAGGACCAAACGGCCATATAATATATCAGTCCGATTTAAATAGAAAGGTCATAACTCATAACACCTCAACTTAACTAATTTAGAACTAAAACTCATGATTGGCACTTAGTTTGACTATCAATTAAAGACCTTGATCTTTCTACTAAAGTTCCAATTGAATTAGGATCCACTTTCTGTTTGGGTGGGCTTTGTACTTCATTCGTTCATCTTTACTCGTCTATATTTGACTTGACACTTTTTAAAAAATAATAAGTAAAAGAATAATTTTACTATATCACCCTTATTAATTACGATAAGTCATCTAAATGTTGAGTAGTATTTAATAACAAGGGTAAATAGATCAAAAAAATAATAAATTATCTCTTGATTTTTCAAACTGAACAAGTAAAGTTGAACAACTATTTTTAGTATACTGAACAAGTAAAAATGGACGGAGGAAGTACTTATTTAAAAACCAGCCATCCCTAAATTTAATTTTGTGTTTTAAAAATAATACTCTCCCTGTCTCATTTTATATGCCTTATTTTCCTTTTTAATCAGTTCTAAAAAGAATGACACATTTTTATATGTAATAACAATTTAACTTTAAAATGCCTATTTTATCCTTAATTAAATGATTTATAGTCATACACATATTTATGACTTATTTTAGACCACAAATTTCAAAAGTTTTTTCTTGTTGAGTGATCAAAAATACACCTAAACTATCATTTTTTTTTATTGAGTTTCATACCTAAATTATTGGAAGTGTGAGTTTCATATCTAAACTATCACTCACCAGTTTGAGAAACACACCTCAACTAATATGTAATGGTGTGTGTACTACAATTTCTTTTTTATTTTAAAAATTCTGCCATGTGGCACTCCGCGTGATTCTTTTTTTCACCTTGGAAAAAATTAAATAAATTATTAGTATTAGATTAAAAATTAAATATTCACCGTGTTGAGAAACGATGAAGAAGAAGTGAAGAGTTTAGGGTAAAATCAATTGAAATTTTTTAAAAAATGACGTGTCAGCTAAAAAAAATAAAAAAAATATGTCACGTCATCAGAATATTTAATAGTCACACGTGCCTAAATGTGTTTGTACACAAACACTTGGTCCAATCAACGTTGAAGTGTGTTTCTCAAACTAATGAGTGATAGTTTAGGTATGAAACTCGGACTTCCAATAGTTTAAGTATGAAACTAAAAAAAATTAAAAAAATTGGTGTGTTTTTATACTTCACTCTTTCGTCTTTCTTAAACTTCATGTTAAGTAAAATTAAGTCATATAAATTACGAACGGAGGGAGTAATCAATTGTGAAGGCAAATTCAAATTGGGCAACTGCTCAAAGATATATATTGATTTCCCATAACTTTCTGTATCCTACTTTCCTCTTCAAATCCATGTGACTGGCAAGAGTATCCACTATTCAATATTTTCAATCACATCCATCACTTCCCCTCATAAATACAATAAAGTTGGCCACCATTCTCCTCACCCCATATATGTTTAATTCATAGGTTTTAATTTGTACACCCTATGACTAAGTCTTCCAAAAAAATTGCATTAATGGCATGGCCATATCCATAGCTAGCTAGCTTAATGCATGAGTACTGATTGGGACCTTTTTTTTCTACTGGATCTTCCTATCTTCTGGGCCATTGCTCTTTACTATTGGTTCATTTTCTTGTGGGGAAAATTAAAGTGTAAAGTCAACCAAAGATTTGAGGCAAGTGTGTAGTAGACTTTGATCATTTCATGGTTTGCTCATGAATCATGACAACTCATGATGATTTAGACTTTGCAATATGCACTTTGGGCTTTAATGTGCAAAATCATTTTATGAACTTAATTACCTAGTAGTTGGGAGGTTGTGATGAATTGACTTTCTGCATGTCGACCAATTTCTCTGATCAGGATGAGTGAATATGAAAAGAAAATAGTGTAAAAGTTGAATTTATACATGTGCACTCAATTAGGTAATTTCTTTCCAACTAGCTGAGTATTCTTGATGAACAAAGTTACCTGATACTTGTACGCGTCCTGATCGAGCAACTAGTAGTCCTATCTATCCACCTCTCCAGACACAATAACTTGGAGTACCTATGATGGTGACCACATTTGCTAGCATGTGATGTTTGGACATAAAATCGAGTCCTTGTGAATGGGCAAAGAGAAATGAACAAGAGATATATTTTACTACTCTAGGGGATTCTAATAGAGTAGAAGTCCTTCCGGCCCCTTGTGACGGCGGTGAGAGGTAATATAAATTTTGTAAAATTAATCGAAGTGTGCGTAAACTGGTTGAACATCATGATATTATAAAAAAGAATGAATTTATACATGTGGTAATGAGCTACTACTCTACATCTTAAATGTGCAAGATTTTGTCTTGCTACGTCCTTTTTTGACCCATGCCTCTCCAACCCCCACCCCACCCCCCAAAAAAAGAGTAAAGGTATATATCTTAAATTGCTTATATTTTCCCCTCTAGAATTAAACTTATTACGTTTGTTTGCTCTACTAATATTTCAACCCATAGATTTCCACGTATTAGTTATACATAGCATAATCCCAAATAGAGTATATTAGTTATACATACATAAGTTGAAAAAGTGTACCAAACAAGGTACTAATAATATACAAAGCTAATACATACATTATTTTTTCTAATACACTCTACCAAATAACCCCTTAAGGTACTGTTAATGAATAATATTGACATGGTCCTAGCTATATCATTAACGTACAGTGATCGATCGAGATGATTACATTTTTCGCTTTAGTACCCTTGGGCCTTGAGTAATTAAATACACATAGTCATTTGTTAGATATGCATGAACAAACATGAACTTTAATTTGTTCATATGAGGTAATAATTAAGTACTTAATTAAGCTTCATGCAGAGAGTGACAATTTAGAAAGTCAAAAGTTAGTATGTAGCCGGCTAATGACTCTGTGAAAATCTACCAGTTCCGCGTGAATTTAATGCTATCTAACTAACTTCTCATCTGTAAAAGCTATACTACATAATTAATTTATCATCTACACATATTCGGTGCTCTATTATTTCTCTCTCTTTTAATTTGTCTCTCTATAATTGACTTTCAACATCTATAAATACTCCATTCATTTTCCAATTCTATTCATCCCACACTACTCATTACCACTATAACTACTACTAAGCCTAGTTCTAAAGCTAATTAAGAGTGCTCTCAATTAGCTAAAATGGGTAGTGAGATGAGGAGATGGATATTGGTGTTGCAATTGGTGGTTTTAGGGTTCATCATGAGTTTGGGAGATTATTATGGGGCAAATGCACAACAAGTGCCTTGTTACTTCATATTTGGTGATTCTTTGGTGGATAATGGGAATAACAACAATATCAATTCTTTGGCTAAGGCTAACTACTTGCCTTATGGTATTGATTTCCCTGGTGGTCCGACTGGGAGGTTCTCCAATGGAAAAACTACCGTTGATGTCATTGGTAACACACCATATCCTTTCTTCCTTAATCTTAATATAATGAACAAATCTTTTAATCAACTGATGCATATAATTCTTTTTATAAAAAAACCTATTGAAATTTTCCCTATGTAGTTTGATTTCGAGACAGTGATCGATTGCACGTGCACTTAGGGTGAATTTGCTACTTTACATATGAAATATTTAGTTTTGATTTGACACAAAGTTATTGAAAATATATATAGTAGCACAGAATGAAACACGGAAAACTTGTTACAAATTTGTGTTTAGGATCCAAATGCGTATGAAATTATGTTAATTAGTACTATTATAAGATTTAACTTAAAATTGTTATCCTTTTTAATATCTCTTGCTCCTTCTAGAGATCCTCTTTTTGTACCCGGTTGCCTTTTTTTTTTCGTTCTTCGGAGGTTTTGGTTTTATATCCCCTCCCGTATTTTAATCATTTTTGTATAAGGGTCTATCCGAAACCCTCCATCACTACAGAAGGTGAACGCCTGGATGAATGGCTTAAATAGAAAAACAAAAATTCAAGTATTGGTCATTAGGCATGTTCATATGTACATGTTTGAACTCACAAGCACCTTTAATTTGTCCCTAATATCAATTGTGATTTTGATTTTAGCTTGAAAAAGTTCAGATTAATTAATAATATTGTCTTATAATTTACAGCTGAACAACTGGGGTTCAATGGTAATATTCCACCCTATGCATCTGCTAGGGGCAGAGACATTCTTAGAGGTGTCAATTATGCTTCTGCAGCTGCTGGAATTAGAGATGAAACTGGCAGACAATTGGTACTTCATTTATTTTCTTCTAATTAATTATCATGCAATTTATTTTATTCTTTTTCGGTTTAATTAATTCAAAGTTGTTCCTTCTTTTTTGATGAAATTTTAATAGGGAGCAAGGATTCCCTTTAGTGGGCAAGTAAATAATTACAGGAACACAGTGCAACAAGTGGTGCAAATACTTGGAAATGAAAATGCAGCAGCTGATTATCTCAAGAAGTGTATTTACTCAATTGGATTGGGCAGCAATGATTATCTCAATAATTATTTCATGCCTCTTTATTATTCCACTAGCAGACAATTCACTCCTGAACAATATGCTACTGTTCTTATTCAACAATATACTCAGCAACTAAAGGTAATTAAGCTGTACTTATTTTTCACATTAAGTAAGAAAAAAAGTACTAAGAATTGTATGTTTTTGTGGTGATATATAGATTTTATACAGCAATGGAGCAAGGAAGTTTGCATTGATTGGAGTGGGCCAGATAGGGTGCAGCCCAAATGCATTGGCCCAAAACAGCCCAGATGGAAGAACATGTGTACAAAGAATCAATGTAGCAAACCAGTTATTCAACAACAAACTCAAAGCACTTGTTGATAACTTGAATGGAAATACACCTGATGCAAAATTCATCTACATTGATGCTTATGGCATTTTCCAAGACTTAATTGAAAATCCATTTGCCTTTGGTAACCTAATTTTCTCATCTCTAATTTTACTCATTTGCATCAAACTCATCTAATTATTTGATGAATTTATTAATTTCAGGATTTAGTGTGACGAATGCCGGATGTTGTGGGGTAGGGAGGAACAACGGTCAGATTACGTGTCTTCCTTTTCAAAGTCCATGCAGAAATAGAAATCAATATCTATTTTGGGATGCATTTCATCCAACTGAAGCTGCAAATATAATTGTTGGGAGGAGATCATATAGAGCTCAAAAATCATCTGATGCATACCCTTTTGATATTAGTCGTCTAGCTCAACTTTGAGGACAAATCAAGTGTACTATTAATTATTGTGGAATTGGCATCTTTAATTACTATAAGATGTAATCATACGTGTTTAATATGATCTTAGTGTTTTGATAAAATGTTGTATTTTCACTTTTTAATGAAGAATTTTGTTATGAGTTTACCATGTATTGAAATTGCTACAGTTAATTCTAATATACTCACAAATTACATAAGTTTGACAAGTGCTCGATAATTGCTATACATCGTATATTCAGACGACATTAGCAAGATCGATATAGCTGCTATTAATTAATCTTGTAACATAATTTATAATTTTGAAAAAAAAAAGAAAAGAAAAAAAAGGTATATATAATATTTTTGTTGCATTTCCATAACATATGGGTATAAGTGATTGAAATTTAAATACATTGGGTGTTATTTGTATTTGAATCATATTACAAGGCTGCCTATTTAAATAATACTGAGAAAATGACAAAAAATGATCTCTTATACATATTTCAGATAGATTGAAAATATTTACTTAAATATATTTATTAGCAGTTTTGACACTCTAAATTTGTCAAAAATAAGTGCTAAATCTCCATGCTCGTCCTAAATCTCCATGCTCGTCCAATGCCTACTCATCAAATCATTGATTACGATAATGTCACAGAAGAACTCAGAGATGAACTACTTGAACCGCCTACAACTGCACATATCAAGTGTTCTCATTACCCATGCACTCGCACTTTCAAAAATACCAACGGCCTTGAAGGCCACTATAAGACGTGCCATTCAAAAATTAGCACCAAAAATCATCACCTTAGATGCGATACTTGCGGTAACTTTTACCCATCGACTGCAACGTTGGCATCGCATTGCAAGTTTTACAATCATCGAAGTCGAAACTGAAATCGTCGGTGAAGGAGGAGGATGAGGAGGTACGGCGGACGTGGACGTCTGGTCCCGTCGTTGCGATTATCACGTATTTTGGTCGGAGTTACAGATTCAGATTAGAGTTTATTTTCACAGTTTTTGTTAAATTTTAACTATTGATTTGTGTTTCCTTTACCTATCTTCTATGTTAGAATTGAAAAATAGATTCATCGGAGTTCATTTTGCGTAGTATTCCATGTTTTCTGCTTCCGTTTTGTTCTGCACGTATTTCATGAACTGAAATATCGTGAGTGATTTTCGGCATGTATATCGTCATTGGCTCTACTTATTATTATTTATAAAAGTAAGATCAATTTTGTTAATAAGATGTTAGCCATTTGTTTGCAGTGCATTACCTTGAATGTTGTTGTACAAATATTTATTTATTAATATGAAGATTTGAGTTGTTTAATTCAAAGTTCTAAAATATTTTTGCTAAATAACTTCTTCTTCTTTTTTTAAATATAAATTTTGTAACTTCTTTTAATTTTTTTTACAATCTTCAATATTATTTTAAATGACACTATAATCATAAAATTCACTATTAAAATTTTTTGGGGCCTAAAAATTTTGAGGACCTAAAATAAAGACTTTACGAACTTCACCCTTGAGCCACCCCTCGTAAAGATGTGTTCTTTCCATATATGTTGCATGTTAGTAATTTTCCAATTCATTCTTGTGGTGGTTTCTAGTTTGTTATTTGTGTGCTTTCAAGTTCTTTCCCCCAAAAAAAGATCGCTTAAAAAAATAAATTCATTCCAAATATGTTGCATGTTACGTCAACATTTCTATCTTGTTATGTAATACAAACTTATAGTCAGTTTTGATAGTTTTTAAAAACTTATGGATATAAATCATATTTCTTAAAAAAGTGAAATATGTTTTGCAAATACTACGGCCAAACACATGGTGAAATTTCACTCAGATCTTCATCCAAATAATATTTGCCAAAAATATTAGAATATCTATAGTCAAACGCTAGCTAACTATGCTTCCAAAATTTAGAAATAACAATTGAATAAACTATGATATAGAATCTTGAATAATATATTTAAATAATTATAAAGATACATTATTAAAGGGATGAAGAAATTTAATAAATAAATATATAAATTTAAAATACTTTATTTTAGTTGGGCTTGGTGTTTAGCACAATCAATTTCTTAATAATATACTATTTTATATTAAAAAAATATTTTTTTACTTATTTAAATTAACAGATTCTTTTAAATAATAAATAATTATATAAAATTCTAATAGTTGAATTTAAAATTTTAAAATATTATTACCAAGGTTAATTTAGTAAAATAGTACAATGTAACAAAACCTTTTTAGTTGAGGGTTGTCCTAAGTGAATTTGGACTAATATACCGTTATATATATAGCTAGTGTTCCATCCCTTTGCCGCCATTAAAGAAACAAACTGCGGTATGGCGTTTTGTGTGAAAGGTATGTTGTGCGGCAAGAGCAAAGTTCATTGTGATCAAGAATGGGATTTTTCCACTGAAGAAGGTGAGGCCTGGTATTTGTGTTCTGTTGCTAAGCCCGGTACGAAGCTCCGCAAGGTTTTCCCCAACAAGATGAGACTGCGGAAAGTAATGTTGAGGCGGGCAGTGGTGGAGCCGATGGATGTTTTGGCGAGAAACAGGTTCGACTTTCGCCCCATACTCAGTAGATTTGGTTTGGAATTCAAGGGGTTGTTGTCCAAGCCGCTAGCGGTACCATCAGCAGAGCCCTGCAGGACTAGTAAATACAGGTTTATTTCTCATCTAAAGACTCAGCTTGATCGTTTCGTTAATCTTTACTAGTATTGTCTCTCTGTTTCATGATTTTTCTTAAAAATGTGTTCTTTCCATATATGTTGCGTGTCTTATTTGTGTGCTTTCAAGTTCTCTTATTTGTGTGCTTTCAAGTTCTTTCCCCCCCAAAAAAAAAATTGGTTCAAAAAAAAAAAAAAACTTTCCATAGATATTACATGTTAAGTTTCTAGTTTCTCTGTGTTTTCTAGTTCTTCATGTGATGTCTAATTCTTGATATTTTGTGATTTCTTTGGTTCATATTATACGTCCATAGTATTCTGTCTCTGTTTTTCTCGTTTCAAGATTTGTCGTTGTTATATAATTGTCCATAGTACTGTGTCTTGTTCTTTTATTGTTTCATGTTCTTTCCGTTAAAAAAAAAACAAGAAAAAAGGGTTCTTTCCATATATGTTGCATGTTGATTTTCTAGTCCATTCTTGTTATGGTCTGCACTTTGTTCTTTCTGTGGTTTTCTAGTTTCTTATTTGTGTGCTTTCAAGTTCTTTCCCGAAAATAATTCATTCCAAAAAAAAAGTTCTTTCCATAGATGTTGCATGTTACCTTTCTAGTCCTTCTGTGGTTTGCACTTTGTTGTTCGTGTTTTCTGTGTGGTCTCGTTCTTCTTTTTGTGGTTTTGGGGTGCATATTATCTGTCCATAGTATTCTGGCTCTGTTCTTTTTGTTTCAAGATTTTGTCTCTGTGCTTTAAAGTTCTTTCCCCCCAAAAAAAATTCGTTCAGAAAAAAAACAAATTCTTTCCATAGATGTTGCTTGTTAAGTTTCTAGTTCTTATTTTTGTGGCTTGCACTTTGTTCTTTTGTGTGGTTTCTAGTTATATCTGTTGGTCTCTGGTTCCTTCTTTTTATGGTTTCTGGGGTTCATATTATCTGTCCATAGTATCCTGTCTCTGTGCTTTTGAGTTCTTTCCCGAAATATAAAAATTAGATGTTGCATGTTAAGTTTCTAGTTCTTCTTTATGTGGTTTTAGGGTTAACCAAAAGAAAAATAGGTTAATCACATGAGTTTCAAACTGAAATTTGTCCTTTTATATTTCCATAGTATTCTGTCTCTGTTCTTTTCATTTCAAGATTTTGTCCTTCATGTTTTTTCTGTCGATTCATATTGTTTACTTCGTTGGTAGCATGCTCTTTAAAAAAAATGTTTTTCTCATAGATGTTGCATGTTGTTTTTCTCGTTCGTTTTTGCTGTGGATTGCACATTGTTCTTTGTGTGCTTTCTAGTCTCTTTGTGTTTTCTAGTTCTTTCTGTGATGTCTAATTCCTTCTTTTAGTGGTTTTTGTGATTCATATTATCTGTCCATAATATTATGTCTCTGTTCTTTTCATTTCAAGATTTTGTCTTTCATATTTTTTTGGGTAGATATATGTTATCTACTTTGTTGATTGCATGTTGTCTGGCTTGTTCTCTATTTTGTTCTTTCTGTGCACTATGCTACTGTATTAGGCTTTTTGAGGTAATACATTCTCGGGCTGCAAGGTGATAGGGTCTGGTGTTTTGGCTGGGCTATAAAATTGTGTCTGTTTTTCTGAAGATAATGAGAAATTTAGATGTAATAGGATATAGAGTGTGCTTTGAGGCTACATCCTTATGACTTTTGCTTATATAGGGTTTAAAGTTTAAGATTTAAGGTTTGAGCTTTAAAGTATGTCAATCATATATAATAGAAGAGATATAAGGGGTATTTCTGAATGATGCTACATCCTAATTATGGGCTTAGAATGATATAATTTTTAGTTGCTTGAGATATATTAAAGTGTGATGAGACTAGGGATTCTGATAGTAGAAGAGGAGATATAGGGGTATTTCGGAAGTGTCCTTTGAAAATAGGATATCATAAGGATTCTGAGTATAGGACAGATTCTTAAAATAGGATATCTGAGGTGTTTAGCATTGATGGACTGATCTGCATTGCTTTTAAATCTTTTTGGGCTTGACTGTCTGATTGGTGGTGCATATGTGATGTTAGGCTTTGAACTAGAGAATCTCCTCCAAATATTTCTGATATGTGACTAGACTAGGAGTTCTGATAATAGGAGAATGTGAGGGTGTTTAGAGGTGATGGAATGTAATGTAGTCATGTTTGATTATACTAGAGCTATATTTGTGGGCTCAAAAGGATCCAGTTCTTAGGCTTGAAACTTGAAGAGTCAGCTTGATGGTGTAACTGTGTGGTGGCTAGAATGATAATGTGAGAGATATGACATAACTTATTTTAAACTTTTGTCTATTAGGTTAAAATACAGTAAAAACTGTCTCTTGTTATCTTTTAGATATGAGGTTTAAAGTATGTTTTAAGCATATATGATAGAACAGATACAAGGCGTATTTCTGAATGATGCTACATCAGCTTGAGATATATTAAGGTGTGATGAGACTTGGGATTCTGATAATAGAAGATATATAGGTGTATTTCTGAATTGTGCTTTGAAAGATATCGTAAGGTTTCTTAGAATAGGACACAGATTCTTAAAATAGGATATCTGAGGTGTTTAGGGCTTGACTGTCTGATTGGTAGTGCATATGTGATGTTAGGCTTTGATCTAGACAATCTGCTTCGATTATTTCAGAGATGTGACTAGACTAGGAGTTCTGATAATAGGAGAATCTGAGGGTGTTTAGTGGTGATGGACTGTAATGTGACTATGTTTGATTATACTAGAGGCTATCTTTGTATGGGCTCAAAAGGATCCACTTCTTAGGCTTGAAACTTGAAGAGTCAGCTTGATGGTGTGACTGTGTGGTGGCTAGAATGATAATGTGAGAGATATGACACAACTTGTTTTAACCTTTCGTCTAGGTTAAAATACAAGTCACATAGGTCTATCTTGAATGGTTGAATTAACGGGGAGATACTGTGTCAAGTCTTTTTTTAAAAGCCAAAATTGAAAAAAGAAAAAGGATAAACCTTTTCTTTTCTAACGCCATCTTTTGTTTCAATTTTTAAAATCTCAGTACAGATTCTATTCAAGTGCAGTGCGTTCAGGCCTGAGCTCCATTTTTTGTGTATGTTGGTCATCTATTGGAGGTTAATTGCACACACTCTGCACCTTTTGAACCCCAATTCTATGTGATGGGTAAGTGCTGCGATTGTCATAATCGTTGACATGGGTGAAGTGGAAACCTCCCTGCTTTATGTGCCCACTACAGTCTGAAGAAGACCGTTGTATTAGATTGGAAGTTGGGTGCGTCGTATGGATTTATAGTTGATAATATAGATCAATGAATTGGTGAGGACAATGAAAGCAATGCAATAAAAAGGGCAGGTGAGGCGCCTCTCGCATGGGTGTATGTATTGTGGTTCCGCAAGGGTCGTACGTGAGTTAGCCTTTTGGAGCCTCACTAGACTGAATAAGGATGAGTCCTTGTTTTAGTCCGAAGGTGATGCATGCTGAAACAGCCATCTGCATCAGACTACTGTCTAACCCAAAAATAAACGAATAAGGCAACTTTCTTACATGCATTGCTAACGGGCTAAACTAGGACACACCATGTATCTATTTGGGACATGGGATGAATCCACCACAACAGAGGCAGCATATGAGCGTAAAAGTTAAATTTATATCTGAATGCTAAGCCTTCTGCATCCATAGGCCCATCATGTTTCAGGTTGCATTTCCCAGGTGCTAGTGAGTGAGCCAATCAGAGGAGTCTCACTAGTATCTCCAATTACTTGAGGACTATATTTCTACTGATAAACCAACAACTTGGTGCTTCTACGGAAAGTCGATGACATAGGTCTTTGAATGACTTTTTCAAAATATCCATTCTTCTTTCGTAGCTGGGGTAGGTGATACCTAATTCATGTCATGTATTATACTTGAGCAGTGCACTTTCATTGGAATTGATCCTCTTTTGCCCCTCACACATTCTGAAGATAGATAACTAGCTACATTTCAGTTGATCCGGTCTGATCCAGTGCCCTTCTATGGAAATTTGAGATTTTGAAAAGTTTTCAAGAAGTTATCACTGATTGAGTTTGTCTTTGCAAACCAAAAATGAAGCTTGATACAAATTCTTCGATCATTAATTCAACTCTTCAAGGTGATTTAGTGTGACTTAGTGGTAAGGTGACTTGTCTATGATCAAAAGTGATGGCAGGTCAGGCTGATCCTACCTAGAGAAAAAAAAACAGAGTTTTTAACTCCGCCTGTGTTTGGATTCTACTATTCCGCAGCCGGTCCCAAGCCCGGAAAAAGGAGGAGGGTTTATTGTCTTTTAGAAGTCAGATCCTTCATAAATATGAACCATATAAAACCTGTAATAGTTGTGGTTCTCTGTCTCACACACTCTCTCTTGTAGGTGTGCGCGTGCGTGCATATTCCCATCATGTAGTCTTTCTCTGCTCAGAATATCCACTTCTTTCTCTTTTTCTGTTAAAATGACCCTTTATCCTAAAATCTGTTCGAAATGAACTTTATAATCACTTTTCTAGCATAGCTTCTCGCGTTTCTGGATGTCGTATTGGATATGACAATCCAACATATCGTTACTTCTTTTATCACTAAAGTATCAGTTCTGCAAATGCAGATGATTTCAAGGCTACCATACTTAAGTGTAACCTTTTGGAAAGAAACTACTACTGCCAAATGATTCTTCTTCTGATGCATTTGCTGCTAAATGTTTTCCAGCAAAAATGATCTTACCTCTGATCTGTTTTTTTCCCCATAGCATGAGTATTTTCCTTGATCGATGGGCTACATAATGCAGGATTCAACATTGAATAATACCACTACCATGATTTCCAATTACCTTTCATTGCAAAAGAAGATTTCCTTAATTTCAACATTAAATCAACTGTCAACAACTCTTGCTTCATCTGAAAGGTTGAGGGACAGCAATAGCGATGAGCAGCTGAACAGTATAGAAACCTGAGCGCACGAAAACAACTATATTTTTCCTGTTCAGTAATAGCTTCAGTAAAAATTTCCCTGATTGCTTACATTGTTTCTTTTGTGATTTGCAATTAGATAGCTGCTTCCTTGCATGCCTTAATAAGGACACTATTGAAGGCATATATGATACTCTTAAGGAGTGTGCTGACATTAGCAAACCAGCTGGAGGAATTTGAGTAGATGTCCACAACATAGTGCTACTCGGAGTTATACTAATGGACCAGAATTGCTGTGTGTGTTCAAATCAATGGCATTGCCGATATGTTGACAAAGGGGGTCCCAAAGGAAGGGCATGGGCTCGTTTCTGTGCCTGTTTAGAATTCTAAAGTGCAGGGATTAAGGCCTTCATTTTATTTTTTTCTTACCCTGTATGCTGCATATACATGCTTTTTGCTGTCTATCTTGAGACATGCTGCTAAATTTGAAATTTTGGGTTCAAGGAAGAACCACGGAAAGGTTTGGTTAATATGTGTGTATGTATATATAACGGCACTGAATCTCTGATCTGCTAGTACATTGGAATTTCTATTCTCCTTTCACATACAAGGCTCATCTATACTCAGCAATTTGACAATAAGTCACTAACATTTCCATTTCTTCTGGAGAGCATGCGGCTAAAGATCCTTTCTGTGCTCTTGAGGTGCCTGATATAAAGATCCTGGTTTGGCAGACTGCTGGGGTGATGATTTCGAGAACCTCTACATGAAGTATGAAAAAGAGGTAAAAACAAGTCTGCACAAAATTGATCTCAGTATGTTACTTTTATCATTGCAGGACCAGGAAATGAGGGTTGTCCAGGCACAAAATCTCTGGTTTGAGATCTTCAAGTCCCAGATAGAAACCAAGGACCCCTTACATGTTTTGTTTCAGGTGACTTTCATATGATTCTGCTATTGTTCTCATTGCTGGTGGAGAAGTTTTACTCACCTAGCAGCAGAATGTAGTTGTAAAAATAAAAACAATCAGCAGAATCTGGGGACTGTGAAGTCTTCTAACTCGCGCTTTAGAGATTATTATTATGTACACAAGTCCAACTGAAACTATTATGTGCAATATAGTCTCGCGTAGATTGCTCTTCCACGATATGTTAGAGAAAAGGTTGTTCACAACCATCTAAGCTTGTTCGAAGCAGGGGAAGTTGATACTTTAATTTTGACAAACTCACAGAGATTTGATTAATTCCTACTATCAACTCCTTTAACGACAAATCCCAAATGCTTTTGTGTTCGAGTTTCCACTGGAGACAATATTTCGTATTCAGAGTATTCTGTGTACTTATTTAGATGTTAGATTAAACAGATCCAAACAAGAATAGCTTTTATGATTTCAGTTTGTACAAATTGAATCAAGTTGCTAAATTGTAGCATTTGTGTACTTATCTTTTTCAATGAATTGGCATTCTCTTGCAAACTTCTCTAACAATAGGCCAGTTATTCACTAATTAATTGAAAGACAACAAATTAAAGATGTACAAATTAAAACAAGAATAATTAAGCTGTTGATTAAAGATCAAGAAATTTCTTCGTCCCATTCAAAAGGTGAAGAGAGTATTGCTTCCCAAATGCACAAAGTTTTAAGGGGCATTTACTTAAAAAGAAGTTTAAACAAGTTGCCTGATAATGGGCTAATCTTTAAATGTATTGGTGGTGCTGGGGTGAACTATACAGGCTGCCACCCACATGCCTAAATCTAGATACATCTTTCCCCTTTGATAAAAATATTTACTACTAAATATTCCTTTCTAATAAGAAAACATGGCTAATTTGATCTATGATTTTGTATTCTATCGATATCATATATACCATCCATAAAGAATCAAATAAATTCTATTTGTCTGCTTGTGTTGGCATTTTCATATAATCAACGTCAACTCTTGTCGATGCTAACACAAACAAATCATTACACACGGACTTCTCTTAATCCTTCCAAGATACTTCTTTCATTCATTTTACTTATCCATATTTGACTTTGGTGCACCCTTAACAAGTAATTAATAAAATGACAAGTTTACGATTTCACCCTTTGAAATTTGAATATACTCTTTCCATTCTATAATAGTTGTCATATTTTGCTTTTCGAGAGACAATTTAGCTACCATTTCTTAATGTTTATAAGTTAGATTAGATTAATTCAATATTTTTTTAAAATTAAAATTTATGTATTCATAAATTATACGAAAATTACTATAAGTTGTAATATTTCTCATATCAATATGATGAAAATATATATCTTAAAATGTTGGCCAATGTTCATATCGTTTGATTATCAAAAAAGGAAATTGTGACAAGTATTTTGGAATCGGAGGAGTAATAAATCAATACTTTGGAAAATGCATGGGAAATGAATAATACTTGATAATAAGGCTAAAATAGATATAAAATGATAAATTGTCTCTTGATATTTCAAATTAAATATTTATTTTTAATATAGTGGATAAGTTAAAAGGAACGAAAGAAGTAAATAATATAGCGGAGCGTGCGATGATTTTGTTTTATTTTTTTTAATATGGCATGCATCACGATGAATGTAATAGCTTATAATAATATAAACTTCAGCCTAAAGCGAAAAGAAATTAAGTTAAAGTTGCAATATCAACTTCGTAGAAACCACTTTCCATGTGGGAATATATATAGCTAGAATTGAAAAGTTCAAAAAGTAGTGAAAATATAAAATGTAAGAATGTGTTGATTGAGTTGACTTTTCTTGGTATAGGCATATAACTCCTGAATTATTGCATGAGCTTATTATGTTCATACGTGTCATTTATAGTCATAAAATCTTTAATAATTCATGTGAAAAATTATTGAAAGTAGTGCTAAGCACGTACAAATTGAAAATTTTCTCTATTTTGTTTGTATATTTTCTACTTGATGGCAATTGGCACGATTGAATTGTTCTAACTATAAGCTTTGAAAAGTACTCCTCATTCGTTTTTAATTTTCATTTATACTAAATATAGTTGTTCCTAAATATTTGTTAATTTAAGAGATAAAAAAAGAATTAATTAATTTTTTTCAACTTTATCCCTAGCATTAATTATTCTAAAATTAAGAAACACGTAAATAGACAGAGATTAAGGAATTAATAAGGGATATATTAGTCAAACTACACTCCTAATTAGTTTTTTCTTAAGGATTGTGCAAAACCTTACCATGATAACTAAAAAGAAACGGAAGGAGTATTATAAAAATTAAATCGAATATGACTTTGATTAAGTATATCTTGAAATTATACTATATCGTGTTAGAACTATTTGAAATAGCATTTTTTGTGTGATTGGTAAATATTTTTCATTTGAGTAATTTTTAGCAACTTATATTATACTCCTGGTTTGCTTCTGTATATATTTTCTCTTTCACTTTCCATATATAGTCACATACAAAAATTCGTTCACTCCATCTTCAGTTCTTTCCTCTTCTTTTTTCTATATTCCAGTTGTACTATATATCTAGAGTATATAATATAACTCACTTCTTCTTCTTCATTAATGGCTTGTTCTGCCAATATATTTTTCACAATATTTCTAGTTTTGAACTTAAAAACATTAGTTGAAGGTGCACCACAAGTACCATGCTACTTCATATTTGGAGACTCGTTACTTGATAATGGCAACAACAATGACCTTAACACAACGGCAAAGGCTAATTACAAACCTTATGGTGTGGACTTCCGTGATGGTCGTCCTACAGGTCGATTCACCAATGGACGCAACATGGCTGACTTCCTAGGTCAATCTCAAGCCTTTAAACTTCCATTTTTATTTTGAGTTGAGTTAAGTCTAAGGTCTATATTCTTAACATGGTATATATACATCGGACCCAAATACATTCTTGTTATTATGCTTTCTAACGTTTGAGCCACATGTTATATTGTCCACAGACCACAGAAAGATCATGTGGGTGTATTGGGGTGACCATAGATGTCTTGTATTGTGAATGGATAGAATGTTGTCTCTAGCTCCTTATAAAGCTAGTCAACCTTAATTAGGCAAATCTCACCTCATGACCTAGCTTTCTGAATTGATTTAGATCTAAAATTCATTTTACTAACAACCGTTGATCTTCTTTTAGTGCATATACAAACATTTTACTTGATTTTTCTCCATGTTTGCAGCGGAACTCCTGGGATTCGATCACTACATTCCCCCATTTGCAAGTGCAAAAGATAGTGAAATCTTGGAAGGTGTAAATTATGCATCTGGTTCAGCTGGAATTCGCAATGACAGCGGAAGTCATCTTGTAAGTGTAGTTTGTTATACATATGCTATACATTTTATGCATCCAATGCAATGCAAAATGTCTAGTAAATAAGAAAAATATAAGGAATTTACTTTCTCTTTTTAATTTTTTTTTCTTCCTATTTTTGTTTTCAGGGTGATCGGATTTACTTGGGCAGGCAGTTAGAGAATCATAAAGTAACAATTTCTCGTATTGCTAATTTAGTTGGGGATACAACTTCAGCTAAAAAGCACTTGAATAAGTGCCTCTTCATTGTTGGAATGGGCAGCAATGACTACATCAACAACTACTTGTTGCCTGAAATATATCCCTCAAGTCATTTGTATACACCAACCCAATATGCAGCTGCCTTGATAGATCAATATTCACAACATCTGAGGGTACGTTAGAATTTGGAGTTTTTTTTTCACTTACTCTATTTTATACTATAGCTAATGCTACTCTTTGATTGATGTCATGTGAGTAGATTTTATATGAAGATGGAGCAAGGAAAGTTGCCCTATTTGGACTAGGCCAAATAGGCTGCATTCCAGCAGAGCTGAAAAAACACAATACACGTAGATGTGTCGGTTCAACAAATGATGCAATTCAACAATTCAACAACAAGCTAAAATCTCTTGTAGATGATCTTAATACCAATTTTCCAGACGCAAAATTCACATATATAAACTTGTACAGCATTTCATCAATCATTGGTATGTACTCAAACCACTTTATTTTCCCTTTCTATCTTTTTTATGCTTTTTAACATAGTTGGATTGACTATTTTTACTTGTCTTATTTCAGATCCTCTTAGTGTGTTTAATCATCCATGCTGTAAAGTTTTGGAAACGATGCCTGAAGGGCAATGTGTTCCTGGAGAAACTCCATGCTTGCTTAGGGGGATTTATCTTTTCTATGATAATTTTCATCCAACAGAGATTTCCAATAGAATCGCAACTAACAGAGCTTATAATGCTCTTCTATCGTCTGATGCTTATCCTATGGATATCCATCACTTGGTCACGAAGAACAATATTGTATATGATGAGTAATGTTCATGTGTTTAATTCACCATTTACGTGTTGATCTGCCCATTTAGGAATTTTTCTGATTTCGTTTCCTTAGATTGATTTATTGTACACCTACAAATATAGCTGGAATTTGCTTGTCTCTGTATTTTATCCGATTGGGATGTGAATTAATACCTGTCTCAAATTATTCACATTTTTTGCTATCTATGCAATGATCATAGACAACATTTTCTCCCATTCGCTCAAAGAAGATGAGGAAATCATACTCCTCTTTTCAACTTTTAGTATTTCTTCATGTTCTAACAACTTGCTTAGCCTTGAGTATTTTTTTTTAAAATTTATAGCGCACATATTTTAGTATCGTTTATGTTATTTTTGAAAAGTTTTTTCTTACTGATTGGGGAATTGCATGCGCTAGAGACTAGTTTGATCAGTAACTTCCAATACACAGATTATATTGCTATAAAGATCCAATTAACCAACAAACGCGCGCATTAATGGGAAAACATTCTCTTCGGCCTCCTTTCTGCTATTACTGTCGTCATTTTTATTAATATCTCTTCATGTTATAGCCATGAATATCAGCACAGATGAAACTTGTCTTCTAGATTTGAAAGCCCACATCACTTCAGACCGTCATCATATTCTTTCAACAAACTAGTCTTCTACAACTTCGGTTTGTAACTTGATTGGAATCACTTGTGGCTCTCGTCATCAAAGAGTTATTGGACTGAATATTCCAGACATGAATTTTACTGGTACCATCCCAGTCCCACCACAACTTGGAAACCTCTCTTTTCTTGTTTCACTTGATCTAAGCTACAACAATTTCCACCAGAATTTTCTCATTTACAAAGATTGAGAGATATTGATCTTAGTTACAACAACTTCACCGGAGAAATTACAATACAAATAGCCACTCAAAATACATACAGAGGAGCAATAGCTCCCTGTACCTACCAGGGATGGAGCAGAGTACTCCATTCAAAATGGTTGCTACGTTTTCTAATTAAAGTAAACATTTTTGTACACACAGAAGATTTATCACTATTTACTCACTTGATCATACAATCTTCTATTAATAATTACGTAAAATAATATAGTACGTACTTCATATTTTTGGGGCCTTTAATATTTGCCTTGATATGCTAATGCTAGACTGGATCATTCCTCCAACTGACTAAAAGTATATATGAAGTTGCTAAATAAAAGCGTGTGCACATGTCAATTGGCAAAATAGCTACTTCCTATGTCTCAATTTATGTGACACGGTTAAAATTTCGAAAGTCAACCAAGTTTTTCTTTGATTGAAACATAAACTGGGACGGAGGTAGTAGTAGTAATTAAGTTATCGAATGAAAGATGACTAGCTAGCTGCGGAGGTGTGATTATTGCTAGGTCCTCTTATTGTGGTAGTGTTGCCATCTAACAGATGGATATTTAGTAGGTGTGATTAAGCAGATCCAAACAAGAATAGCTTTTGCGAATTCAGTTTGTACAAATTGAATTAAGTTGCTAAATTATAACATTTGTCTACTTGTTATCTTTTTCAATGAATCAATGCAGTAAGGATTCAAGACACTTCTAATATAAAATAGGGCATTCTCTTGCAAACTGCTATAACAATAGGCCAGTTATTCCAGTAATTAATTGAAAGACAACAAAGATGTAGACAACAACAACAACCTTGTCATTTAATTATGCTGTTGATTAGTGATCAAGAAAATTGTTTGTCCCAAATCCAGAAAGCATTTACTTTTAAAAAAAAATAGTTCAAAGGAGTTGCCGGATAATGGGCTAATCTTTTAATTGGTTGCAATTGGTGGTGTGGGGGTTCACTATACAGGCTGGCTGGCGGGGTGTACATGGACCGGGTTGGTTCGGATTTTTTAAATATCAAATCAAATCATTAGTGTCGGGTTTTTAGATTTATAAAAACCAAACCAATAAAAGTCGGGTTTTCCAACCTTGAGTTTTTTCGGTTTCTTCGGAGTTTTCGGATTTTTTTGGATTTCTTCCGGTAAAGTCTTCATACAAACATATAATTAATTTGTGCTTCAAATATTTCTTTAGTCCGAGCAAAATACAACTATCTAAGGTACTTCTTAAAAAAATAACACAAAATATATTCACTTTATTTGGAATTTATGAAGTGAGTGATGACAATAAAATATTCAACCAAAAAAATTATAAAATCGCATAGAATAAATATTGCATATTAATAAGTCATAATAAAAATAATTATAATTTAAAAGTATTAAGTCATGCTAAAATAAGTCTAATAAGTATTAACTACATGACTAAATATTAAACAGAAAAATAAATTAGTTTATGTATTTATGTAAAATTAAAGAATAAATATCTAAAATGATTGTCATTCCTAGTGTTGAATTGAATAATCTTTTGTTAACATTCGTATTGATTTGGGTTTTATTTGAGTTACTAATATCTATAGGTTGTAAAAAAACTTATTGGACCATTTAAAATTCTAAATTTAAACTTGAAATAATATATTGAAAGATAAAAACTAGAAAAAACTTGAAAAAATATTTATAAATTACATCACAATAAATATTTTTATGTATAAAATATTTTTAAAAATAGTATACATGTAATATCGGGTTGGTTCGGTTTGATTTGATTTTTTTCAGTTAAAACTAAACCAAACAAATTATAATCGGGTTTTTTTTCAATACCAAACTACGTCAAATCAAATCACTAGTCGAATTTTTTTTATGAATTGATTTAATTTACGATTTAATTCAATTTGCGGTTCGATTTTATACTCCTGCGAGGCTGCCACCCACATGCCTAAATCTAGACTAAATATATCTTTCCCCTTTTAGAAAATATCTACTAATTATTCCTTTCTAATAAGGTATCATGACTTTGATCTATCATTTTGAATTCTGTCCATCCAAAAAAATCAAATAAATTCTATTTGTCTGTTTGTGTTGGCATTAGTATTAGTACTAATATAGAAGAGTGGGCAATCAGACTGCTGTTCATCAACATGTATACTTGCAGCCTCAGGGATAGTTTTGGCAATTTAAATTGTTTGCACTTCAATGATATGGTACCAAATGACTTAATAAATGTACCTTTGTATTTTAGGACAAGAAAACCATCCTATTTATTATTTATTACATAGGTCAGTAAAGTTATAGCACTTTAGCTTTCTCCGTGTATTGTAAGCCCCATTTACTTTTTCAGCATTTATTTGGTTTTCTTGACATTTGTGAAGCCCACTATTTAAGATCATACAAATTCGAAATGGATAATTTTCATGTTTACAATTACCATATATAATTACTTCTCATAATGAAAAATGTACTACTATTTTTATAGCAAAAATTAATAGTTAAACAAAATTGAAAAAAAAGTAATCACGTAAGTATTTGATTTCTTTCGCCGATTAAAATGACATCTCAACTCTGCATTTTGCATATTAATTGATTGAAATTAATTATCGTTAAGATAATTCTCATTTTAATTGAACTTCTTCGAATTAAAATTACGTTAAAGGATATCGTTAAGATAATTCTCATTTTGCCAGAATTACTACGTTACTGTTCGGAAATAAAAATTATTCAAACAGATAAATTTTTCTTTTTGTGTGTCTAGCAGATCTTTTGTTTGTTTGTGAAATTACGAAATTATTCAACTTAGTTGTATGTATTTGATACAAACAAAATTATTCAAGCAGACCAAATTGTTCAACCTAGCTATATGTACTAATACAATTAAGTTTGATCAAACAAATACAATGTATTCAATAAGCATAGACCGAACACATACAACTCCAAATTAAAATAATATTTACGATCATAATTTGGTAACCTATCCTTAAATTTGATACTCAAACTATAGTTATTCCTGAAATTTTCTCCATGCATTACTTCATAATATAATAGTGAAACTTCACTTTGCCAAAAACGGACGTAACATTAGGAAAGGGGGCTTATACAGATATCATTAGAGCGTTCTATTAAATATTTTTACACACACAATTGAACCTAACCACATTATTTAATAACATAAAAGGGAACCTAGTAGAAAAGATTTATATAAATTATAATGCACCTAGAATAACTAAAAAAAATATGTATGAATCTAGATACAAACATATAAATTATTACGATTTTCAATATCGGTAACATTGGTAAATACAATTTTGTCCACACAAAAGTTTTTGGTGACCTGCAGTATATCTCTGTAACACAATACATAGATACAAAATTCTCCCACTCTTCATGATCACCTTTGTTAAAAAAGAAAAATCAAACAAAATCTTGTAAATTGCCCCCACTCTACCCCACAAACCACAGCACGATTAATAATTGATGAGATAAATAAAATAAAATATTGTACAACGTCAAAAGCCTCTCCTATATATTTTAATGCAACCTTCACCTTAATCAACACAATTCTAATTGACAATTATTTCTCAATTTTCATCTTCTTCTTGTACTTCTCTCAATGGCTTGCTATGTTACAATTATATTCAGTACTATATTTTTAGTCTTGAAGTTAGTTGAAGGTGCACCACAAGTACCTTGCTATTTCATATTTGGTGACTCGTTACTTGATAATGGCAACAATAATGACCTTAATACAGCAGCAAGGGCTAATTATTTACCTTATGGAGTTGATTTCTCAAATGGTCCGACTGGCCGATTCACCAATGGCCGGAATATGGCTGACTTCCTAGGTTGACATTTCTTATTTCCTTCCCTTGATTTTTAATTATTATAAGTATCATTATTATTGGTTATTCTTTTAGATTATGCTTAATTAGTTCTTTGTCTTAATTATTAATTAAGTACGTACTTAATTATGTTATTTTCCTTAAACTGTAGCGGAACACCTTGGTTTTGATCACTATATTCCACCTTTTGCAAGTGCGACGGGTGATGAGATATTGGAAGGTGTGAATTATGCATCTGGTTCTGCTGGAATTCGCAACGATACAGGAAGTCATCTCGTAAGAAAATATATATACATGCATGCAAGAATATCTTCGTCTTTATTAATTTCATTGCTCGTAAAAATAATTTTGAAGATTGATTAAATTAATTCTCGATAAGAGAAATGTGACAACTATCATGGAACGGAGGGAGTACTAATTAATTAAGCAGAGAGGACTGTTCCACCAACCAAGATGAATCTCTTCTTCAACTATAGCAATTCTGCGAGATTATTATTATTATATCTATAATGGGCAAAGTGTTTAATCACGTTAAAGTATTTTATATTTTGCATTATTGGGGCTAGAAAGTGAATGTCATGTGATAATATATAATTCTATGATTAGTTAATCATTCCGGTCCCCATTAACTCCTCAAGTTTCTAAAGTAATTGATTATTTAATTGGACTTGAGGGAAAGCCTAGGTTGATGATTTAATTAATTAATTTATTTTTAAAAATGGATTTGAGGACACTTAATACTATTCGGGGTTGTTTGGTGTGAGGTATAACGTATAATAGTCCTGTGATAAAATGCATGATTATTTTATCATGCGTTTGGTTGGAGGTATTAGTTAGTCCCGCATTTATTCCACCATTTATACTATAGTGATGAGATAAGTTATCTCATATACATGGTGGGATAACTAATCCCGGAGTTAATTATCTCGGGATAACTTGTTCCCAACCAAACGAGCCCCTTAAACTTTCCTTCTTTTTCTTGGTCTGACTTTCCTTCGTATATACTCTCTTCTAACCAGATTACTTGTTACATTTTTTATTTATACGCTCTTTTAAAAAATATTAACTAGAGTGTAATTTGACTAAACTGTCCTTATTTATTACTCCTCAATATTTGATACTTCTATCTTTTGCACTATTTTATTATCTCTCCATATTTATGACTAAGCGTAAAGGTGGAAACAAATAACTATTTATACCTTGATTTTTTTAAAAATGATAACTATTTTAGACCATTTATTTTTAATATGAACTATAAGTAAAATAATCCGGATGGATACCAATTTTAAGCAAAGAGGAACTTCCCAACAACAAAGATGAATCTTTTCTCTAATAACTATAGCAATTCTAGGAGATTGTTATTATATCTATACTCGGCAAAGTGTTCAAAGTTCAATCACGTCAAAATAATTTATATTTTGCATTGTTGGGGTTAGAAAGTGAATGCCAGGTAAGATATGATATATAGTATATAATTTTATCATTTCATTTGATTCAATCATGCATTTAATGAAACATGTGGTACATGATCGGTAGCCCTCGAACTTAAATATTAAACGACTTTTATTTCGATTAAAATTGTTTGATACTTACAGAAAGAGATAATTAATTTTCAGGGGTATCGAATTTACTTGGGGAAACAATTGGAGAATCATAAAGTGACAATTTCACGTATTGCTGATTTACTGGGGAATACAACTTCAGCCAAAAAACACTTGAATAAGTGCCTCTTCATTGTTGGAATGGGCAGCAATGACTATATCAATAATTTTCTAATGCCAGATGTATACAATTCAAGTCATTTGTACTCACCAAGTCAGTATGCAACTCTCTTGATTCAACAGTACTCCCAACAATTAAAGGTTCAATTTTTATTTTTTTGGTGCATATGTTTACATTCATAGTTTGATTGAGAAAAAAAAGGAATTATTTAGAGTGTGTTCGGTACAAAGAAAAATATTTTTCAATAATTATAGTATATGTTTTGGTCAAAAATTTTCTCTAAGAAATAAAGTTTCTTAAAAATGAGGAAAATGAGTTTTCAATAGAAGTAGGAAAAATAAGAACATGTTCCACATGTAGAATTCCACATCGATTGTGTCTTTATTCCAACCCGCCATACACCTCATCTTCACCCCACCCCACCCTGTGTCCTCCATTCCCACCACCCCACACCCCCTGTGTCCTCCATCCCCACCACCCCACACCCCCGTTTCCTCCATCCCCACCACCCCACACCCCTGTTTCCTCCATCCCCACCACCCCACACCCCTAGCTACCCCCACCCAAATATTTTTTATCCGAAAGAGAAGTTCCTTGAAAATGAGGAAATTGAGTTTCCAATGCAAGCAGGGAAAACAAGAAAATATTCCACAAGTAGCATTTTACAATGACTCTATCCTCCACAACCTCCAACATACATCATCTTCACCCTCACTCCCGTGGACTCCATCCGTACCACCCCACACCCGACACCCCTACCTCTACCCCCACATCTCATGGTAATTTTCTAGACTAACTATAAATATTTTTAATTAAGATTATTTTTGTTTAATTATGTACAAAACACAAGAAACAAGTAAGAGATTTACTTATTTTTCTGAAAAATATTTTCCTCCGAACTGAACACACCCTTAAAATGTTGTAGATACTAAAGAATAACAAGCTTGAGAGAAATTAAAAAATTTCAATAGATTTTTACAGCTTTTTTCCCTCTCTATATAGAATTGTAGATAGTTGTATGGCTGATGTTGCAATTTTGTTGGGGTACTAAGGAGTTGTATTCAGATGGAGCAAGGAAAATAGCCCTTTTTGGACTGCCCCAAATAGGTTGCATTCCAGATCAGTTGAAAGAACACAGCACACTTTTTTGTGTGGATTCAACAAATAAGGCAGTTCAATTGTTTAACCAAAACCTAAAAGCTCTTGTTGATGATCTCAATACCAATTTACCAGATGCACAATTCATATACATAAACATGTATAGCATCTCATCAGCTATAGGTAAGTATCAAAAATGCTTATAAGCCTAATGGGGCGTTTGGCCATGAATTTTTTTTTTTAAATTTTTTTCGGAGTTGAACTTTGGAAAACATGTTTAACCATAAATTTTCGAAAATTCCAGAATTTAGATGCTTTCACCTTTTTCAGGAAATTAAAAAATACCAAAAAGTTGTTTTCACTTTAAATTACTCACAAAAATTCAAATACAACTTCAATTAGTATTCATGACCAAACACAACTTCAATTTTTAAATATCATTTTTCACTTTAACAACAAAAACTATTTTTTTTCAAATACTCACAATTTTCATGGCCAAAGTTGATTACTCCTAACTTTTTAGTTCGACCAAACGCTTTACGATTATATTTACGTAATATTTTTTGTAATGTGCTAAATACTATTCCTAACAATAATTCTTAATTATGGAGTATCTCTTTATTCTATTTTCGATATTCATCCCTTTTTATGTAAAAACACTTTTAAATTTATTTTATCATCAACATTCTTTTACCATATTAATATATCATATCAATTTCAACACTTGTTTTTCCAAACATGTCACTTGTATTTATTAAATCAATTTCAACACTTAAAACTAGTATTGTTTTTCAATCATTACTTATTAACTATTTATAATCAGCTAATCCAAGTGAACTCTTAATTATTTTCATTGTTGCAGCTATTACTCTTTTGAATAATCCATGCTGCCAAGTATCTAAGACTATGCCTAAAGGACAATGCATTCCAGGAAAATCTCCATGTCTCATTAGGGCTACACATTTTTTTTATGATAATTTCCATCCTACTGAAACTGGCAATTTCATTGCTACAAATAGAGCTTACAGAGCTCTTCTACCCTCTGATTCTTACCCAATGGATATTCGTCATTTGGTCAGGCCCAACAATTTGTACTATGATGATCAGTAAATTAATTTAAACGTGTTGATTGATTTTCATGAATTTATTTCATGTAAGAATTGTGTACGACCTATGCTAGCTCTATAATAAGAATTTAAATCCACTGGCTATATTTTATTGGATTTGAATAAAATATTGAATTATGTTTCCAGGACGTTGGTCCTAGTTGTGAAATTATATACTTCCCCGTCCATCTTTACTTTCCAGTATACTAAAAGTAGTTGTTCAATTTTACTTGTTTAATTTGAAAAATCAAGAGATAATTTATGTTGTTTCGATTTTACCTATGCTATTAAATGTTATTCATTTCTCAATATGTAGATGACTTATAATTAATAGATGTAATACAGTAAAATCACTGTCTTCTATTTATCGTTTCTAATTAATAGGTGTATCGAGTTAAATATGAACAAGTAAAGATGGACGGAGGGAGTATAATACTGGGCAATTAGTCTTTTTTTTCTAATTGGCCTTTAAAGAAAATTTCTAGTTACACAAGGAAAGGAGGAAGAAAACAGTGAAAATTTGGGGTGATATATTTATGAGAATAGACGGGAGGTGGACGGTTTTGAACTTTTGACATTGCTTGTTTTGTGGGCAAAATTCAAACTTAACAAGTTTCGACTTTTGACCTTGGAGGTTTGTTCATGGGACAAGTGGGGAGTCAAAAGTTCAAGATCACCCATTTTCAAGGTCATTGGGTGTAATTTTTGGAAAATTTAACTCATACATGTTGGGTGAAAACTGTCGGAGAGAGATCGTTAGGTAGTTGGTTAGGAGGTAAGTTATTCATGTATTAGATTCTGCATAAGTATACCATATTTGATAGTTGGTTAGGATATGTATAATATTAATACGGTGTTTGGTTTGCGATTCAGAAATTCGCATAACTAAGTACATGTATAAGTATTTATAAGGGAGCTATGTACTATTTTATGCAGGATAGAAGATAAAATTAATAATACATAAATAACTAAAACCTACATATGCATAAAATAATACTTAGATATACCTTCGTAACCAATCTCTGTATTATTAATCTGCATAATTCTAACCAGCTATCCTACGATCGCTCATCGCATTTGTTTTGTTTTGGGATGGAACTAGAAGTCGCCGTACGAGTTCGGTAGAATCCTGTAATTTTACTTAAAATTCTATATTTTTATTAAAAATTTTATTAAATATTCTTTTACTAATTAGAAATTCATTAAATATATATCGTTATTTTAGAAAATTTAAATTCTGCGCCTTTAATTTTGTTTGGATTCGAACCAAATATAAGGACAAACAAAATTCAATATGATGATAGGATTCCATAAGACAAGGGGCCCTCAAAATGACAAGTCTCAGTACTTGTTATCTTCATTTGATTCAATCATTCAACTGACCTAACATTACACTGTTGCAATAAGTACCCAAAAAGTACGTAAAATAAAGTTACAAAGCTACAGTGATTGTGATAGTAGTTAAATTTGATGTTTATTTTGAAAAAAAAAAGAGTAACTATGATAAGTTCCAAAATTGATTTAGATACGTGGCGTTCTGTGTGGCAATTCGCGTAAGACATTCGAACAGGGCATAGATGTCAGCTGATGTCAAGTTATATGCCTAATGTAATTATATATAGACAATAGTCTCCATTACATTACCGTAAACAACAACAACAACAACAATAACAAACTCAGTGTAGTTCCATGGATGGAGTCTGGGAGGGGTAGGATGTGCGCAGACCTTACGCTACCCTTGTGAGGTAGTCGACTGTTTCCGATAAACCCTCAGCTCAAACCCACCATAACCGTATGAAGTAGAAAATTAATCTAAATAAAAACCACCAAATCTTGAAATTATTTCTAGTTTTGCTTCTATATCCATGCTTAAACAACATTGGAACGTCCACCTAAGAAGTTTAATGGACTCTTTTCTAAAGATAATTGCCAGATAAATTTGCCTTAATTTTGAACTAATCATTTCTTCTTTGAGTAGTAGGGCTAAATTTTATCAAGCAATTTTAGTTTTTTTTAAAATATCTCTGAAAAATGCACTATACACATCAAGTATTTTAATTCCTAGAGAATCTTACATTTAAAAAACATTTAATAATTGCTCAAATTTATATTCAAATGTTTGAAAATTGGCCTTGTGTGGAGTACCTGCTTCTTCTATACAGATTGTTAGTTCCCTATACTTCTCTGTTTCTGTTCACGTGCTCTGTTTGTCTGGTTTATTTTTAGAAAAATAAGTGAAATTTTACTTATTTTCTTGTTTTCCGTATGCAAGCAAAAAGTATTATCTTAAAAATATTTGTGTATAATCTAAACAAATAATATGAAAGGTGGAGTGGAGTGGTGAGGATGGAGTAAAGATCAGTTGTGTTGAAAGGTGTGGAGAACACAATCAATGAAAAATAACACTTATTTTCCGTACCTCCATCAAGGAAGTGAGCAACTTATTTTTCTTGAAAAAAAATAGTTTTTCAAAATTTTGACCAACCGAATATACACACTTTAAAGCTTATAATTTACACGCTCAATAAAAAATTGATCAACTTTAACTCATCTTAAACATTTTCATATAGTTAGGACAAGTTTCTGATAAGTCTTATGACCGTATTATGACAACTTGTGTTTGTTTGTGCATGCCAGGAGATTTGTCACATGGCTTTGAAAACAATGTGACTCTCATACTTGACATGGATCGTCCTTAAAATGAGCTGATTTTTTATTTTTGTTGTTTGACAACTAAATTTATGTATATTGAAGCATAAGTTCCTTAGAAATTGAAATCCGAGAAATATTATAATACAAAATATATATTTATATCCAGTAAAAATTATTATTATTACGAGAGATATAAGTTAAAGACCAGCACTAAATAAGGGCATAAGGGCATAAGTGCCAATGACCCACTTTGATAAGCAGATTTCACGCACGGGAAAGGCGTTCCTCATAAAGGGCCAAACAATTGAAGCCAGGCCCATCCTGGTAGTTCAACTGTCAAATCAAGGCCCCCATATAAAAAGATATATAGATTGTGAATTGGATGATTTACATATATATATAAAGAAGAAAAAGAGGACTTTTCATTATAAATATCAATTAGTAGGAACTTAATCAGGTTTTCATAGTTACACTTTACCTAATTACAATCCGTAGCAATATTTTCAATAGCTATTGTATATCCTAATTGTATATTTTGTGGAATCTCAACATAGAACTATAAATACAGTTGAGTATTGATTGAAAGAATATACAATTCATATTCTATATTTTTTGGAATCCTAGCATACAAATAGAAATATAGACCTACAAATACAGTTGAGTGTTGTTTGAGAGAACGACATATAAATAGCTATTAAATTAAAACATAAGCTGCGAAATGTAATTGAAATAAATTATTGTTGTGAAGCGCAATTAGGCATGAATGTTTGCCATGTCATGTAATTTTTCCAAAAAAAGAATGGGTCTCGGAAGTGAAAAGTTCCATGTTTTCCATGACTTTCACAAGTTCTCTCCATGTGTATATATATATATATATATATATATATATATGTCGTATGTGTGTCATGTATACCTCATCACGTGATATACAAGCAACATACAACAATATATACACTTGTATCTCGGTGTGTGTACTTTTATATCGTGTGAATGTCATTCTATATACAATGATATATAGATGGCATACAACAACATACACCAAACACACTTAGTTCACCACTAGTAGTAACATACACACCTAATATACAAGCACATAATTACCATAACCACCACAAAAATCACCCTAACAACCACATGCTCCACCATAGCTATGCAAAAACTACTTTCCCATAAATTAAAAAAAAAAAAAAAAAAAAAGAAGAAGAAGAATGTGTAGGCTCAACATTGGATATGCTTTAACTGAGAATTAAGTTTAGGGGATTTGAAAGGGATAACAATATCTGAATCCTTGTTTTTTTCTTTCCCATAATTTTTGCTTTCTTGGTGACTCGAACTCACAATTTTAGAGTTGGAGGTAGAGGATGTTTACCATCTTAAAATTACGGGATACAGTTTTTTGTTAATTTGCTATGTTGTAAAAACTATTGTTATATTTAACAATTAGTTTAAAGTGTCTATGAAAATGGTAATTAGCTAGTGGTACTCCTATTCGTTATATAGTATAAACTACTCAATGTTTTTATCTTGTATTTTAAAGGTACTAGTTTTAGTGTACATGTGTAGAATAGCAGTTGACGTGAAAAAAAATATATATTTATTTAATGATAAAAATAGTGTCAAATATAGATGCAAAAGTTGAATTTATAACAAATTGGACTTCTTCTGAACTTGCAATAATAAACAATTTAAGTTAGTTGTATTATTACTTACTAATAAGTGCGAATAAGCAAATATTAGCAGAGCGTCAACATGCCGCCTGCTTATTCATTTGTGGGCTCAATTTTTTTGTTTTAATTTGTTTATCTTTTTTTAATTTATTATATATTTAAAAAATACGTAAAAAGATAAATCACAATAATTAATTTAAAATATTTAAAAGACATAAAAAAATTAAATTGACTCTCGAAATTATATCAGTGCCACATAAATTAGGATAAAGGAAATAACATATACTCCTATTATTTAAAAATGATGTAAGAAGTGCTATAAATCACAATAATTAATAATTTAAAAATATTAAAAGACATAAAATATTTAATTGACGCCAAATTTTATGAATGTCACATAATTGGAGTAGAGAGAGTAATATATATTATTTAAAAAGTACTTAGAAAGTACTATAAATCACAATAACTAACAACTTAAAATATCTAAAGGGAATATAAAAAAAATTATGGTCGCTCTCCAAATTCCATCAGTGCCACATAAATTGGAATAGAAGGAGTAACATATATTATCTAAAAAATTTATAAAAAAATAAATAAATAATTCACAATAATTAACAACTTAAAATATTTAAAAATCGTAAAAAAAAAATTGACCGACTCTCCAAATTTAATTTGTGTTCTATAAATGGGTAAACTACATAAAGAGGCATACCTCCTTACCATATTTACTAACTCTCCCACTACTTTATTTTAATTACTTAATATACGACACGTTAATCAAAAAATCCCTCGGATACATTGCCTCACCTCTGGATACATCGCCTCACCTCGGATACATCCCAACCCTCGGATACATGTTGTAATCCCTCTTATACATGCGGATACGTGTTGTAACCCCTTCTGATACATGCGGGATGCCGATGTATCAGAGGTAAAACTAAAGATATAGATGTATCCGAGTGATTTGGGATGTATCCGATGGGATTGGGATGTATCCGAGGTGAGGCGATGTACCCCGACGAGATTGTGGTGGGAAAAAGAGTAATTAGCTCCTAAACATGTGTGTTTTATGTAAATTACCATATATAAATTGGAACAGAAAAAGTAACATATATTGGGCCCGTATCTTGCGCGGGCTTAATCTTATTTTGAACTTTAATTTTTAGGTAATAATTTGGATCAATAAAATTATAAATAAAATTATATTTTAAATATTTAGCATAGTGTTATATGCACGAACTCCTCATAACTAGTCAGTAATATTTATAAGTATAGATATTTTATTGAATGAGATAATAATATGTTGCTCCTCTGATTCACTTTTAATTATTATATAGCGATCTTCCAAAAAAGAGTACGTAAAAGAATCATTATTTGGGATTGAGAAGTCAAAGAAGGTTTTCTTTGAACGCTTTTTTCTTTGTAAAAAAAATTATTTAATTTTATTTAAATTATTAGTTATTTTGATTTATAAATACTTTTTATATATTGTTGAATATGTAAGATTTATTTTAAGAAAAATAAAATTTATGTTCAAATTCACATAAGAAATTAGTCAATTTAATCATTGTACTCCGAATATAGTCACATAAAGTGAAATAAAAGAATTATGTGGTTGCCGCATATTTTTATTTTTTTTTGGTTTTTTGCTTTGACTTTTTTAGTTTTTTCGTTCCGAGACCTATCCAAAATAAATGAAGGGTCAATAGCATTTCGGTCCCTCGATTCTTCATAAATTTTATTTTTAATTTGTATGATATCTGACAAAGCATATTAAATTTTTTAACTAATTGAATTGTGTATTTTTAATTCTTTTACTTGTGAATATTCATATATTTACTATATGTATAAATAATTTCACTACTTAATTATTCACGTGTTATGTTAGATTTGTGTTGTTATTTTCATATTTTACGGTAACATAATTCTATAAACAATCAAATATAACATATTTTCTACACCAAAGAGCCAATAAGACAATATATGTTGTGAATCGAATCGACTTTATATGGGCCTATGTGTTAGAAGTGGCGAATAGGGCTGATTCAGTTGGAATTATTGGGCTGACTAAAATATTGGAGAGTTTTATTTGAGATCCAGACCCAATTATCAATTGGTTAATTAGGAATTGGGATTAGACAGAAACGGTTATGTAATTATGTCGAAGCTTTAGCTCTTTGTTATCTCTCATCTTCCTTCTGTGTTTTAGTATCACATCCCCTTCTGATTACCTTCTAACTATGTTATTCTCTCCGTAGTTAGTGTTTCTATTGCCTTATTATTCGGATAAGTTGTAATTTCAGTTAAGTGAGTAAATACATTCCGTGTTTGTATTGAAAATCAATTTATTTCAATGTCTTACTTAATTAAAAGTTAAATATAGCGAATCACATATCACAAAGACCAAAAATAAAATTTATAATAAATTAGGGACAAAATGCTATTATCCCGTAAATAAAATATAACTAAAGTCACTTGCCTCGTGGGGATGATTCGAATTATCTTACAAGAAACAACATGATTATAATTTATAATTTATATGCATGTGTACATGGATAATATAAGGTTTAGGGAAATTAATAGTTTAGTCCCAAAGCTTCTGCTTTATTTCATTTTTAGTTCCCGTGAATCGTGATAATTAACTAAATTCGTTCAACTTCCAATTAACCTAAGGAAACTCTTACTAGCCCAGTTAGTTGGTTAGCTGAATTTTTAACTTGTTGGTGAGAGTTTAAATCCACCCTAATGGGTCAAAATTGCTACTTTCACTAATGTAGATAATTCTTTTGGGACCTCAATTCTTTTTTCACTATTCTTTTTAGTATACAAGCATATCTCAATTACCAGAAAGGACTAGCATATGAGTTGTGATGGAGTGGTTGGGATCCATTCACCCTTAATCAGAGATTTCGAGTTCGAGTCCTTGGGAATAACAAAAAATCCCGTTGGGAGTGTGCCACCCTCCAAAAATGGGTCTTGCAATGCGCGAATTCGAATTTAATTGGCTCCAGGCCTCCAAGTGTCAACAAACAAAATAAAAAAAACAAAAGTAAATTACAAGAGAATTGAATAAGTCCACTAGAACGTTAAAGAGTAAAGATTTTGAGCTTTTACCAAATGCCAATCAGTTTAAACGTTGAAATCTCCTACTATTAAATGAAAATATTCAATGAATCGAATTCAAGTGTTTTATTAATTGTTGCTTATTTTATTTTTGGTTTAAACTTCCTTGATATTTACATGAGGGGTTTGGTTAATTATTATCAAAATTAAAATCATGTCTGGCCAAGAAGAGAAAGATGACAATAACCCTGCTGGTTATGCCCCCCACCCCCACATCCACTTACTAAAAAACAATTTTCATTAAGTCAGACTTGAATTATTAGTTCAGTGTGGTCCATTATAATTTGGCATGGTGCATCCTACATTTTTAAATTTGTGCTTAAAGGAAGTCATTTACGTCCTCTTATTTTCCTATATAAATAGCTCCTATAGTTTTTGATTTTTATCATTCCTTCCACTTCTATCTTTAGCTTCCTTCTATATTTTTTTGCTATTTTTGTTGTAATGGCAAGTGGGATATTGAAGATATGGTTTGTGTTATTGGTAGTGTTGATGAACTTTATAAGTCCATTGTTAGTAATAATGGTAAAGGGTGAACAACAAGTGCCATGTTTGTTCATTATGGGAGATTCTTTATTAGATAATGGAAATAACAATAATCTTATCACTACTGCAAAGGCTAATTATCCACCTTATGGAATTGATTTCCCTGATGGTCCTACTGGTAGATTCACCAATGGCAAAAATACAGCTGATTTCCTTGGTCCTAACTTCTAACTTCTTCTTTTTAATTTTGTTATTATTTTCTTTAATTTGGTGTCTTAATTTTGTGTTTCTTTCATGAAAATCCTTAGTTTCGTTTAGTATTATCTTATGATTTTAACAAAAATAAATAGTTCTTACCAACGATAATAAATATGTGTATATTAATTAGTAACGAGCTAACTATGGATATATATAGTATGCATGAAAAGTTAGAACATATTGTTAAATTCTCCGAATTAGCTATTATACGTTGTTAAAACTACATAAAAACAATATTGCTCATAGAGGGTAGAATAGATGTTAATACGAATAAGAGAAACTCTCTTAGCTGTAGTATGTGATAACATGGTACGAAAGACAGTTTTATTGAATATACAAGTATATCATGACACACATTCTTCGTAGTAATAATTAACCAAATTAAGCAACGAGATTTTAGTAATGGTACAAATACCGTACATTCATGGTACAACGAGATTTCAATATATATATATATATCCTACTGAATATATATTTCCTATGTATATTTGCAGCTGAAGTATTGGGTTTCGACAAGTATATTGAGCCATTTGCCACTGTGAAGGGTGTGGAGATGTTTAGAGGCGTAAATTATGCATCTGGTGCAGCAGGAATTCGTGATGAGTCAGGAATACATTTGGTAAAATACTTCAACATATAATTAATTGCCCCTACAATAGTATTTTCAGAATAATAATTGATCAATTTGTATTAGGGAATCAAAGGGCACACGGATTATTTCATGATATTATATCATTTGCTAACGAAAATAATCAAAGTAACACGTAAAAATAGTGAATTGCAAAGTAATGAAATAAGAGCATTTGTTTTTGGATTAAGGAATAAGGACAATATTATATAGAAAAATAATGACATACTATCTTTTTCTCTTTCTGGCCATAACCATTTGACATTATATCCAGAGCTTACTAACCTAATTAATTTAGATTTGTTTCATGTAGAACCATTAAAGGGCAAACGTGTCACTTTCCTACCACGAGTTTCTTCGCAAGGCTCCCCAAGACTTCTAATTAATGGTGTAGGATAATATATAAGACTAGACGCACATGTCAGAGTACGGGCATCTTTTTTTTTTTTTTGAGTCAAGTGGTCTAACAATATTCTAAATTTCATTCTTGTTTGAGTTTCCGAAGCAAATTATAAGTTGACGTTAGAAAAAAAAAAGAATTTTAATTTCAACTCAGAAATTTTTTCTTGTCTCAATTTCATAAACAGACATCAACCTGATAATTGAAACCTCATTATTTTCAAGTCAAGTTCACAAACAAACACGTCAGTATCATAAAAAGATTTAATTTTGGTCTTTATGTCGCCAAACATCCTACACTATAGATAGTTTGGTAACATAGTGACAAAAAATAAATTCATTCTGATAGACTAGGCAAAGCTAAACCACTCAAAACAAATATCCATCAAAGTAATTAAGAAGCACTAAAGTCTAAAGGACCCTATTTTCCGGTGAAAATGATTTCTTGTGATCACTTACAAATTAAATAGAAGAAAATAATTTTTTCAGATGATCTCTTATGTGTAAAAATGTACCAAGATTTCTTATGAAAAATGACATAAAATTAAAAATAAATTTGTAAAAAACTAAAAAAACAAATTAAACCTCCCTTTTTTTGCCCGTCCGTTAAAATTGTGTGCTCCCGTGATAACTCACTACTAAAAAATCACTAATTTCCCACAGAAATTTTTCACTGAAAAATTAAATCGATGGGAAAAAATAGTAATGCTTTTATACGGAAAAATTAGGAAGTTTCCCACTATTTTACTGAGAATCTGTTTCCCACCATACATTTTTCTAGTGAGCTGGTTCGGTGAAAAATGAGTGGGAAAATCATATTTTATAATACAAATTTCCTACTAATTGGCGGTGGGAAAAACTTTTGTTTTTTTGTAGTGATTTGACAAGAAAAATATTAAAAGGATTAATTTCATTTTGCCTTTTTTACCTTTTGTTAGGGAGATAGAATCAGCTTGAACAGGCAACTGAGAAATCACAAAGTGACAATTTCCCACATGTCTACTATGCTTGGAAATAAAACCTTAACTATGGAGTATTTAAGCAAATGTATATACATTGTTGGAATGGGCAACAATGACTACATCAACAACTACTTGATGCCTCAGTTTTACCCATCAAGCCATTTGTACAAGCCAGAAAAGTATGCTACCATCCTAATTCAGCAATATACAAAACAATTGAAGGTACAAAATTAATCACTTCTTCTTATTTATACTTTAACTTTTTTATACACTGACCATTACTAACATGTTCCATTTTATTTAATAGACTTTGTACAGTTATGGAGCAAGAAAAATTGCTGTTTTCGGTGTAGGTAGCTTAGGCTGTATACCAGCAGAGTTGGATTTGTATGGGGCAAAGGACACAATATGTGTAGACTCTATAAACAGTGCAGTTCAAAAATTCGCGGACAAGTTCAAACCAATGATCGATGATTTCAACAGTAATTTACGCGATGCAAATTTCATCTACATAAATATGACAAGCATTGCAATCGGAAATGCTTCAGCTATTGGTACGTTAAACATGTCACACAACAAATTAACGTTACTTCAATTTGTTGCAGACAGTGTAAAGAATTTTTATTTGGTTGCAGGTTTAACAAATCTAGCTGAGCCATGTTGCGAAATTTCGAGCTTGATAGCTAAGGGGCAGTGCAGTAATGGAGGGGGTGCATGCAGTGACAGGGCATCACATTATTTTTGGGATGGTTTTCACCCAACAGAAATTCCTAATAAGGTCTGTGCTGCAAGAGCTTACAATGCTCTTCTACCAACTGATGCCTATCCTTTTGATATTAGTCACTTGGCTAGCTCAGCTCTGAATAAGTTAGCACAGTCATCAGGGGCGGAGCTAATGTAGAGCTTGAGGGTTCGATCGAACTCATTAGCTCGTATGTGTACGTAACTTTGTCAAGCTTTAAATAAACGACTATCGTGTCTATTATGTGATTTAAGACATGAATGGCTAATATGTTTGAGTTGATTGATTGTTGATTTCTTGTAACGTTGAGTAATTTTTTTTCAAGTACATTAGTACAAGTCCACCTTTAATGCAAATGTTTAATGGGGGGCCAAGACATCAAATCCAACCAAAAACCAAATTGAACCGACAAAAAAAGTAAACTTATGGTTTGATTTAGTTCTGTTAGGCGTTGAATAAAGAAAAGTTGATGATATTTAGTTTGGTTTTTTATTGATTAGCAAAAAATAAATTGAGATCGAATCAAACTGACATTATACACACAACTGACAAGAGACAACACCTTTAGAAAAAAAAAGGTTGTAAATTTTCTTGAATACTTGTTCATAGTTTCACTATTTGGCATGTTATTTTAGGTTTGGGCTTATATTTTCAAGAATAGTCCAATAAAAACAGCATTCATGGTCCATGAGCTTGTATTGATCTATCTCGGCAACGAACACGTTATTGATTAATATATTCATTGCATGGAATCCCCACCCCCCTTCCTCCTTTCTGTATATGTATATATACAGAAAAATAAATTAAGTAACATAAAGAAAGAAAAATCAAGTTCTACCAGACAATAGGAGAGTGGAAGTTTTTGCACGAATTGTCCTTTAAATGAATTGACGTTTAATTTTTGGCCATGTTTGTGTTGAGTTTGTAAAGTTTTGCTCGCGAAAGCACATGTTTTTTTCTGTTTGCTATGAATTTGTAAATAATGTAAAATGATAGAGTATATGTGTGGATCTGTGTTTCTTTTTTCTGAGATACATTATACCTTACCGGCATAACGTTTACATAGTTTTTCTTATCTTCTAAAACTAAACTTTTGGGTCGGAGGACATAAGTTCTCCAAAAATTAAGTTATGTGGAATAAATATGTGTAGATACAAAGTAAATCGATTTACAGAGCGAATTGATACAAATACAAAGTAAATTGATATGTTGATACAAAGCAAATTGATAAACTGAACTATTACTATATTTGATAATTAATCAAAATATCACTATAATTACTTTACTAGTTCATATTAAGAGCCTGTTTTGGATATGATTAAAATCTGGTCAAATTAGCTTTTAATCTCTTTTTTAGTTTTTTGATTAGATGTTTGATAAAGTAAAAAAGTAATTAAAAAAAGTTTAAAACTGATTAAAAAAGATAAAAGCTAAAAGCTGATCACCCTTCCTCCAACTTTTTGCTTTTAGCTTAATTTGTTTTTAAAGTTTGACCAATATATTTACCCTTTTATCCCTTATATTTTTTCCTAATTCCAATACTACCCTAACTTTTCAGCTCTATAATGTATGGAAGTACCTTCTTTTCTCTTATTCTCATCCCGTTTCTTCATTTTTTCCTTTCTCCTATAACAAAAAAGTGCTTAACAACACTTGTTTACCAAACACATTAGCAACTTTTTTTTTTTTGCAGTTTCAAAACTTTTTATCCAAACACTTATCTGCTTATTTATATTAACACTTATTTTCAGCTTTTAATCACATCTATTTAAAAACTATACTTTTTTTAAGCAAATCCAAACAGGCTCTAAGTTAATTGTTGGACTTTTTTCATAGTTCAAAATAAATGATTTTTTCAAAGTTCAAGAGAATTGTTATTTTTCCCCCCATATTTACCCTTCTTTTAAATGAGATTCTTAACAACAACAACAATAACAACATACTCAGTGTATCCCCACCAAGTGGGGTATGAGGAAGGTAGAGTGTACACAACCCATACTTCTATATTAGATGTGAGGTAGAGAAACTGTAGGAGTATAAGAAACAATAGATAGTAACAAAACAATAGACAGTAATAGAACAAAACTATCACAAAATAATATTATAATTAATCTACCCAAAACAACAGACATCAACAAAATTTCAAGAACAAGAAATTACAAGCGAACAACAAGACAAAACACTCCTACCTACTAGCATGGACACACTCTTACCCACTAACCTTCTACCTGATCCGCGTCCGTCCTTCACACCTTCCTATCTAGGATCATATCCTTGGTAAGCTGTAATCGCGCTATGTCCTGTCTAATGAGATTCTTAACTACTTTACATTTTCTAGGAAAATAATTTAGAAACAATCAAAAGGGTAATATTAAAAAAACAAACTTTAATTTATATTCTTAAATATTTTTCAATGTATCATACCAATAAGAGAGTGTAATAATTAGGGCTCCCAATAATGCTATTTTTGAATCTTCCTCAAAAAAATTTCACTCAAAATAAAATTTTTCGGTAAATGACTTTAAATACAATTACAAGCAGAGTTGCCTGTCATTTTTGTGTGACTTGACTTGACTGTTATCGGGAGCGTTGAGTTTCATTTATGACATCAACCGGCAATTGTGAAGTCCGGCGAGATGAGGATCTCCGGCTACCCACCGTCATCGGTCATTATCTGGTAACACCTTTCGACTTCCTCTTCCTTTTTTCAACATTCCTATACCTGTTTGTATTTTAGAATCCGGCCCTGTGTTTATCAGAAAATCAATTTACCAATCCAAACAGACCCTAATCTTTCTTCAAATTGGAATCACCTACGAAGGGGGCTTTTCGCCATGAAAATTGTGACTATCTGAAAAAAAAAAAGTTTTTGTTTTCAAAGTGAAAAATGATATTTGGAAATTGGAGTTGTGTTTTAGTTATTGAAAATTAAAGTTGTTTTTGAATTTTTATGAGTAATTTGGAGTAAATTTTTGATTGAATTCTGGGATTTTACGACGAAATGTGTTTTTCAGAGTTTAATTTCAATAATAATAAAAAAATCATGGTCAAACTCCCCCTAAATGTTTGACTAAAAAGTGAAAACAATTTCCACATGCTGGTTATGCCTGTGGCCCACATCAAGCTACTAAAAAAAATCACATCAACTCAGACTTGAATTACAGTACTTGTTCTTTCTAGGCCACAATTTGGCATACATCTTTCCCTTTTTTTTTTAAAAAAAAAAAAGTACTAGCAAGCAACCCTATTTATTATAAAAATTTTCGCAATCAATGATTGGATCTTAAAGGAATTTCTTATATATAGCTTCCCCATGGTTTTGATTTTATCACTCCTCCCTTTCTAACTTTGCTTACTTCATTTGGATCATTACATTCTACTTCTTTTCCTTTAATGGCTAGTAGTGGCATCATTGTATGGTTTGTGATGATGATGACTACAATGTTGCTAGTTTTTGTGAATTTAAAACCAATGTTGGTAAAAGGTGAACAACAGGTGCCCTGTTTGTTCATTATGGGAGACTCCACGTTTGATAATGGCAACAACAATAATCTCCTCACTGCTGCAAAGGCTAATTACCCACCTTATGGAATTGATTTTCCTGATGGTCCTACTGGTAGATTCACCAACGGCCGCAATATAGCAGACTTCATCGGTGTCCTACCCTTTTCTTCTTCATCTTCTTTCTTCTTTATTCTCTCCTCTTTCTTCTTGGTCTCACACTTTTATGTTTCTTTCATAAAAATGCTTAGGTTCGTTTAATTATCTTAAGATTGTTCTGTCACAAATATAAACAATTAATAAAATGGAGAAGGGTAGGAGGGAGAATCTATTATCCACCAAGCTTCAAAATGTGCCCATTGGCTCCTTTTGAATCGACCCACCGATCTTGACTCAAGCAAACATTGGGTGGCCTATGTCCTATCCATATTAACCCGTCCAATATATAGCAGAGCTTGCTACTTTGACACTCTTATAACTTTTATCGCACAACAAATATGGGCATTTTCGTAGTAATGCTTTAACTGAACCAACGTTTTAGCGATGGTACAAATAGTATGCTTTAATTGAGTATTCCTAAAACTGTTACAATGTGGTGGATCTTGACTGAATATTTTCCTATATTTGCAGCTGAACTATTGGGTTTCGGTGAGTATATTGAGCCATTTGCTACTGTGAAGGGTGTGGATATATTTAGGGGGGTGAACTATGCATCTGGTGCAGCTGGAATTCTTGATGAGTCAGGAATTCATATGGTAATACTTCATTATATCCCTTGTCTAGAAGAGAATATTTTGTACTTCGATTAAAGAGAATAAAAAGACTTCTACTGTTCTCATTGTTTTTCCCCTTTTATGTGCCCATGAGAAATTAGAAAACTCATTTTATTTTTACTTTTGCCCTGGAATTTCAGGGAGATAGAATCAGCTTGAATAGGCAATTGCGTAATCACAAAGTGACAATTTCCCACATGTCTACTCTGCTTGGAAATAAGACCTTAACTATGGAGTATTTAAGCAAATGTTTATACATTGTTGAAATGGGCAACAATGATTATATCAATAACTACTTGCTGCCTCAGTTGTACTCATCAAGCCATATGTACAAACCAGAACAGTTTGCTACAATTCTAATTCAGCAATACTCAGAACAATTAAAGGTACAAATGGAGTTCCTCTAATTTAACTTTCCTTGTTTACAGATTACTAACATATTCCAGTTTCTCTGGTTACGAAACAGACTTTGTACCATTACGGAGCAAGAAAAATTGTTGTCTTCGGGCTAGGAGGCATAGGCTGTGTTCCAACAGAATTGGATTTGTATGGGACAGAGGACTCTGTGTGTGTCAACTCTATAGATAGTGCAGTTCAAAAATTCTCGGACAAGCTTAAACCAATGATCGATGATCTCAACAGTAATTTGCCCAATGCAAATTTCATCTACATAAATTCAACAAGCATTGCAGTACCAGATCCTTCATCTATCGGTATGTTAAACATGTCACAACCAGAGTTGAATACAGGATCTAGAGACGTTAATGGGTGTCATATTTATGGTGAATCATCGTGTTTGTCATATTTTGCTAAATTTTGGTTGCAGGTATAAGAAATGTACGTGAGCCATGCTGCAAAATTTCGACCACCAAAGGTGCAGGACAGTGCAAACATGGAGGAGGTGCATGCAGTGATAGAGCAGCGCATTATTTTTGGGATGGTTTTCACCCCTCAGAAGCTCCAAATAAGGTCACTGCTGAAAGAGCTTACACTGCTCTTCTATCCACTGATGCCTATCCTTTTGACATTAGTCAGTTGGCTCAGCTCTAATAGAGTTGTAGGCCTGTGTAACTTATCCCAATCCTTAAATAAACCACTATTCTGCTACCTCATTTTGTATAATGTAATTGATCTATGCGAAATGTGAGTCAAATTCCTGAATTAGAGCTGAAACTTGAACGCTAGGCACATAACTTTATCACATCTGTGATGTAATCTGCTCATTTTTCTTTTCCTTTCTCTTCATTTACTCAATTTCCAAGATTTAGCAACTTACGCCAGTTCCTCATGTTTGGGGCATATTAGTCTGTTTTTAAGTTTGCTAGGATGACTAGTTTTTGAAGCGCTTGTTAATATATAACTATCATTTGACATGTCATTGAGGAATAGTCATTTTTAAGGCGGAAATAGTATTTGGACAGAAGTATCTTTAGCTAAAACACGGAAAACTTCAATATATATAGGGTGTTGGAGTTCTAAGATTGACAAGTGGGAAGTCCAGTACAATGTACTGAAGTTCGAAAAATTCCTGGAATTTCAAATATAGTTCAAACGCTGGGTTAAATTTCTGGAGTTTTGAACTTTGGCAGTTTAAACTCCAACAACTTTTTGCTCATGCTACCTCTTCGATTCCTGTCGTGGAGTTTCAACTTTAATTTACAAATGAAATTCTAGCACTGTGTCCTGGAGTTTAAACAAGCGTTGCTATAAAAAGTATCCATCTTATAAAAGTGAAACATGGTACTAACAACATGAAGATGAAGTCTCAAATGTGCAGTTCAAATTTTTGTGTAATAAACCCAATTATGTTTCGGGTGAAATGATTTTCTAGCCCTATACAAACTTTTTTTTTATAGTTTTTGTGTCCTTTTTACACAAAGAAGATTCTTCATTTTTACGCAAAATAGATATGAAAAGGTCATTTTCTTCTATTCAAATTGTAAGAGGATAAGAGATCTCATTTCCTCCGACAGTACTAAAGTTAGCCCATACTTTTGTGGGTTTAGAGTGTGGGCCTTATTTGAAGTTTATGTCCTCTTATGATACCCAAACATTTGTTCAAGAGGATTTCCATGTAGCTAATTCTCAAGTGTGTGGATCATCATGAAAGACAAAAGAATTTATCAACCAATTTGGATCCTTTGATGGATTTTATTGATGTGGATGGTATTAATGAAGACACATTCACCACAAATACATGAAATTAACAATCAACTACTAATATGCAGTGTTTTAAAAGGCGGGGGCGTGAGGCGTGAGGCGAGGCGTTTTACCTGTTACGGGGCGATGCGTGAGGCGTGAGGCGAGGCGTTTTACCTGTTACGGGGCGAGGCGTAAGCCCCGAGGCGATGGGGCGTAAGCTCCATGATACTTTAATTTTTAATATTTTATAAATTTTATATAACTAAAATAAATATTTTTAAAATAGATAAATCACCAAATAAAGGTAAAACTACATAAAAATTATAAAAAAAATTAAAAATTAGAGGAAGATATATCTAAAACTGCTTCAGCTAAAAAAACTAACCAAAACAACACAATACATTCAATATATAAAGTCAACTTTTCATATAATAATTCATTATATGTCCTCAAAAGTATAAGTTTGTCAAAAAAAAGTACATTATAAGTAAATATTAAATATGCTTCTGAAAGTTTGAGTTTTAAGTTTTCTACTCTTATTTTATTTTTGAGTTTTTAAGTATTATTTAAATATAACAATTAAATATTTTAGTAATTGGGCTTCAATTAGGGACTTAATGGCAAAAAAATATTTTAATTGATAGTAATTTTCAGGGCTTACGCCTAAGGGCGTTCGTCTCAACATTCGCCTCACGCTTAGGCGAACGCCCCAAATTGTGAGGCGTACGCCTTTCGATACTTTCGCCTCCCCCCAACGCCTCGGTGCATTTTAGCTACGCCTCGCCCGGGCTCGCCCGCGACCGCCTTTTAAAACACTGCTAATATGTATTATATGAAGCTGAATGAAAATAATGCAATAGTTAAAAGAAAGTGAAGAGAGATCCAAATTAGCACAAAAAAAAGAAGAAGAGAGAAACATAATTGAGAAGAACAGTAGTTATTAACTTAATGTAACAAGCTTAATTCTTCATAGTTCACTGCCAGAAAAGGAACACCAAGCAAAAAATTACATGTCCACTTAATTAACATACAATATTCAAGAGTCTTAGCTCATGCAGCAAGTAATTAATAATATGGTATACATACTTAACTTGATCTTCACTTCCAAGAATCTTCAAGCTTAATACTAGTCTTCTTTTGTAGTTTATATGTAGAGCACATCAGAAAGAAGACCCTCTCAAGCATATTAGCTGTTCAAGGTAAAAAAGAAGAAGATATACCTTAATATTGTTTCATTTTATGTCTTAGTTTGACTGAGCACGAAGTTTATGAATTAATAAGGAAGGAGAACTCACACTAGTTGAAGAGAGGGTTGGTCTTGTCTAGGGTAATGGTTGTTGGTCTGCAAGGCATTAACTTGTAGATAGTTTCGAGTATCGAATTGCTGAGGTGGAGGCACAAGCTCATGATAGCTTGAACTCCCTGGCATCAAGTTCATCTGCTGATGATGCTGAGCTCTCTCAGTTTCAGCAATCTGTTTTATTTTTACTTACAAAAGAAACCAATGAGTTTCTGCAGAGAATAAGTGACTTAATTAAGGACTAGATAGTAGTAAGTAGTAAAAGAGAAAGAAATAGACCTTTGCTCTCAGGAACTGATTGTTGTTGTGTAAATCAACTTCCTGCTGTGTCCATTATGTGACAATTTTGGCATGAAAATAGAAAGCATTATGACCGAAAATGGATCGACTAACTTGAAATGGAAACTAACTAACTTGAAATGGAAACTAACTTGAAGAAAGATTGTACTATGACTCACCCTCTTCTGCATATACTCAATTTCAGCAAACAACAGCTCATTCTGTAATAACATTCATGTGATCAAACAACAACAACAACGCCTTAGTTCCAAATAAGTTGGGGTTGGCTATATGAATCTCGTTTGTTCATTTAAGCTCGTTTCATATCATCATCGTACTAGATAGATGTTAAGAAATTGAAAATTTCATCAGAAAACAGTGACGTAATTAATTAAGCACCTTTTTGGATCGGATTTTGCTAATCCCTTTTTCAATTTTTTGTTCCAGACCCCTCAGTTCTCTGACGTTCAGTGAAGCCAGAGATTCACCAAGAAAGTTCCTGAACCAATGCAGTTAAGGTAAAAGTGAACAATATATATATATAGTACTAATAATACACATGGAATTGGAAAAGGTAAAGAAAAAGAATACTAAGTAGGCGTTTGGCCATGAGAATTTCACTTTTTTCCGAAAAATTATTTCACTTTTCTCCGGAAATAGTGTTTGGCCATAAAAATTCCAAATACAACTCCGAAGTTGTATTTGAAAAAGTGAAATTTTCACTTTTTTTACTTTTTAATTATTATTTTTTTGAAAAAATCCTAAATTTTTTATTTTCATAAAATAACCTCATTTAAATTATATTTCATTTTTAAATCATATTTATGTTTTTTTAAAATATATATTTAAGATCTAGATAATTATTGCAAAAGTTATGGCCAAACACAACTCCAACTCCAACTTTGAAAATTCCAAAAAAGTGAAAAAAATTTGGTTCTCATGACCAAACGGCCCATTAAAGACTTCACCTGTTCTGGTTCTGCAGATTTCCAATTTGTGCGCGCAGTTTGGAGGCTTCTTGCTGGTAATACTGGGATTGATTGAACAACATTTTTACAGTAACCATAAGAGCTAGTAATAAGCTATATATCATGAAGCCATCATGCTTGCAACTTGTAATGTATGTCACACATATAGTTAACAAAAGCCTATGTATGTGCCAAATGACGAAAATACGATTTTCAGCAAGGTGTTAAAAAAGTTGACTTTGTAGATACAATGTGACTTTCCGGCAAAAGGGATTCAGATGAACCCTCTCCAGCCCCTCTATTTCCCCCCTGTGCATATATATAATAAGGCCTTTGATTTAATTTAATTAAACTGAATCTGGAAAGACAAATTTCACTTAGTAGTGCGCTCTTCAATTAGTAAAGCAATTTGGATGTCATACAAGAAAAACTTTGACACTCAGTAGCTAGCCACCTTGATATGACTTTTAAAGCAGTTGATTCAGTAGAGTGGACCACATTAGAGGTCAGGTGTTATTTTGTGACCAAAATTACTACAATTATTAAGAAGAAGGTTTTATTTTACAAGTAGGACAAATATGCAAACAGTAATCTCTCTTCTATTATTTTTTTTTGGGGTTCCCATCCAGTGTTCATAGTGCCCCCGATCAGAATCATTCTCAACGAGTTCATAAGAAGTGATCCCATTTTTCTCATCGGGTCTGGATAAAGACTCATCCCCCCCCCCCCCGACTAATCCAGATTCACGTCAAATAAGACCTATTTAAGAGGAAAGCATTTTCTAACACGATTTTTTCCCATATTCAAGACTTACCTTTCTTTTTCTTTTTCTTTTATTTAGATACAAGACCTGGAGGGGGTGACATGGCAACCTCACCTCCATCAACAGAAGCAGTTAAAATAGAAGTTCTTGGACTAAGGCTAGAACTTAAATGTCATGAAATGTAAAGTACTTAAAAGAAGTAAGAGAGCTAAAGGCTTCCAGAAGCTGAAGCCACTAAATGTCAAGACTTGCCTTTCTGTTAATGTTAATGGTGAGACTGAAGAAAATAAATAAATTACCCTTTAATTTCAAGGTTTTCTAAAATAAGCTGATGATTAGCAATCTTGTAAAGGTTGGAATATGTTACACCTAAATCAGAGAGGAATGACAATCTCTCTAGATGTTGCCTATGAATGACAACCATGCAAAAGCATAGAGATGGATGATTGCTAAAAGATTAAAAAAACAGTTCTTTAAAACAATACTCCATCTGATCCTGCTTGTCATATTAGTCTTTTGCACTCCCTTTAACAAAATATTAATAACAAGAGTTTATTTGATTAGTTTAACCTTATTTTGATCTTTCACCATATTGATTTTTCTCTCCAATAAACACTCACTCTATTAATGCTAAGGTAAAACTAGAAAAAAAATTACTAATTCTTTCTTGATTTTCTAAAATGACAAATATTTTGGGACATATTTTCTGGTAAACATGACAAGTAAATACTTCTCCTAATCCAAAATAGTTGATATTTTAGGCTTGGAATGGATTAAGGTATTTACTTACTCCTAAAAATTAAGAAAGGTTTTGACTAAAATACCCTTACTATGATCTTTTTTTCTTTTTTAAATTGACATAATTATCATTAAATTTGTACTCAAGGGAAAATTTGAGAAAGAGAATTAAATATCTTCTTGGACTAGAATAAGTATGAATGAAGAGAGTATATTGGAACAACTATAATTTGGAAATGTAACAGGTAAAATAGGACTGGAGGGAGTAAAGAAAACAAGAGAGAAGTCCATTAATACTCCACCTTCTTATTAGTCGGTTTAGAAAAGAATGACTCATTTCAAAATATCTTTAATGAGAAGTTTTTAACTTTTTATAGTCACACAAATACTATTTATGTATAAGATTACAATTTCAAAAAAAAAAATCTTTTCTTTTTGAAATTTTATGTCAAGTCAAACTAGGACTAACAAAATGAAATGGAGGGAGTATTATACATTATCTTGTTCTTTTCCAAATATCAGAATGCAACATTGAAAATTTAATAATGATGCAAGAATATTGCCAAATTATCCATCTTCAAGGTGACATTATCTTGTTCTTTAAAATCTATATATGCATCCCTAATGTCATTTCTACTATATGCAATTAATACTTTTTTAAGTTTTATTTGTATAGTCGTTTATTACTTAAAAAGAAAAGAAGAAGAATATTTGGAGTGTATGAAATTATACCTGAGCATTGGCCTCGGATACTGAACCAGTGTTTGAGGAATCTGAACATGCTTTCTTGTACCTCTCAATTGTTGCTTTCACACTGGACCATGTATGTATGTATATGTTAGTTGATAGCTTCTTGTCAATCATATACAAAATACTATCAATGGACATAATCAAAATATTAATTAAAGACATCTTTTGATCACTCTATCTTACAAGGCTATCAAAATCAAGATTTAAGAGATGACATACAAAAGGCCCTTAATTTATATACTTCATATTCCTCATATATCCTATATGAAACATGAACAAGCAATTCTGGAATTTTCTGTACTAAGAAATAAGGATACACATCTTAATTCCTTTTGAATTTTTGAGATTAAGGAAGACAATTACAAATATTACTTCCTGCACAAATTTCATTTGCTAGGCAATGATATAAATCTGTATTGCTTAGTTATTCAAAAGAAAAGAAGAAGAAATTAAGGGCATTGATTTTGAAGGGATTTTCTTCAAATGTCTGCACTAATGATATTTCACATCAATTTGGCTTCTTTTTTTTTTCCCAAACATAAAAATTGGTTTAGCCATTCGGTGTATAGGAGTAGAGTCCTTCCTACCAAGAAGTTCATTTTTGAGTTTATGGAGAGGGATCTCAACTATCCTATCATACCGTTTTGGTGGTTGAATCTGATTACAAACGAAAAACATGTCAAGGAAACACAACTTCCAGAGAAAATAAAGAAGTAGTTAACAAAGGGAGAGAAATTTATAGAACTTGGCACATTTGAACAAAGCAATGGAAAATGTTTCTAATAAAAATGAAAGATTACTCTTTGTTTGAACTTCAAAAATGAAACATTACAATTAATCCATTTTCTCTCTTGATAATTTCTAGTGCTTTTGCTTTCCTTAAAATAGAGACAAAGAGTAAATCTACCTCTTTCCCATTCACTTGTTTTTCCTACAAATATCAATTATTTTGTCAACACATGAAAAACCAAGGAACTGTTCCGAACGAAATTTCAGTTTCCAATTTATTCTTCACATTGGTCAAAGTTTGTTCCATTTTACCTCAAAAGATTGTGATGGTGTGTTAAGTACTCAATCATCTTCAATCTTTGGTACAAAATGTTTTACCTCCCAATGTAAAATTTTCGACACAAATTCAAATATGTCCTAGATACTGAACATCGGGCTGTAAATCCAAAAAACAAAATAGAAAGAGTGTCCTATTTACTTCTCTTTGATGAACCAATGTGTCCAGCTAGTTGACTATCTAAACTTTCAACTTGTTATTAATTATTATACTCCCTTCCCCCTTGAAAATAAAATACAAAATAGAAAAAACCACTTCCCTTTTGTTCAAAAGGTATAAAGAAAATCCAAATACTTTCTTATTTAATACTGTACACTTTATTTGTTGCCAATTTAAGCCCACACGCAAGGCCTAAAAAAAAAAACAGTGTTGGTTTGAGTCAGAAACTCAATGTGTCCACTCAAACAAGACATTGATATAAATATTTTCTAGTATATGTATTGTTATATAGACCTAAGACTGATAGAATAGAAATAAATAAAACCAAACACTGAGGAATGACTCACATTTCCTAGTCTGACTACTACCTTAATTTCGTCGAGCTACTGATTGGCTGCTCTCTGCCAACCTGGCACAATTTCCCACAACATGATTGGTCCAAATCTATCAACGGCTCAGATTTGTGCCACGTCACTAATAGAGTTTATTCCTTGGGTAATACCCATCAACTCTAGTTTATTATCCACCTAGGGTTTTGTTTCAATCTTTTTATGCCACAACTGTTGTAAGGTAAAGTGAATAGTATGATAGAGTCTTGTCTGTCTGATTATTGATCTCTGATCACATCAGAACCGTCCATTTTTCAGCAGCCAATGCCATGCAAGTAAGAAGCCCCAGAGAGTTCAGAATTCTCTCATTGGTTGATAATAAAAACTTGTACGGACCCTATCTTCTCATCTCTATAATTATCCGTTCAAAATATCCTTTAATCTCGTGGTCTTAAACATGCCATCTAGGCACTACTAGAAACAAAAAGATTTCCCACTGCAAATCAGCAGGAAATTTGTGTTATAAAACATGATTTTTCTCCTCATTTTCCACTAATAGAGAAAACACATGGTGAAAAACAGATTCTCACTGAAATTATCCTTCGTTTTCAATTTGTTTGTCTAATTTTTCTATCCGAAAACATTACTATTTTTTCTTTTCCCACCGATTCAATCAAAATACCCGTGGGAATAACCACTTAACATTTTTCAATAAAAAAATTGATGGGGAAAGAAATGATTTTTTAGTAGTGGGAAAACTAAAATTAAAGAGTTGTCTAAAAAGAAAAAGAGATACTATATTTTTTGAAATAGACTAAAAAAATAATAAGACAAACAAATTGAAACAACAAAATAATAACTTCTATTGAAAAAAATAAATTGTTACGTAAATATATCTATGCACAAGATCCTCTTCGAGTATTTGATAATAAGTGTACCCTCGTTTGAGTAAGAAAATTTCAATGGTTTAGAACTTCTCTTTTCTTACAACTTCTGTTTCTTTGCTGTTTAAGTTCAAACATCTTCAGAAACTTTGTGAAAGCATTAAACTGAGATATCTCAAAGAAATTCCTTTTTAATTTTTTATTTGTTTTCACCATTGGAGTTGGAAATTAAGAGAAGGGGGAAAAAAACCATTCCTTTATTTTACTATAATGTGTCTTTTCTCATCAGATTTGTCAACAAGTGTAAAATCTTGTATGACGTGACCAAAGATTCTTGTAACTGAGACAAAACTTACACCAACCACCCCTCCCCCCACTTAACAAAATTTTTGGTGCTTAAAAGAAAAAAAATAAGCTAGAGTGTTGATGACCCCATTGCCTAAATGGTGTAAAACATTTTCAACAAATAGCAAGTGAAAGAAGAATGTCAACTTTTGTCTATAATTTGAATCTTTGAACTGATCTGATTGGTTAATTTTTCTACTATATCTTATAGAGTAATCTTTGATTATCAGAAAGCCAAACAATAAATTAGAGATCTTGAAGAGAAAAAAAAAGTCATAATATTCCTAGCAAACAAAATAAACCCTAATTAGGGCAAAGTTTGACTCTAAGACAAAAAAGAGTACTTCACTACAAAACCCTAATCTTGGTTTTGATTGGTTGTGAAAGAATACATGTCATATTAATCTTATCACAAAACAAGAATTAAGGAATTTGGCCCTTATGGCCAATTAGAATTTGACACCTCTCTTGTTTAATCTTTGAGAGAGAGAAAGTGGAGAGAGAGAGAGGGAGATTTTTTTTTTAACAGCTATGGAGGAAGAAAGTATGCTGATCTAAGAGTTCTGATGAGAGTACTTTCTCAAATTTCCATTTGTTTTCTTACAACAAAACAGATCTACATGTCTATCAACAAAAATGGGATCATATAAAGAGAAACTACCCCCAAATAGAGCAAAATTGAAACAAACAAACAAAACCAGTAACACAACCAAAAAAAAAAAGAAAAAGAAAGGGAAGTCAATCTTTGTTGTAAAGAAAAACTCAAGAAGTCCAAGAAACTTCACAACTATATGATCAAGTTGAGTTCAGATCTCCCTAAGCATTATGTATCATCATAAGATGTATAAAGATTAAAACTTTCCAAAAATAAAATTAGTTCCCCTTTTAAGGAATACAACAAAAAATTGAAAAACAAAAGGACCCTTCTTGAGCTTGAAAGATGAAAACTTGACATTATAAAATGTACTACTATACTTGTATAAAGATTAGAACTTTATGAAATTTAACAATATTTAATTTGGTTCAATTTGAAGAGTTGTAAGTAGTAATAAAATACCTGTTGTTGGCATACTCATAGAGCCTGCCTCTGGTTGAGAAGACAATCAAAGCAACCTCAGCATCACAGAGCACAGACAATTCATAGGCCTTTTTCAGCAAACCATTGCGCCTCTTGCAGAAAGTCACTTGTCGATTCGTCGTGTTTTCGATCCGTTTGATCTCAATCTTTCCCCTTCCTAGTTTCCTTTGTGGTGAGATCTCTCTTGTTACATCACTTTGGAAGTCCATACCTTCACCTACATCACACACACACACACACAAAAAAAAAAAGTGTCTCAAAAACTTGATCAAGAATTGAACTATTTGTTCTTCAATACAAAGACAAAAAGCTAAAGAATTTGGATTAAAATCCCCAACCCCATATAATTTTAAGTTACATTAATTCAAGAAATGGTAATTTTGGACATGGGGTATGAATATTTTCAGCTGATGACTAACCTAGTAAGGAAAGGAAAGTAAAAAGTTGGAAAATGGAAATAGAGAGTAGTTCACAGAAGATTTTAGTTCTTCCTTTGCAAAAATTAATATGCAGAGGATATATAGATGCAGAAAATGGAAGAGACTTTGCACTAAGGGATAGGTATTTATAAAGTAAAAGAGTGCTTACTTTTATTTTATTAGTATGTTACTACTACTACTTATCTAACTAGGATTTTTCTCTGTCTGTTTATTCCTATGCTAATTTATATTAGACACTGAAAATTTCATTTCTTTTTTTCTATTTGTTGGTTTGTGTTGAACAAGCTAAGCACCATAGGGTGGTTAAATAGGGAATTATCTAATGAGAGATGATCACTCTTTTCTTGTCCATTCATTTTTCTTGATCTCTGGTTTAGGTTTCTAATTCTAGTCATTAGTTTGTAAACATTTCTATTTGATTCATAAGACAATTTTGGGAGGGGGGGTGGGGGGGTAAGAATGGGTGGGATGTGGTGGGGGAGGAAGTGGACAGAGTAGAAAATGACCCCTGAAAGTGACAGTGATGTTTGATGGGTGAAGAGAACATTGGACTAGGTTACACTCAAGCTTAAATGCATCACAAATTTTGGATTAGACCTTTTAAAGAACCTCAATAAGCAAGATTTGGACCAAATGAGGTTATGAGGCCAAAATGTTTTCCAAATCTTTTTAATTCTTGATTTCTACATGTGAACTTCTTCTCTTATCCCATAACAACCCCTCCTCCCCTTTGCCTTTACCATCCAACTCTCATTTTCAGAGACATCCAAAATTTGAATTTTATAAGTTCAATCTGAGTCGTCTTAGCACTAAACTCGTAATACCTCTAAAAATATGAGCTCAGAATATAATATTCGTTGAAATTTTGTAACTCACATTTATATTTGTGTTTCGCGTTAAAAATATTGAGTTTGATTGAACTCGTAGCTCAAAACCTACATCCGCGCGCCTCTCCCCCACCATAACTACTTTCTTCTATTCATGACTTTCCTACCTCTAATTGTACATACATTACTTTGTGATCTTTTGTATTTTTTTTCTCCCACATAAAACTCAGACTCTAACTAGATCAGTGAGGAGGGGAAAGAAAAGAGAAAGACTAGATTAGTGAAACTAGCTATGACAAAAGAGAAGGTGACTGGCATGTGACATCCAGTGCTCCAGTTTCTTTTCCATTGAAACTCTTCTATATGAAACAACCACTTATATCAAGTTACCATCATGTCAAAAAGTTACTTGTTTCTTTGGTAAGAAGGCCAATAAGTTTGTCTATATGGCCTCTTGTGTGCTCAATGACAAATACAACAAATTTACTTTTCCTCTTTTCCCAACTTTCCATTTTCTTGTCTATTTTTTTAAAAAGAAAAAAAAAATTGTTGGTGATCATGATTTCTTATTCATCCAATTTCATTTTGCCACTACTTAGCCTTTGACCTTACATATCCTTATGATATGATTCAACATTAAAATGAGCTTAGTCTTTTTGCTCTAGACATTGGCCTAAATTCTTGTTCTTTTGCTCTTATTAATGCTTTTTCACATAGGAATTGTCATTCTTCTATGCCAACCATGAGACATGTCTAACATTGCAATGACAATACATTGTTTGGCATGAAAATACATTAGTTTCCCCTTGTCCACTAAAGCCACAAGATCCAAGGATACATATATGTATATTGAAAGAGGAAAAGACTATAGAAAGTGTATATCTGATGATTTGTTTTTGTGCTTAATTAATTAGAAAGTGAGCCTTGGAGTAACTTGTAAAGTTGTTGTCATGTGACCAGAAGGTCAGGGGTTCAAACCTTGGAAACAGCCTTTTGCAGAAATGCAAGGTAAGGCTGCGTACAATAGACCCTTGTAGTCGGGCCCTTCCCCGAACCCTGCGCATAGCGGGAGCTTTACTGCACCGAACTGCCCTTTTTGTGCTTAATTAATTAAAGTGAAGAAATATATTGGTGGAACCCTAGAAATAAATACAATATGCCACAGAGAGGATATCAATATGGTTGGAAATGAATGATATTTACAACTTTTGATGTGTCATGTCCACTTGTTATAGCATGTGTACAACTTTTCCACTTAGAAATAATGGAGGGCAGAGTGGGGGTCTTCATTGAATAAAAACACTTCAATGCTTGCAAACAGATTTTTTTTTTCATCCACTATTAATTTAAGAGGTTATAAAATTTGCTTCTATGCAACATATATAAACATGATGAAGTGCTTCTGATAGGGACGTACAACAATCTTGTCAATTTTCTCCAAGTCTTGAGGGGCTATAAAGGTCGTTTGTTTTTAACGACATAAGATGTCTCAGTACATATCTGATTATTAAGATGCTATCTTTATATTTAATTACTGAATAATTAAATTATTTATTTTATTAATATCTGAATGTGCATTATTATATTTACTTTTATTTAAAACTTTTAAAGTCATCGCCCGACGTTATTATCCTATATTTGAGAAATACGATATTAACAGCTCTCAAATCACGGAGAAAATTCAGAGAGAAGAATCAAGGGAGGAACAGAATTATACTCACAAATACTCCTCAATAAAATCTTTGTTTCATTATATTTCGTTTGTGATTGTGGTTTATTTTTCATTACTTTAAAATTTGTTGCAAACAAATTGACACGTCTAGTGGGACCAAATTTGTCATTCATCTCTTCTCTCACAAATCATATCTGCAAAACAACAAAAATGGAAGCTCCATTTTTATGGGTACTTCAAGTCTCGTCTTTGAGTTTCATCAAGCCTACACTCTAACAAGCCTCGAAGTAGGGGACATTTGTAGACATCAAAATGTAATGGGACTCTATAAGACGAGTTCAATCTCTATTAGGGTTCTTGGAGGCTACTCTACCCTAAACACATAGGTCATGCTTATATAATTAAGGGTAACATATTACCTTGAAAAGCCATCTCGAATTATCCCATAATATCTTGGATATTCATAAAGAGATCAAGATCTCAAAATTCCATGAACTCCTTTCCTGAGATATTTATAAAGACATCAAGCCATCAAATACTACCTTTGTCAAAGTCCACCGCCCGAGTTCCTAGCGATCAAATACATCATAAAGAGATCCAAATAATCATACATTCGAGAAATGCACTACTAACACTCCTCGAATCACGGGAAGATTAAGGAGTTTATGGGATTTCATAATGAAGAATTAAGAGGGAAACGGAATTATACTCACAAATATTCATAATTAAAAGCTCTGTTTCATCATATTTTATTTGTGATTGTAATTTATTTTTCATCTCCTTAAATTTGTGCAAACAATATCATTTTTAAAACATATTAAAAAGGAATGAGTAATATAATGTCACATAAAAGAAGTAATTACAGCTTGTTTTTTAAAAAATAATAATAATTAAAGTACATCAACAAAACATTAGAACTTTTATAGAACTTTGTACTAGATTTGAATGATTCAGATTTTTCAAAAGCAAATAAGTGTTGTTAAAAAAACAAATACAATTAGTAGTGGACCAAGATAAGAATAATTCAGAGTTAGTTTCTTATTAAGTTGAAACAAATGGGGTTACAGGACAAAAAGTTAAAATGAAAAGAAGAAAAGATTCAATCATGGCTGCAGAATTAGATACAAATATTTATACTTTCTTTTCTCTTATTTCTGAGTTCCCAATTAATCAGCAAAGATTTAAAAAATATAAGTGCGCGTTCAATTTTTACTAAACCCTCTGTTAATTATTTCTAGAGATCTCTAACATTAAAAGGGAGGTGTTAATTTTCAAAACAATCATTAATGTGGAAATTGTGCCATGAAGACATGATCCCCGTTCAACTTTGTGAATTAATAATCAGCTCATTTATTTACTCAGTCGATTTGATTGACCTAATTCAGTCCCATCAAAATATTAGGCTGAATATGTATGCCAAATTGACTAATAAGAATTTATAAATATATTTTAACTTTTTCTATTTGATATGTTATACTTTTCCAAAATAAAAGAAGTTTTTATAATTAGTTTTGTTTGTCAATCAAATAAATTATAAAATAAAAAATTAAAACTTGGTAAGAGTTGTCGAATTGAGTTATGACTCATTATTTAGCTCATCTCAGCTCAAGTAGCTTTTGGGGCGGGTCAATGACCCATCGAATTGAAGTTCAGTCTGCCCCGCCCCTTTGCACCCCTAATTATGATCAATAAAATTACTACCAGAATCAATGTCCTATCTAATACAACTTCTACATTCATTTTTTTCAGTTAGGATTCGTTTAAACATAGTGTTCTAGCAATTATCATAAAAACATGTTGGGCTTGGCATGTCAGTTATAAATAGACCAAAAAAATTAGGGTCATTTGCACTTGTATTCCTATTTTGCGTTGGTCTTTCATTTTTCCCCTCATAACAAATAACTATTTTACGAGTCATAAGTTTATATTTTTGTATCATAATATCCACAAGTTATGCCCAGAAATGACTTCAGTTTCTAAAAAATTATGCTGCACTAGACATGCGTTCTATTGATAAAGGACAAAAATTAAAAATCAATCCATTTGAACGGCGAAAATATGCAAATTTTATGAGAAAAATAAGACTATTTGAGCCATATCCATTGGTTACCCATTTTTTTTTTGTCCTTACAAAAATCATACACCGTTAGATTTGATGGTCAAAGAAGTATGAATGTGTTATATCATCTTCTTTTACGCAAACATTTTGGTCATAAAGTATTTTTAAAAAAGTAAATAAATTAAAGTGGGGTACTTACATAAACCTTGTGATGTCATTTTTTTTTCTATATTCAATGCATCAAAACTGATTTGTAGGTAATTTATTTCTTTTCTTGGTGTATATAACCTTGTGCTTTCAAGGGATTTTACTACATTTTCCCTGGAGATTGAATTAAAGCTTTATAGTGATGAAATCTTATATTTCCTCAGTCTCAATTTATGTAAGCTAGTTTGACTTGACAAGGAGTTTAAGAAAGAAAGAAAAACTTTTGAAATTTGTGGTCTAAAATAAGTCATAGATGTTTGTGCGACTATAAATTATTTCAGTAAAAGGTAAAATAGGTAGTTTAAAGTTAAAGTATTGCTAAATATATAAATGTGTCATTTTTTTTAAACTGGCTAAAAAAGAGAGTGAGTCATATAAACTGAGGCAGAGTGAGTAATAGAGAATAAAGGAGGGGGTTGGGGTCTGTGGTAGTTAAACAGAATCCTTAAATGTCAAAAACTTCTAAAGAGAATAGCAAGCAAATCTTCACCATATCTTAGGATGAGGACCACATTGATGCATGCAATCAAGTGGGGACATACTTTGTAAGTAACTTTTAAATTCTACATGCTACATTAGCATATTTGGTTCTTGTTCTATCTCCAAGTGCTAAAAGGAAAAAGAAAAAAAAATATGCTCCAATTATATATTCATATAGTCCATGGTTATTGAAATACAACTTTAATTCTACTAGGAGTGTGTGTATGCCAAATCCCATGTGGAATACATGTGAATTGAGAATATTGTTTGTGTTGCTTGGAAAGTGTACTCTTTGTTATATTGGAGTTATTCCCTTCTTCCTAAAGTAAAAGTCTTGGTTTGGGTTGTTACTCGTATACCTAGATACTTATGCTCAAGTTCATATTGACACTATATATATATGGGAGGACATCTAATTTCCTAGTGCTAGTGATGTCTTCTTCGAAATACTCCTATATGTTACTCTCGTGGACGACGTGATAGGTAGGGTAGTAAATGCGTGATTTGGGCTAGGGTCGGGGTGTCAAATGGACAGGTTAGGCTAAAATTGGATAAGTTAAAATGGGTTAAGTTAATAAATGGGTTGGACTAAAATCAGCTTAAAAGTTAGGGACTTGAGCTAAAATGGGCTAAATATAGGATGGATGATGACCGGCCCTATTTGACCCATTTTTTTCAAATGGTCCACCTTCCCCTATCCACCCAGGAAATTACATGGAGTGTCCTCAAAAGTGAGTGGTCTTCAATTTATGCCCCTCATAAGAAAAGTCTTTAAAAAATACCCTTCCTTCCTTTTTATGTATAGAACATATACATTTTTGCCCCTCTACACCATAACTCTCCATGTTCATTTGTCTCTCAACTCTTAATTTTCATTTTTCTTTTTTCTTTTATCTTTTTAATTTTTTATCTTATTTTTTTTTTCTCAATTTTTTTTTAATTCTCGTTTTCTTTTTTCTCAACCTTTATTTTCTTTTTTTCTCTTAACTTTTTTTTTGTTTTTTTTTTCTCAAACTTTATTTTCTTTTTTTCTCTTAACTTTTTTTTTTTTTCTTTTTTTTTCTCAACCTTTTTTTTTTTTTTTTTTTTTTTTTTTTTTTTTTTTTTTTTTTTTTTTTTTTTTTTTTTTTTTTTTTTTCTTTTTTTTTTTTTTTTTTCTCTTTTTTTTTTTTCTTTTTTTTTTTCTTTTCTCTTTTATTCTTCTCTTTTTTTCTTTTTTCTTAACCTCTATTATTTTTTGCTAATGAACAAAAAAAGTTGGATAATCTGCAAAGAAGATCTTCTTTCTTTGAAATCGAAGTAAACTTAAGAGCGTGCTTTGTTGTTTGGAAGTCCTTTGGAACAAGTCTTGCCTCTAAGACAAATGTTATAGAACATCTCATAAATCAAGACACAATGAGGTAGTGTCAAGCCTTGCTCGTGGGACATAACTTGTTGTTTGAAAAATTCTTGAGATAAGTCTTACCTCTAAGGCAAGAGTTATAAAGCATCTCATAAATTAAGACACAATGAAGTAGTGTTAACTCTTGCCCATGGGGCATAACTTGTTTTCTGGGAGGCCCTTGGGTTAAGTCTTGCCTCTAAGGCAAACGTTATAGAGCATCTCATGATCAAGACATAATGTGCTAGTGTCAACTCTTGCCAATGAGGCGTAACTTGTTGTTTGAAAGTCTTTGAGCTAAGTTTTGCCTCTAAGGCAAGACTTATAGAGCATCGCATAAATCAAGACACAATGTGGCAGTGTCAACTCTTGCCCATGGGGCGTAATTTGTTATTTGGAAGTCCTTGGACTAAGTCTTGCCTCTTAGGCAAGCGTTATAGAGCATCCCATAAATCAAGCACAATATGATAGTGTCAACTCTTACCCATGGGGCGTAACTTGTTGTTTGAAAGTCCTTGGGCTAAGTCTTGTCTCTAAGGCAAGAGTTATAGAATGTCTCATAAATCAAGACACAATGAGGTAGTGTCAAGTCTTGCTCGTGGGGCATAACTTCTTGTTTGAAAATCCTTGAGCTAAGTCTTGCCTCTAAGGCAAGAGTTATAAAGTATCTCATAAATTTAGACATAATGAAGTAGTGTGAACTCTTGCCCATGGAGCGTAACTTGTATTTTTTTAGAGGTCCTTGGGCTAAGTCTTGCCTCTGAGGCAAGTGTTATAAAACATTTTATAAATCAAGATACAATATACTAGTGTCAAGTCTTGCTCATGGGCGTAATTTGTTGTTTGGAAATTTTTGGGCTAAGTCTTGCCTCTAAAGCAAGAATTATAGAACATCTCATAAAAAAAATAAAGGTCAAAAAAATTGATTAAAAAAAAAGAAAAGAAAAATTAAAAACCAAAGAAAAAATAAAAAAATAGAAGTTGAGAGAAAAAAATAAATATTGAGAAAAAAAGAAAATAAATGAAGAAAAAAAAGACAACAAAAAATAAATGTTGAGAAAAATAAAAAAATAAAAAATAAAAGGAGAAAAAAATAGAATTGAGAGGAGAAAAGAAAAAAAATAAAGATTGAGAAAAAAGAAAAAACGTAGAAGAAAGAATAAAACAAAAAATAAAATAAAAATAAAGGTTGAGAAAAAAAGAAAAAAAATAGAAATAAAAAAAGAAAAAAGAAAAAATAGAAAAGAAAAAAGAGAAAAAGAAATATATATAAAAGTTGAGAGACAAATGAGCATTGAGAGTTATTTGAAAATACTTGAGGTGTAGAGGGGCAAAAAGGTAGTTGCTCTATACATAAAAAACAAGGAAGGCTATTTTTGTAAGACCATTTTTATGAGGGGCAAAAATACAAAGTCACTCCCTTTAAAGGGCATTTGTGTAGTTGTCCCCTATCCACCCCTTAATTAGGTCCACCCCTCCCCTACCATCCATCGAGACTCGAGGCTTCGGGTCCGATTCACAACCCCGACCCCCGCCAATCCAACTCGGCCCTAGACCCAAGATCTGACCTCGACCCAACGACCTTGACTCGAAACCCAAAACGCGAGCCTCAACCCTCAACCTCGACCCGTCACTTGACCCTAAATCGAGCCCTCGAGATTTGAGACCTAATATTGACCCAAGATCTGACTTTGACTTAGAACTCGAGACCCGAGTCCTGACCTTGAACCAGGACCCGACCCGACCCGACCCGACCCGACCTGAGTTTGAGCCAGAACTCGAGATTTGACCTTGACTCGTGACCTGAGACATGATCCCGACCAGAGATCCGACTTTTACCCAGAACTCGAGACTCAAGCTTCGACCCTGATCCGAGACCCGACCTAACTCGACTTGGGACCAAAGTCCTAGGAACCGTACAGTGACCCATAGAAAAAATCAATGTAAATCTCAAATAGTAAATCCAAATTAAAGTAAATCTTAAAATCGCCTAGAATTGGAGTTAAGTTGAAGATAACTTTCAAAATGGGCTATGTTGGGTTGAAATTAACCCGGTATGAAATTATCTTGTGCCCAAACCTTAATTTTTTAGGCAGGTTAAGCGGGTGATCACTTCCATATTTGACACCCCTAATTTGGACTAAATTTGGTAAAAGTAGGTTGAATTAATAATTAAGTCAATATTCAATTCCATTTAAAAGAAAGAAATTACACCCAATGACCTTAAAAATGAGTAGTCATAAATATTTGACCCCACTTGCCCCATGAGCAACACTTCGCACTTAGGACAAGACTAGTTAAACTTGAAGTTTTGCTTAGGAGGCAAGCGGCCTCAAAAATCCAAGACACCTACCTTCAAGGCCATTTTACAAATCACCAGCTCAAAAATAATTAGTTGGTGTGGATCAAAATTAGCTAAATAATGAATCATAACACAACTCATCAAACCCTTACCAAGTTTCAATTTCTTTATTTATTATAATTTATTTATTTAAAAAATAAAATTTATTATTTAAAAAAATTCTTCTTTATTATAATTATATATATCATAGCAAACAAAGAGGTTCTTTTATTTTGACAAGATATTTTATGGATATATCGATCAATTTGGACTACATATATAGTCCATCATCTCACATTTCAGGTGAATTGTATTTGAACGACTCATGACGGGCTAAACTTATAAATAAGCAAATCATTAAACCGTTCAAATTTAGACAGATTGAACGGATCACAATTTTACTCACTCGTGGGTACATATAATGAACACCGTTACATTCTCGTGGGTGATGGGAAATGAGAGGATGCCGCTACTCTCTCATGGATAATGTGTCTAGATAGTACTTGTTTTTATATAAAGAAATATCATATGCTTCACAAGATAACAACTTTAAAGTTCATACTATAGTAATTCATTTTATATACTTAAAATTTGGTAGAGAGTACTAATTATCGACGATATAGTAAGCTCATCATGCATTTGTTCAGGTTTAAGTAAAAATTCTGACTCCACCACTGAGTGATGGTGCCCGGTATGTTGGTCCTGCAGCCTGCAGCTGGCGCTTATGTAATTTCTAGCTACCGTAGACAAATGAAAGCTTATAAGTTTTTACTCCCTCCGTTTCAATTTGTTTGACCTACTTTCCTTTTTAGTTGGTTTCAAAAAGAATGTCTCTTTCCTTTTTAGAACCTCTTTAATTCCAACTTTTCACATGGCATATTCAAGACCACAAGATTAAAAAATATTTTAATACATTTAACATATCTTTAATTTAAAACCACAAGTTTCAAAAGTGTTCCGAGTATTTTGCCTTGTGTTTGGAAAGTATGAAAAATGATGTTTTGATTTTTTGTCTGGATTATCAGATTAATTGGTGAGTGTCAAGATTCTCAAAGGACATGATGACATGATTTTAATGAGACACCAAAGGCAGTTTAAACTAACTATACTCTGGCTCCTCTTTGTTGTAACTCTCTCATTAATTATTATAGGTAAAAATACACTTCCACTGTTCTACAAACTCTTATACAAACAGCCAATATTGTTCATTATTGCAAATGGGACCACAAAGCAACATGAGTTTTTTAGGGAAATTTCAGTTCAATTTTTTTGCAAAAGAGCATAGGCCCTCATCCAATTATTGCTTCACAGGTTTATCAAATTATAACTTGCACCAACTTTCGGCCGTGAACTTCATTTCTCTCCCTTTCGGGAGTTACTCGGATGGTAAATATTCCTTACTTTCACTTCTAAAGTTATGAGTTCGAGTTGAAGCAAAAAAGGGTGGAAGCTCCTGAGGATTATACCTAAGTTAAAATACTAGAGAGGCAAAATACAATAAGATTAATTAGAGTAAATTTCAGACCATCTATGAAGAATATGTAAATATTCGTTGTGTTTCTATATTGGGAAAGCATTTGTAATGGGAGTGTGGTCCTACGTGATGAAAACTTAACTGATTTAGCTAACAATATGTATGGTGTTTTCAATAGGGTTTTTCTAGTCAATTTATTGTGTGCTGGCTTTGCTCAGTGTCCCCACTAATAGGCTGTGTAGACACTGGATTTCAGAAAGATGCCTTGACCTAAATCTTTGGGAAGAGAGAACCCTTAACCTAAATCTTTGAGAAGCAAGAGAGATGCCTTAACCTAAATCTTTGGGAAAGTTTTGAGGAGAATTGCATTTTTCTCCCTTGTTCTTCTTGAGGAGCCGCAATGACGGAGGCAAGATTTTCACTACAAAATTCACCATTTGCTGTGTATACATAAAAAAAAAATTGATTTTGTATATACCATATAATTTTCTAGAAAAGTAGGTCCTTCCGCCCCTCTTGCTCGTTGACTTGGGCAGGGGAAAGAAAATCGGGATAATTTCACCGTTGGTCATTCAACTTTCAGAAAAATATTAAATCCAATAAAGCACAATTGACTACCACATTATTTTATGTGCACCTCGACTATTTCATCGAGTACCTAGTAGCTTTCTCCAGCTCATATCATGTATCGAGTAACCCTGTCAACAATCAATGCTTAGGGTGGATGGAAAGATATCACCTATAATTTTTCTTTTTTTCTCTCCGTTGAAGTTTTGCCGTGGTCTCGTTTGGTTGGGAACAAGTTATCCCGGGACTGTTATTTGGATGCTTCCACAAAACAAAGAGAGAAGAAAGCATAGCATTTGCACCATGAACAATAACAAATGATCTAATATAATGTACATAAACAATATAGATCTCAATAGAAAGAGGGAAAGCAAAAAAAGATGACCATTTGTTTTGGACATCTAGAGATTTAAAGCTAGAAAAAGTGATACAACTTCCTACTACTGAAATCTTTGGCAGAAATCTGAGAAGGATAGATATGCACACTTGAACAAAGGAAATATCCACAATTTGCTAGATGCTGCTGTTTGACCGAGATGATCCGTTCCTACTTAAACTTGAGTTTTCTTTCTTCCACATGGCCTCGAAATTCTGAAAACATTTCAATGGTCTAACCTGCATAGGGCAACATATACAAGATGAAAAGAGAGATCTATGCTTAACTCAGAATGATCATAGGGGCATTGAAGTAGCAACAAAAATATATTTCTCGAAACACAATACAGGTCATCGCTGAGACTCAGGCATCGTTAAACCTAAGCCAGAAGTGTATATCACCTTTGACTATGTGGATAAGACAAGTATGAAGGAAAAGAAGAAAAGAAAAACGAAACATTTTCGAAAACACTAGCTTGTCCTCTAGTAGTAAGTAATGAAGAATATGACAATCAGCATAAAACCAGAGAGAGAGTCTTGATCAATCAGAACATGAGTATGTTTTTTTCCGCTACAGACTTCGTGAAGAATGGGCAGGTGAGCAAACGAATAAGAACTACTTGCCCAATGACAGACACTCAAGTGATTTAGGTAATACATCTCTATTTGACTAGGCTTGGAAAATAGTTTTAACTCATTGATATTTCCAATATGAGAAGTTCAAAATACATATGCACCAAACACTATTTATAAGTGCATAGAGATGGTGGAAAGGAGCTCAATGACCGAAAGGTTTACCTTCCAACGCCTTTTGTGGCCAAATTTGTTGTAAATGGACTCGAGCCTTGGGATAATTTGCTTGAAAGTTGGACGCATGGCCGGCTTCTCATTCCAACACTCTTCAATCAGCCTGGAAACCAAAATCAGCTAGATTAAATTAGCAGTAATAACAACAATCCAGTGATGATTTTGTAACCATAAAAATCATACTGTGGAAAATAAAGAAAATGATTCACAGTAAACCAGTTCATTATTAAAATATCTGAAAAAGTATCAAATGTACGACCACAGTTATAAACCTAATAAACTGTAGAATAAGTAGAATCAAAGGAGTTACAAATTGGCTTCTGGATCTACTTCCTTTTCTTTAATTTTTTAAACCTAAACTGTTCTGTTCATAAATTGCAGGGGAATGTCTATCATCATTTATAGATCCTCCAGAAAGTTGCACACAAGAAAAGGATGGTTATTGAACTCTAGAACTTCGATATATGGAACTTCGCTGCAATAAATTTTCCAATTATCGCATAAAATGCTGCCATGGGAACTTAAAAAGAAATTTTAACAAATGAAGGGTTACAACTTTATTTGTCAGAACACAGTAAATGTAGGTGTGATTTGACATACACTTTCCTTAATGGTCCTTATGAACTTATTGTTCTACACTTCTTACTTGGCGTAGCTTGTTAAATGGGTCGTGAATGGGAGCTTAGTTTCCGTCTGGGTATGCAAACAAGTGGAATTCAAGGCAATATCATAGGTGAAAGCTTCGTTTTACTATAAGCAGTCTTTGAGGCCCTTAGAGCAAGAACTAGATTGACTCGAAATGAGAGCAGGTTTGAGAAAGGATCTTAGAATGTCTAGGGATGGGCCAGGAGGGTCTCTTGACGCTGTACTGGTGGAATAATTGCAATGCGACTATATCGTCTGCCGATAAAGGGAAGACAATATACCAAACTTGTCCAAGCAGTCAAGCTTGGTCCTCTGGGAAGCAACTCTGCCGGTATACACCCCACAGAGGAAATTGGGTTGTGAGGTGAGTAACTATATTCAAAAATCATTTGTCAGTGTCAGTGTCAGTCCCAAATTCTACTAAGTAAAGGGGGATGTGTTCAGTCCCAAGCGAGACAAATATTATCACATGTAAACACTGCAAAGTACAAGGTCTCACTTTGGGTCTGTTTTATACTGGGCTTTATAAGAACAACAGAAAATAGAAAGAGATAGGTAGACAATGTCACCAATTAGGTGTTAATCATCATCAAACAACATTAAGAACCCTGTTCTTCATGATAAATGCTAGGCTGCAACTCGTTTCGCAGACATACAAACAGGAAAATTTTCAGTGTTTTGTCTTTAAGAGATAAAGAGAACATGTCTTCTTCACATACTTATCAGAGAAGCAATCAGTTTAAAACATTCAATACTAAGAATTTTCATGTTGACTGATCAATGTGCCTACTGCTAACAGAATTTTATTTTTCTTTTTTCTTTTGTTTTAGTGGCATCTTCACAATTTCATCTCACATGTGCTCTACTACCTGTTCCGACCAGTCAAAATCAGGGTATTCCTATTGGCGACTTACATTTCATATATCCATCTCTTTCTCCCATTTTACTTTTCGTCTCTACCTATCTCCTTTTATTTTCTTATTCTTTCTTCTGTAAGCGTATTTATGGTTACATGAAGAAGCATGTCCACGAAGTGTACTTTTCTTGTTATTCTTACTCTTTTCACACATGTAAATTGTGATAGTTAGATAAATGTGGACAGTACTTAGACTTAGACCACTCATAAATAAATGTTCTCGAATTTTACTTGCTATCTTAATTGTCATCAGTTTCTTAAAGTTCAATGAAAACAGAGAATTTCCAATGCATTGCACAAGTATTAGACTATGGAGTTCCACAGAGAAATTGATAGTGAACTTACTCCCTCAGTCCATGGGCATAAAACTTTCCTGGAGCTTTAAAAGGAGGCCGCTCCTTAGCAGCATAGAATTTAGGTACTTCATTTTCTTCCTTCGCTTGGAAAGGGGGGCAGCCTTCAATCATCTAAAGTACACGACAGCACAATTATCAAAATCACAACCCATTTGTGGAAACAAAAATAGAAAATATGCACATCCTTGACTTATGGAAGTTCATACAGCACAATTTAGAAGTTTTAGCTGGTTTCTAGCATCATAGAGCAGATCAACACTAGTGTAGAATAATCAGTATGTGTTGCAGTACTGATTTATCTAGATGGTAGAAAACAAAACTTGCAGTTTCCACTGCATAAGATAACCGTTCTGCTGTCAGTTCCCCTCATCAGATAGTTAACACTGTCTACAAATAGCAATCAATTGCATAATGACAATCAATTTATAATTCTCCTTTAGCATACAATAGACCCTTGTGGTCGGACCCTTCCCCGGACCCCGGGAGTTTAGTGCACCGGGCTGCCCTTTAGCCTAGCAAGAGTTCTATTAAAGAGATTATTTTATAACAGGAAAACTAAAGATATTGCTTGTTATTGCATCACAACAAATCTTCTCTTGATTGTATTGCATGCAAAGCATGTTATAAAGAAACTGTATTAAGGATTATACAAGGTCAAAGTCATGTAGCTAAATCAATCATCTCTCGGCCACTACTATCAAGTGGATAGATACACACATATCCATAGCTAAGAAGAAACTACAAGGCAATCAAGTTCAAAGTCAGAAAAAGGACTAGGTGTGTGGCATCTCAATGATGTGCAAGGATTTAGATTTACTTTCGTAGACTTGAGCGGAGAAAGAAAGGATCTTCATTGATCAGAAGTACATGCAAAACCTACAGTAACTCTCTGATCACAAAAGAGACCCGATAGTGACCATCAACTGTGAACCTCTTCTTCCACATGTTATTTCAATAATGCAACTTCATTCAGAATGAGAGTATTAATCAAGAAAAATTATATATGCACATATATATTTTTATACGTATGTTCCACAATGAATGAACTAAAACGGTATCCTTTCTTAAATTTAAAAGGATAAAGAAAACGTTACCTCTTGCAAAATTAAAGCAAAGGAAAAGACATCAACTTTGGTGTCGTATTCCTCATTTTTGAAAACCTCTGGAGCTACATATCGGCCTATTTATTTCCAACAAAACAAAAGGCAAAAATGAAACAGGTTAAGAGATTTCCAAATATTAATCAGCAATCTCAATCAACAGAAATAGATCAGTAGAAGCAATCGTGGCACCATTCAGTGCTGAATAACTTTTAAAATACTAGACTGGCAGGAATTTTATAGACAGAACAAGCAGCAAAAACAGTGTCACAAATTCTGTTGAGGCTGTTATCAAATGGCAGCATGGTTCTCCATTGGAAAAGAATCGCTGTGATATCTAACAGGAGTACTTACAAGATGTGTTATCACATGTCAGAGGCTTGTCTTCTTTGACCCTGTTGGTAACTTTCAATAGCTTGCTGACTCCGAAATCAGCAACTTTCAGATGTCCAGTATCATCCCGCAAAATATTTCTGTTACGTCGCGTGAAAATATTGAAACATTAAGACGAAGGAACTCAATTTTGAAAGAGGAAAACTTCAAAAATTGAGGCTTGTAAATTAAAACTTGGATGGGAATTGGCATACACAAATGGAATCAAAGGAAACCTAACAAAAGAGAACATACGAAGGCTCTAGGTCACGATGAATAATCGCTTCAGGTCTAATCTCATGTAGATAGTTCATTCCCCTGCAACAATATAAAACACAAGAGTGTTCAGAATTCTACTTGTGCGCATTATGATACAGGGACAACATGAATCATACAAAGATTCAACTCCATATGAATGTGAACAGCATGCTTGATAAATTATTTTAGTAACAAGCACGAGATGATTTGAAGAAAATAAATATAATCAAATGTTCACATGCCATAACGACCCTACTTTGTGGGATTACACTTGGTATGTTGTTGTTGTTTCACATGCCAAGCAACTGTGGAAATTCAAGTGAAATTTGGAAAACTAAATTTTAATAGAATTAGAAAATAACTTTTGAAGAGATCCTTAATGCTCCAGTCCAATTTGTTTGAGCTGTGTTGACTATCTCAGAGTTTAAAAAAAGGATTCCAATGATTTATGATATGTTAAATAATAAGAAGACTTGCAATGGGTATATACATATCACATCATATTTGAAATAATACAGGGTACTACAGGGCATAATTTTTAGCTAGGCTGATGTTCGAAGCAGGTCAAACAAAGTGGGAAGTAGAGGGCAATATCAAATGATGTTTATTAGTTTCCAATATTGACTGATGGAAAAAGTAAACAGTGTTGCATCTTCTCGATATGTTTTTCTTGTTTACCAAATACAGACTATTTGAGATACCTAGGGTCAGCTTAAAGTGAAATGCAGAAAAATCAAATATGCAGAACATTACAATATTAGGTCAGCAGATAACCTCACGATTGAGGAAAAGGGGCATGTCCATTAACAAGTATGATCTGCTCTTTTCTTTTCTTTTTATTAATATTACCAGTGGATATGCAAACACCAGATGGGATCTTTGAGAAACATAATAGATGTAATATCTACCGCAATCAAAAGATTCATAACAACTACTAGATGAATTAAGCAATAAATTTTCTCAGAAGCATAATCAATAGCAGACTGCTTACTTGCTTTGCCTCCCAAAGATGCTAATTTTTAGAACTTAAAACCAAGAGATAAGCAAGTTGTTATGGATTTAGATGTTACTCCACATAGTTCCCCAGGTTCCAGACATTAATAAAATTGTTGGTCTTGTTATTACGTAGTGAGTTTATAACATTAGCTAATAGCGTAGAGTGGCTCGTGAACCTTGCGATGTCCATTGCAAATCTGATAGCTTTTGTTGGTCTAAGAGGTCCGTCACTCTTCAAATATGCATGGAGATCGCCCTGGAAATATATAGCCATGAAAAAGACATTTAGTATGTTGTGAAAAGAACAAAATAGAGAAAGGAATCAACTAAGACAAATGTGTAGAATAACTAAAACGTTCATGGTCTAGTGAAATGTTGTGAAACATATCCATACACACCACAACAGTTCTAGATAAAGCAAAAACAAGAGAGTAAATTTGGGACTACTTTAGGTAAGTATTCTGTCACTATCATCATCGGGCTACTTTGTGTTACAGCACCAAGAAATTGGACGACATTTGGATGTCTTATCTTCTGGAGCAGTGCAAGCTCGTCTCTGAATGCCCTCCTGCAAATATCCGAATATTAAGAATATGTAATACAATAAGTGAGATATGAGGAGAGCTAAACAATGTGAAGAAGAAGCTCTTATGGCTTTTCTGTTCTCATTAGAAGATTCCATAGAAGCAGTATTGGTATCTTATACTCACACTTTATCCTCATCAGCAATCTCATCATCTCCAAACTTTTTCACAGCAACTTGTATTCCACGCCATGAAGCAATATGAAAAGTTCCCTACGATGTTTCAGGAATCATGAGAAAGATACAGAAGCAAAAGTTTGTACATATGAACAATATACTAGCGGGATAGGAAAAGGATCAGGTGGATATTCCCAGCTTTTTACAAACATACCACACTAATATAAGTACTTCTTATGACAGAAACACCGAAGAAGTTCAGCTTTTTCATACCAACTGAGCAGCTTTCATCAGATCAAGAAAAGATGTGATTACTACACATGGTATCATTTAGTGATCTTACCTCTTCATTTTTTGTTCATTTTATTTTCTCTATTTTAATTTATTTTTGAGTGCTGCTGTCCAGACCAGCACCTCAACTAGTCCACTAGGGTCTCCAACAACAGCAAAGCAATTGGGCTCGCACTGAGCATTATAGTGGAAATTTGTCTTTATTCTTTTTTCATTAACCAGCTCTTCAAAAGATCTATCAGACTCTGGAGGTACATGGGGACAGAGTTGCTTGATGAAAGAAATTATTACCTCATCTCTTGAAGTTTTATCATACTAATTTTTTCATCATACAACTGTGCCCTAATGTTCTACCGTCGTATTAGCTCAATATATTAAAATCTAAGCGGCCCAATTTAGTTATGAATGTAAGCTTTTTACTATAACCTCCCAAGATAATAGGTTAATAGGAAGTAGTTAGAAAGGAAAATCAGCATACCTAGCCCATTGAAAATAGCTAATTACCAATCAAGTTTACGTAAAATGTTCTCATTTTATATCCGTTCACAATCCATGCAACCATGATAGATTCCCTCTTTTATAGCTAAAAATTATTGAGCTTTCCTCTTGCACATCTCTTATATATATCTTCCGCTATCTCTTTCATTTGGTCAATGTTTATTCGGAGGGTTGGATAACAGAGTTAAAAGGTCCAGAGACTTATTTTTCCTTACCTTCCTACATTCTCCCTCTTTTCTTCCCGTCTCATTCTTGGACCATACTCAAACTCTGAATTCCAATTTAGATTACCCCAAGACATACAGTTTCATTTACCTGATCGTCCCCTCAATGATAAGAAAACCATGAAATATAGTATGTGGAAGACTACAGAAGAAATTTCAACATTAGAAACTGTTTAATAGAATAGTTCAATCACTCATTGCACAACAGATACTTGTTTAGAGGTTCAAATTAACATTTATCATTTGACATCTGAGTTTAGGCACCTCGTCTCATCTGTATGCTTCTTGTAACTAGAACTCTTATTTTTAAAACTTTTTTGATAATTTTGTATTTGTAGCTGGATTGGTTTCTAGGTGCAACAGCTGCTGTCAAGCCTTATGCAGATGCCCCACACGGAAGACTGACCCTTCTATGAATACCAATATATATAGCTCGAGTCACATAATTTCAAAACTCAACGTCAAAGAAATTTCCGGGACTTGTGGCGCTACAATGACATGTCAATGCAAAACTCTAACAAGTATCCATATTTGTTACTACCAAAACCAGACCAGATTAGTTTTTTTTTCTGTGGATAAAGTACCATACCAGATTAGTTAAAAACAAAGATATCCTTTAAAAAAATTAATTCAACAGGATAAAATTAAAACGAAAATAAGAAACAGGAAAAAAGAAAGTCATTTAGATGTCTAGACTCTATGGCAAAGAGGTATGAACCCCCTAAAGTAACATACACGAGATTCTGGTAGTCACCAAAAAAATAAAACAATTACCTTGGCCAATTCAACGCTGTTCGTGAAATCAAGTTCTTTAGCATCGATCTCATATTCTGGAACTTCACGTGAATTATTAACATGCATGGGAGCCATCTGGATGAGAATTTTATTTTTCCAAAACAAAATTTAGACAGCAATAGAGCCAAGCAATCTTTCGTACAACGGAAACAAACTTTTTCTTTCTTACAGTTTTTTAATCACTTGATGAGTACATAGAACAGAAAGCAAAACTTACAGGAGGCTTGGCACCATGTTCCTCCAGTAGCTTGATCACATGATGATTTTTATAATGTATTGCATCTCCAAGAGGCTGTTCAACAAAGATCAGATTTCTCAGAACATGTCGATCAATAGGAAAAGCAGGATATTTTATAGTTTTAGATGGCAACATTGTGTCAATAATGGTTGGTGATTCATGTCTCATGACAATGCTATTGTCATTTCTTACTCCTCCCTCAATGCAAAGAGGGGTTGTAAGTAAAACAACTAGGAGCTGCAATACTACAATAGAAAATCACAATCAAGCATTATCTAACTATACCAAATTACTAATCAGTAGGGATACACAAAAACTATATGCCAATAAAACTAGTTTCATGAGATATACCGAGCTTCCCCAGCGATCTTTAGAATCAATTTCAGCCCCATTATCAAGCAACAGCTGCACGACATCACTGTAACCTTGGCAAGCAGCAACATGTAGGGCAGTCCTCTCATCATCGTCTCGAAAGTTTACATCAGTCCCCGAGTCCAAAAGTTCCTTGATCCCTTCTATATCACCCTCATTAGCTGAATACATCAGCCTGATCCTTGGATCAATATCTATAACATCCCCTTCTTCCCCATCTTCACTCTCAATTTCCACTGCCTCAACCACCCTTTCTGGTGCAAGGGACGATTGCTTACCCAATGTGAATCTTACTGGTTCCATTTCAAGATCAAGATTCCAACAACTAATTTGCTTGAACCCCTTTTAAGATCTGCAGCTCCTCTACCTAACAACCCTACTGAAACGTGAATTTGACTTAAAGCAGTAAAGAATACGACAGCTTCAGAAGCTCAAAACATGGAAAAAGACTAAAGCTTTTCAACAATCCAAAATCTACAAAAAGGGTGTCAGCAAAACTTATTGCTTCAAACTAAAGTTTTTCAAGAATCCAAATATGGCAAAAGGGTAGTCTTGAAACTTATTGTTTCAACCCAATTTTCGATCAGAGGTGAAAAAAACAGAAGAAAAGAAAGAACTTGAGTAGGAATTGGAGGTTCTAAATAAAGCAAAAGACACGGAAACTTTTGAAAATTTAACAGTTCATAGATAATAAGATAGGCACTACTTCAAAAATTAGACTTTGGTTGAAATGGGGGCTTTTTAAAGGGTAAGAGTTCGATGTTTTTGAGAGATTCAGAGGGTTTTAGGAAAGTAAAAAGCCAGGGGTTTGGTAAACGTTGACAATTGGAAATAGTGAAGAAGGCTCCTCTGGTGCGAGTGGCCTTTGTTAGGGAGTTTTTTTTTTTTGGGAACAAGTTATCCTGGATTAACTATTTCACTATGTATATGAGATAATTTATGTCATTATTATAATTCGCGACTAACTAATACCTTCAACCAAACGCAGAATAAAGTAAAGTTATCTCATCACTGAGATCCGCAACTAACTAATACCTCCAATCAAACACATGATAAAGTAATCCTGCATTTTATCCCAGGACTATTATCTCTTATACGTCACACGAAACAACCCTTTAATGTCAAATTTTCTATGTGAATTTGAAATTTAATCATGTCCCAAGCAGATACAGAATATTCAGTGGGAAACTAAAAAAAAGGAAATAGTGAAGAAGGCAGGCGCATGGTACTCACGCGTTGATGGATGCGATTGGTGGAGAATCTGATTTTACGCGGAATGACGCGCAAGTTGGTCGGGAAGGAAGTTAAACCAACTGTAACGAACGTGGTCAGTTTGTAATTTCATCTAAATATTGGACTTGTTTCAACAATTTTTATTCTTATGGGGCTGTTTCAAGCGTATGGACTACTTATATTGCCAACTTGACTGACGCTGATTCAAAATAACTTTATTTTTTCTTAATTCAAACTAAAATCTAAATTGGTGGCTAAGGATTAATTTATAAGCTGCGGATCGATATGCGTATATTAAAAATATATATTAAAAAAATTAGGCGATTATAAAAGTGCATGGAGTCTTAAGTTGAGATATAGCTAGTTTGTGTTTAAGCTTAATTATGAATTTGTACTGGTTCACTTTTGATAATTACTAAAAAAAAAAAAATATTCCCTCCGTTTTAATTTGTTTGACCTACTTTTCTTTTTAATCTGTTTAAAAAAAAAGCATCTTTCCTTTTTTAGAAACTCATTAATTCCAACTTTTTACATGACATATTCAAGACCACAAGATAAAGGATATTTTAATACATTTGACATATCTCTAATTTAAAACTACAAATTTCAAAAGTATTTTTTGCTTTCTTAAACTCCGTGTCAAGTTAAAATAGGCCAAACAAATTAAAACGGAGAGAGAGTATTAATTAGTACATTAAAAAAGTGCATACATAGAATATCGAATCGTTAAATTATACTCCCTCCATTCCTTTTTAGTTGTGATATATACTAAAAATAGTTGTTTCAAAGTACTTGTCAATTTAAAAAATCAAGAAAGAATTAATTACTTTTTTTCAACTTTGTCCTTAGCATTAATTGTTCTAGAACTAGAGACACATAAATAAAGAAAGATTAATAAGCTGTATATGAGTCAAATTACACTCCTAATTAATTTTTCTTAATGATTGTGCAAAGTCTTACCATGACAATTGAAAAGGAACGGAGGGAATAATTTTATGTATTTAATTTGTCATGATTGATGAAAATAGAAGTTTGTGCATATTTTAACTTTTTTATGACAAGAAAGCAAAATTAATTAACAATAATACTTTTCGAACACTTAACGATATATTATTTTCTTTATAAAAGATATTCAAAGACTATATGTCATCTTCATCGTTTCTTATTTTATTCTCCTGTCACATGACTGAAACTTGATTGACATGGAATATGATAATTATATGCACTATGGCTCTTTACATTTTATAATTAAGTAGTGTAATTAACCAACTTGGCTCTTGAAACATTGTATAATTCCTTGAATGTGATAATATTAAAGAATGTGACAGCTGACCATTTCTTTAAATGCTTTCAATACAAATTTCATGGGAGAATACTTGAATTTCAATTCAAGTTATCATCACAACTTGTGTTTATGGATTTTGTTTGAATATTAAGTCGAGTCATGGATTTGTTTTGCTCTCTTTTTTGCTTTAATTAGTTATTCTAACTGGAAATAATTAATAGTCTATCTATTATAGGAGTGCTTTAAAAGTCCATATATTGGAGTAAATATATAATTAGTGTACACTTACAATTTACAACTTAAAATATAGAAAATTTTTTTTTAAGAATTTCTACGTACGCGCTCTTATCTTTCACATTCAGTTTGTGTTTAGGCTATGGTATAGAAGGTTTGTTCGATGTTAATGTGAGGATCACCACCTTAGACCAGTTATTCGAGTCATGATGTAAAATTCACATAATGTAATGTAAAATTTACTTTGATTGAATCATGACTCAAATTCACATAATGTAAACCTTTAACAATTAGAGGTTACTGTTACAAATTACAATTCCAAAGTCAGAAAGACACGTGATTTTGAAGTTTGAGTTGGCACAACACAATGACAAAGTCTGCCTTTTGTGTAACTTTATTTATTTTCCAACTCATTGGCAGCCCAATTAATGAAGGTGACATTTATGATTTTGCTCTACTGCCTTAATTAGCTTGCAAATTCTAAGCACCAATTTTCAAATTTGGACCACTCGATCGATCTCTATAAGTGTACTTTCTTACTGTTTGGTAATTAAGTGGAAACCATCTCTGATAAAATATCATATAACTAAAAATATATTTATATATCCATAATGGACCACAAAAATCGATCTCTCACCCAACCATTAAAATATCGAAAAAAAATAACACGATGTTTAGGTTTAAAATGAAACTCAATCATCTGTAGTATTGATCAATTTATATTTTGTAACGACAAATTATATTTGGATGATTGATGATGCTTACTAGTTAGTACACCTTTGTTTTATATTTCGGGCGGTCCCTCCAATGTCTATTTTACCTTTCTCCTATATGATATATTTTGTTAAGCACTAGGAGTAACACAAGTTTTGAATATTTCAACAAAAAGCTTATTGAAGGTATATGCCGACTTGTTTTCTAGCTGGCTAGGTTGAATAAAGATCAAGTTGACATTAAAGAAAATGTCAATGACTTGCTAATATTCATCCATATCATAAGTCCTAACTAAGCTGAAAAGCCCTCTTATCCACATGCCTTAACTAGTAACATTATTACCATATGCATGCAGTTGTACAAGTTGAACTTGAACCAAGAACTATTATATATATATCTATTGTTGACTTAATTACCCTACTTATCTACCCTACGTCTTTAAGGAAAAGAATAGTATTGTTTTGTTTTTTCATGAAAAATATTTTTTCAAGTCTATCTTATAAATTACACATTCATAACAAGAATGTGTATGAAGATACATATGTGAATGGCCTAGTAAGAATTCTGTGTTGGCGGTTTGTTAGGTGCTGTAACCATGTGGAAAATAAGCTTGGCACATGAAGCTTTTCCTTTGTCTACTTATTTTGACTGTTTCACCATTTAAGAAAAAATGTCCAATGGCCATACAATTTCTTCCTTAGCCCACATAAATATATGGAAAACACCGTTTTTTGAACCTTCATTTAATTTAAAAAAATAAAAGAACACGTATTTTAATCATAGTAAATAAAACACAATAATTTCATGTATTTTAGCTTGATCTCGCCTTTCAATGTACTCCATTCGTTCTATATTAGTTATCATATTTTACTTTTCAAGAGTCGATTTGATCAATGTTCGGAGCTAAATTAGATTAGATCAATTTAATATTTTAAAATTACAATTTATATGTTCAAAAATATACGAAAGTACTATAGGTTGCAAATCTTCTCATATAAATATGATGAAAAATATATCTCAAAATGTTGGTTTGTATGGGATAAAATCGGCACGAAGACACGTGACAGTTGTCGAGCAAATAGTTCGGGCGCGTGGTCATCACTGTGCAGTGTCCCCTCGAAGGCAAGGAAGTTTCCTCCTCCTAGCACCATCGATGACATGGCGCAAGCTGACAAGCAGGGGACAAGCGCGTCAGGGACACGGAAGAGCACCTGCAAAGCAGAACCGCAGGACCCCTCTAACGAACTATACAGATGGCGTCCTCCCATTGGTAGAACCCTTAGGGTCGTTTGGTTGAGCGAGAACAAATAATCCCGGGATTAGTTATCCCACCATGTATATGAGATAACTTATCCCATCACTATGATATAAATGGTGGGATAAATAATAACTGGGTTAGCTAATACCTCCAACCAAACGCAGGATAAAATAATACTGCATTTTATCCCGGGACTATTATACCTTATACCTCACACCAAACAACCCCTTAGAGCTGCTTAGCTGGCCTAGGCACCATGTATTGTACACTATAAATAGTAACCCCAACTTACTTGTAAGGGGATTCTACTCCGACCTCCCTCTACTCTCTCTCAATATCAATAGAATATCAATTTTCTTGCTCATTAAGTTTTACTGTTCTTAGCTGCTATCTTGCTTGTTCTTGCTACTCTCGAGAAACGTCCTCGGTTAGCCTAAGTTTGCATACTTACTTATTTTCCATTATCTATCTTTTACTCGTTGCCTTTGTACTATTATCGTCGTTCCTCAATTCTCGTATATTCTAACTGCTAAACAAATTGATAACACGAGCAAGGTCAAATTATAATGCATGCTCTTGACTCACCTATAAATTCAATTGTACCAAATTCAGGTTAAACATGGTCAAAATTTATGTAGTTTGACTATTGTAAAATGAAACATAATAAGTATTTCGGGACGTAGAGAGCACCACGCTACTACTAGTAAGTGGGAATTGTTTCGGACTTCAAAATATCCCTTAAAATGAAAATTCAGATGCTAAAAATGTTGGAGAATCTTAAATGTTCTTGGAAAATGTTTTAAAAAAATCCCTGCCCCTCTGTTTTATCTGTTCTATAAAACGCAAAAAGGAAAGAGAAGTCCAATAGTAAGTTCTTATTTATGGCACATTACAAAGAGTAATACAAGTCTTGCAAAGTTCAAACTTGCAGCTGCACTCAAGGAGTGTAAGGTAAATGTAAACAAGATGAGATTTGGCTCATGGCCAACAAGTTATTAGTTAGCTTTCAGCATGCTAGTTAGGGCTGAAGAGAGCACTCCTCCACTGTCTCCCATGATTTGCAGCTTTTGTCTTCAGTGTCTGTTTTACACAATGCAAGATGAGATATCGGGAAGCTCAAGCTGGAAATACCCTCGTCAAGGATATAAGCCTTTTCTTGAGCTTTCTTCTTTTCTTCATCGGTTAAATCCCCGTAAACAATGCTCAAATGCGGCATATATGCTGCATGATCACGAAACTAAGATCAGCCACAAAATCTAGCCCACACGACCCTCTTAGGCAAAAAGAACATATTGAAAGAAAATGGGAGGAGGGGGAGTGGCTGGAGTGAGTAACTTATCCTGAAATAACGGAACTCAAAACTATGTGCTAGAACCCTAAAGACTGGTGTCTTTAAGGAGTAAGTGGACATATACAGTAAACTAGCATCAGTGCTCTTGAATTATGGTTTTGTATTTTACATGTTCTCTCTGTTCCATATTCCAATGAGCTTCCTTTTCCTATCCTTAAACCTAATTAATGAGAAGGTTCATCCATGAAGTAGGGGATATGATGGTGAGTGGGGCAAGGAGGCAGAAAATAAGGTGGGAAGGAGGATTGAAGGAGTTTGCTACAGAAGTGCAGGACTGTTGAGCAAATTGAGGAGGAAATAGAAAACAAGGGGAGCCATCTTAGGAAGTTCAAAATCTGTTTGCCTTAGATTAGTGAGTAGTACGGTGCAATCTTTGGGGAAATTAAAGGGATGGGTGTTATCTCCATATCCTAAGTTCTATGATTCAAGGCGGCACTCAGATAAAGATAACCCACAGCTTTTTTGGGACTGAGGTATAGTTGTTGTCATTATGGTATTCAGAAAAAGATAATCAGTAGCCTGCTCAAAAAGGGAAATGAAACTTTGTGACTAGAAATATAGAAACTGAATGGTGCAATCTAAAGAAAGAACGTTTATCTTACATCCTGATCTGTTGTAACCAAAGTGACTGCAGCAGAGAGCACTTGCCTCCACAACCTGGAAGAACAAATTTCAGGTCACTGCTGTCAGCAATTGCACCAAAAGTTGTACACAAATGAAGCATGGTAAAACATAAGACTGCTTCTGAACTTATTTCCTTTTACTCAACATATGACGGGGACTAAGACTGCTTCTGGAGAAGCACCCCCTCCCCTTTTTTTGGGGCTCCAAATCAGTATTTTAGAAGGCAGAGGCACGAAGATCAGGTCAGTACCTAAGTTATGATGCATACGAGTTATTCTAGAATCGTATAAAATTTAAAGCAAAAAGATGTATAATAAATTGAAGTATCTAGAATAATGATATATGCACAAAACAACGTACTCGTTACCAAATTTTGAACTTCAGGAAAAGAAAAGTTATATAAGTAATAAGTAATAACCAACTAATTGAAAGAAAATTTAAAAAGAGGATGTTCAAGAGAGAGAATCTAAGGTGTAAAGCATGTATAGGGTGTTTCAAGGGTATAGAGCAAACAGTTCGAAACTTAAAGCGTGCACAGGGCTATAGGCCACCTACAGAAGCGTTAGCCCCCTGATACTTCGCTCTACATGGTTGACTCAGGGAATTTAGAGCCCATCTCACTTTGAATGAGTCTCAAGGCATGTTCGACTGCCTTCTCAGGCATTGCTCCCAATTTAGAAACTCTACACGGATATTTTAGTCGACTTGCCTTCATTTCTTATGGAAGGTAACAAAAATGTAAATCTTTGGCATCTCTAAAGGAAAAGTTTCATTAGACTTCCATGTTTTAGTCACCTCATACTTTGCTATCATTTCTAATATACAAACTTATGCTTTCCTAGGAAATAAGCAAATGACAGACAAAAGGGAAAATATGAGGGACAAGATAGAGGTGAAAGTGAAAGAACATTATGTTATTTCCTTTGTTTGGTCTGGGTGAGAAAACAAGGATGGGACCAAGACTTTTTTGGCTGATCTTTCTCGTGGAAGTAGATATATCATATATGGGCTCAACATTATGTTATTTCCTTTGTTTGGTCTGGGTGAGAAAACAAGGATGGGACCAAAACTTTTTTGGCTGATCTTTCTCGTGGAAGTAGATATATCATATATGGGCTCAAGGGAATAGTGAATTGGCTCTTTCATCTCCCTCCTTTCCTATTGAAACTGTCCAGTTCTCTTCATTTGTCTAGTTCCCAAGCATAAGGTCAGTGCCAATGACAATTGAATCCCATATCGCGTATGTTTTATTTTTTAATGAAGAGCTATCTAATCAGGGTGTTTTCACTACAAAGGGTGAAGAAATAGGAACAGAAAGCTACCAAAATCGCAAGGTGTTCTATTTAGGCCTCAGCAAGTCATAGTATTATCATACCATCTCACAAGAAATGCTTTCAGTTACACTAATGCACTTGACATCTATTGCTCCAAGCTCGTGCACTACCCTGTGTCTACAATTGATATCTATCCAGGCGACAGCAAGTGTAGACAATGAACACGCGGTCCAACTAGCAATTTTGATATACTAGATTACGACATACAAACACCATATACGATTGCTTTAATATTACGAGACCAGAAGGTAGAAAATTACTTCATGATCATAAGAGAGATGTTTTAGGTACGTTTTAATAGGACTAGCACCAGGCCATACATCCCCTACTGCAGATTCTGATCTTTCTTCTCAAAGGAACAGTTTGGAGCTTAGTCATCCAATGTGCTAACTTCCGTCATACTAGAGACTCTAGGCAGCCCTATTGACATTTCCAAATGTCTATGCAATTATAAATAATCCACATTGTTGATTATAAAACTACTACCCATTAGCTGTATTCTTTGTTTGAGTTGCCATTAACCAGAAAATCAACATTTGCTAGATGAACCATTTTCTACATCAAATATTTGCTCATGAAATAAAGACCAAAATATACAATCCATTCAACATTTTATTTTGAGCCAAGGTTCTATCGGAAACAGACTCTCTACCCCACAAAAGTACGGTTAAGGTTTGTGTACATCCTAATCTCCCCAGACCCCACTTGTGGGATTACAATGGGTATGTATGTTGTTGTTATTGAACAAGTTACCACCACATAAGCTGAAAGAACAGCACATTCTTCATCAAGCCAGCTCAAAGTACCAACAACACTTCTTAATTTCACTTTTTGAAAATAAATACTAGGTATTTGAAATTACCAAGAACAGTACAAGACTGACCAATAAAAACCTAAAACCAATCAAGAAGTTGTAAAACTTTACCTCAGAGGTTGGGTGAAGCAAGAGGTAAACACACTGATAATAGAAAGTGCCAGTATCAATTTTCTCCACTGTAGCACTATAAGGCTTCAGTGTCTCACAAGCTATTTTGAACCTGTCACGTGCCTCAGCCTCCGTCAACCGTATTGCTCCGATGACGGTCACGTGGGGTTCAAACTGGGGCCCACCAAACTCCGATCGGAGACCCTCCATCAACTTCTTGACCCTAACTCTCACATCTTCCGGCGGCAGAGCCCAAACAGAGTAGACATGTTTTTCCAACACTGCTTCACTGATTTGTACCTGCTGCATAATAGTTGTACCACCCTCCATGAGAATTGTACTGAAACAATACGAATTGACACGAAAACCGAAAGGTTCTGATGTCAAGAATTGCTTTTTATGGTTTCACTTATTTTTGTTGATCATTTCACAAATTGAGGCAATAAATCAATAAATATAAATTGAGTACAAGAATATAGTTGAAAAAATATAGTGCAGTACTAATTTTTATTTGAATTTTTAGGGTGATACTATTTTTGAAATAATTTGTTTTGTTAAGATAATATTTATTTTGTGACCGAAAAAGTATAAAAATATTTTAAATCTTTACATATATAAAATAATATTTTGATAAAACGATTTGGATAAACCCTTGCATATCCCAACTTTTTATAAAGTATTTCACTTTACTCCAATTTAAAAGATGGGGCTCAGTTTGGTTAGAACTAAATAATTTGCTAAATAAAATTACTCTTGTTTCGATTAATATGACAGCTTCTTTCTTTTTTTAATTTGAGGTGTTATAATGGTCAACTTAAACATGTAGTTGCCATGAGTATCATTTCACTACGTGAGCCAACTTTCGATCATACTATTCAGGTTATATGCTTAATACATGAAAACATTTATTTTTGAAATTCGAAATAGAAAGGTCAAAAATTTGATCAAACTATTCTCATTAGATACTGATCAGTGAATTACAACAAAGTAATTTGTTTTTAATGACCATGATGTTCGAGTTAATTTTTATGCACATCGATTAAATCCACATGTATAAATGGGAAGAATCACCTAATGTTTGTTTTCATTAAAATTTGAACCTAAAACCTCAAACCTCATCATTCTCTAACCCACTTCATTAACCAGTAGATCACAACTTTGAGCGCTGAATTACAACAAAGTATTTCTACGTTCAAATATGATCTTATGCAATCCACTATGATGTGTTCCAAAAACTAGACACATGGGTTCTTGAGTCTATGAAATTATGGAAGTTTTTAAGAATATTTGGAGTCTTAAAAACGAATGAATTGATCCTCCAAACATAGTGATAAAAGCTTTATTTGAATATAATAAATTTTTGAAATAATGTTTGCAGATTCTTCGAATGTAATTTACAACAACATCATGAATATAATGGGGATTTGGTTAGTTATTGATACAGGATTACAAGCTAAATCAAAGAAGAAAGTTGAGTTGCTATGAGTAGTATGGGTATGTTGCTCCATGCCCATGACTCCCCAATTCAATTCGTTGGAAAGTCGTGGGATTTCTGATTCACTTCGTCGGAAAATCTATAATTGCTAAAACATTTGCAATGAAAAAAGCTATAAAAGGAACAATACGAAAGATGGAGGAAATTGTGTCATCTCTAATGCAAAAAGTGTACTAATATTTAAAACATATCTGTATGTCGTGTTTGTATATATTTCTGAAACACTTTGGGTTTGTTTGGAAAGTCACCCTGGAAATTGAATTTGGTGATTTAGTGTAATTGATGTAAAATTACATAGTTTGGCATATTTGGTTGGTCAGATAATTACTATGTCAGCAGGTAATTGAATGCAATTGACAGGGGTTATTACACTCTCCAATTCACATGGGGGAGCTGTGAATTGCTGGTAATTACATGGTGCAATTACAAGCTGATTACTTTCTAATTTCGTCCCTTTATTTCTATTTTTTTTTTTCGTTTTTTTATTTCTATTATTTTTAAATTCTTTTTTATTTTTTATTATTCTAATAATTTTAAAAAATATATTATTTTTATTATTTATATTTTATTTTCTTCTCATTTTTAAACCTTTACTTCTTGTGATTCCATGCAATTATTCATATTATCTATTTTATGTTTATTTTTATGTTTATCTTTTTCATTTAGCATTTTAGTTAGTATTCTAATTCTTAAATTAAAGTAAAATTCATTGTTAGATAAGGTTATAGACTTAGATTTTTCTTTTCTTTTCAATCATATTTAGATACGTTATATTGAAATTTAACATAAGAGTATTATGTTAACTTTTTTATTTTGAATTTTGAACTTATATTATATTTTCAGTTTCAATTTATTTATTTTACTAGTATTGACTTGATATTTCAAGTTGCAAGTCATTCATTTTTTAGTTAGAATTGATAAATTATCTTTTTATCAAATGTTTTAATAATTTTATGACATTATATTTATAATATTAATCTTTTTGTTAAACATGCATTTCATGATGTTCTTTAAATTTTTATGATTAATTTAATCACACTTGTGCAACTAAACAATACACTTGTAATTACACTATAATTACATTGTGACAACCAAACAGATAGTTATAATTACTAGACTCAATTCTAATTACCATTCTAATTATGAGGTGGCTTTCCAAACAGACCCTTAATGTCGTAGTAGCTGAATTTTCAATTTCATTGGTGTATAATTTCTCTGTTGTATGATTTGTTTTGGAATAGAATATTCGCAAGCTGAATTGTGAAGACACTGAACATATCATCATTAATGCATTAAAGTTGCGCAGGAAGAAAGATTTTTACACGGCAACAAAGAAATTAACAAGAAACTACTAGAGTCTATATATAGTGTCACACTGACTAATAATCTATGGGAAAGGAGCTATCTTCTTCATCTCCACATCCTCAACGTGGATCTCAAAGCACTTTCCATGCTGTTTCCAATAATCTGCCTCCGGATTAATCCACTCCGGCTCCGTTATCTCCAGCCTCGTCCTCTTTATAGCATCGGTCGACATATTGTACCTCTCATCTCTCTTCTGGATCAGCTCTGGCTTCACCATCCCCAAATTCACCGCCTGTGGGGACATCATCAGTGATGGCGCTCCAACTGGTAGCTTATCACCTTTTTATTTATCACGAATCAAATATATTTGGAATCAGGAATATGCTTCTGATTTGTTTGTTGCACTTAAATTGGGAAAAAGGGAATAGAATTACCTCTATCTGTTTGCCATGTGCACCAGAATTTGCCATAGGTTTTTGCAAGATTCTCCAGATCTGTTTTAACTACCATCTCTGGAACTCTAGGATTCACCCACAGTCCTGATTTTATCTGCGCCAATATTCAAATTTTCCCCATTTACACAGATCAAATAATAACAAATAAGTTTCTCAATTGCAAAATATACACTCATATCTCAAAATCTATCATGTATATATAGAGGGAAAATGAACAATACTAAATCGCTGTACTGTTGAAATATTTGCCAAGTTTACACAAAAAACTTAGTATTTTCTGTCGAATTACAGGTTCAAATTGTTTAACACTGTACTATTGCTTCTGAAGTTTACGGTTCGGATGAAACCAGTCTGCTTTTTTAAGTTGTGGTGCGGCTGACATAAAAAGTACTCCATACCATCTTTTAACAATTTCTTAATAATAATCTGAATGACGAATACAAGTACACAACATGTCCAATATATATCGATGAGTAAAATGAATTTCTAAGGACATCACAAAACTGGTAAAAATTGGACAGTTCATGTGCAGCACAGAGACGAAAAAAAAAAGGTAGTACTACTAAAAAGGAACAAACCTCGTAAGCATGAGAGTGCCAGAGTTTCTGCTCTTCTTTAGGCAAGGTTTCAAAGATACGATCGGATACTATATACTCCACCCCTTCAAAACACATCTCACTACTTATTAGTGGAAGTTCAAAACCATAAAAGCACCAAAGAGATAGTCTGGAAAAATACCTATAAGGCGAGCGTTGGAATGATCAGAATCATAAACAGCACATTGGAGAAACTCCTGATTGACACGTGTGACATAATGATGAGTTTCAATTTGTCGATTCATGTCATGGTTGTAGAGTGCAAAAGTGCAAACATGTTGATTCATTTGCTTAATGGGTTTCAAAGACTGCAGCATCTGAGCACCTTTATCCAGTATGTGTTGCTCCGTTGACATGGGCTTCCCAGGTGGTATCTGCTCCTCCCCATGCCCATGGCTTCCTTCCGTCGTTGCAGCCATAGATCAAAACACTAGGGGAAAAAAGTTTAAAAGTTTAAAATACTTGTGGGAAGATGTTTCTATTTTCAGGGGATTTTGAAGAGGATTTGTGGGTTGCATTGCCAGGTGGACATACAAGAGGGTATGAGGTGGCAATTACATGCCACGTAATAGATCGACGGTCAACGTGCTATGCAGCATATGATGACACCTTTTCACTACTTAGAATTCATACAAATGGCTTTAAGAGATATACCAAGTATATAGAACATGGATAGAGTTAAAGAGTAAACGATAAAGATCAGAAAAATAGTTTAACAATACTCTTTGGTCTTTACTCGTCATTGTTCTAACAATAGATGTTTTTTTTTCACTTTTATTTATCTAATTTAAAAAATTATTATTATTTTATATTTATTTTATTTTTATTATTAAGCACTAATTATGTTCAATTTATTTTTAATAATATTAAATAACTTAAAATAATTAAAAGTAATTTGATAAAATTATTATTATATTTATTATCTCTTAACCTGAACAATAATTAAAAGATACTTTTATATACTTTACAACTCTTTAATTTCAACTTTCCACCGGCTTAAAATTACAAAATTAATTAAATAATTTAAGACCACAACATTCAAAAATCTTCCGTTCACTTTCACTCTAAATATAAGTTAAAACTCGTCAGAAGGGGGGGGGGGGGGGGGTAGAAGATGCTTTCAAAGAAACATGTTCTGCGAGCTGCTTTTCAAACATATACGAACAATTAGATGGTACATATGAAATATTACATGAAATTTTGTATACTTCCTGATCATAAAACTTTAAAAGAGAAGTTCAATTAATTACATTATTAAACAACATGAAAGCACGGGATATAGTATTACTAATAGTACTAATAATTGATGCATATATATAGACTATAGAGACTATACTAATTATTTATATCTTTCATGGAAAAGGTGCAGTCTTTTTCATATCAGTGAGCTCCACATCAATGGCAAAGCCTTTGCCAGTTTGCATCCAGTAGTTTGCATAAGGATTCATGGTCGTCTCTGGCCCTGCAATATCCACCCTTGTCTTTTCCAAATCATTTGAAGAAATGCCATATTTTTCGTCCCTCTTCTTCACTAGCTCTGGTGCCACCATGCCCAAATTTACACCTTGTGGAGACATCATCAATGCAGGTGCTCCAAGTGGAAGCCTATCACCTGAACCACCACAAAATTACATTTTCCTATATATGTCATGCAACAACTCGCGTGACATTAATGTATAGTGTCTTATTATAACCCGTGATAGTAGATTATTTACCGTATTTTAACATAGAGAGGTAACCCGAGCAGTGAAAGAGAAGTAGGATTCAGGCCAATCGATCCTATTTCGATTATAGGGTTGGATTCTATCTAAACAAAAAAGGGCAGTTGAAAGCAGAGCAAGTATTAGTAGCATAACAAAAAGGCCTTCCTCATCGTTAATATCTTTGCTGGCAGATATTGTGACCTCACGGCTCACGGGTTGATGACTGCATCAAAGATGCAATGCTAGTGCTAGTACATCTTACACTTCTTAATTGGCTAGTCGTAAATAGCCCCAGGGCTATGGGAAAAAAGGATTACCTCGGACCCCCTTGTTTGCCAATTGAAGAAAGCTTTATATGATTTCAAACAACTGAGAAAGGCCCTTTTCTATCTTATTAGTCATTAGTCAAGCGCGCTAACTGCAATAAAAAGAACAGCGTAACGAGCCAGAAAAGGGATGCCTAATGGCTTTTGCTCAGCTGCTGCGCCCTTGCTTCTTGCTTTCCAGCCAGAAGCTTGCTGGGTAGTGAAGTGGTCTTTGAAGGTTAAATAAGACTAATATAGCTCCATTATAAATGATCTGATTTTAAAAAATATTTTTACTGTCATTGGTGCACAGAACTTAGAAACTCTTCAAGTACTAGCTAGCTAGCTAGTAGTAATAAACAAGTTATATACTGTCATTTATGATTTCTCTTTTGTGTTAACATACCATTTCAAAATAAACAAAAGCAGTAGAAATTAAAGGAAATAAAGGTTTTAGGAGTTGCCTCGATCAACTTGCCAGGTGCACCAAAACTTGCCATAAGTTGGAGCAAGATTCTTAAGTTCTTGCTTTTGGACCATCTCTGGAACTCTTGGGTTCACCCAAAGTCCTGCTATAATCTGTACAATCATAGTTATGCAAGTAGACATTTTACCCCAAAAATATTTTGTCAATTTCATAGTGTGTGAATAATTTCGAAAGTCAGAGAAAAGAATTGAAAGCAATTACCTCGTACTCATGACTGTGCCAGAGCTTCTGTTCCTCTGCTGGTAGAGTTTCAAATATTCGATCTGATATTATGTATTCTACGCCTGCCATTTTTTTTAACAAAAATCCACCCCAATTTGTGAGATTTGATAAGAGCCCATTTGGATGGACTTATGCGGAAAACCATAAGCCATAAGTTAACATTTTTGGCTTATTTTTATTATTTTAACTTAAAAACAAGCCCTTAAAAGCACTTTTTAATTTACTCAACACTATAAAAATATTTAAAAGCTATTTTGACTTAAAAGCATCTGAAATAACCTAATCCAAACCGGCATCATTCACTGGCTAGCTAATTTTCCTAGAAACCAAAGATCGCTTACAACAACAGAATTCATATACTTCCTTTCTTTCAATTTGTTTGTCTAGTTTTGAGTTTGACACGGAGTTTCACGAAAGTAAACAAGACTTTTGAATCTTTGTGATCTTAAACTAAAAAAATATATATATTGTACCAAAATCTCCTTTAACCTTGATTGAGACGGAGGAGTATTTTGCTGAATGTAAAGAAAAGGGGATGAAAATAGAATTACCAATAAGGCGTCCATTAGAATCATCAGAATCATAAACAGCAGACTGTAGAAAATCCTGATTGACTCGACTCACATAGTGATGCGTCTCAATCTGACGAGTTATGTCATGGCTGTACATAGCAAAAGTGCAGACATGTTGGCTCATCTGCTTTATGGGTTTCAATGACTGCAACAATTGAGCACCTTTGTCTATAACATGCTGCCCAATTGACATTGATTTACCAGGAGGAACAGAGCCATCGCCTGGGGGCATTGCCCCTGGTGCTTGATCGCTAGAAGCCATATATGTGTTTATGATGAAAGTGAGGAGTACGATCTTAACTTTTTTCTCTGATTTTGGTGGCTATGTTTTTGAGGGTGAAGAGAAACAGATCATGGGGGTGAGAATATAGAGGTGGAAGAAAGGACGTGGATGTTTTGTTCACATCACACCTAGCATTAGGACGATTTTGATTAGCTAAGCATGCAATAGATTAGGCTTAGAGCAAAATGGTCCCTCCGTTCCAAAAAATACTTGTCACAATTTACGTCTTTGAGTGGAATTATATAAATTTCGACCAATATTTTAAAATGTGTTTTTTCATCATATATGAGAAAAATTATAATTTATAATACTTTTATATAAATTTTGAATATCTAAATTTTAATTTTAAAATATTAAATTAATCTAATGTAATTGTATCTTTAAAAATTAATCAAATTGACTCTCCAAAAACAAAACGAGACAACTAAAAAGGAACGGAGGGAGTACTAAAATGAGTAATCCCTCCGTATCAATTAAAAATCTTTTTTTTTTTAATTTTTTATTTGATATTTGATATTTGTATTGAAGTCTGGCTAATTTAAAATCGCATCGAGTAGGGTCTATGTGGTGGAACTTGGAAGTGCTCCTTGAAAGGATTTTTTCATATTTTAGGGCTTAAGATCAAGAGCAGCTCTATTTGTTATACTACGTCCTTTGATAAATAAAAGAACATTTTTAAAATTAAATTATTTTAAATTATTAAAAAGAAAAAAAGAAAAAAAAAGAGGTGTGCCACCTAAATTGGACGAGGGTATACTCCTACTAGATTAGAGGTCGGGTAATTAATTTTTTACACATTGGTTGTGCAACTTTTCTTTCTCTTTTTCTCTCTCTCTCTTTTTCTTCTTTATTTCTCTCATTTGTTTCTCTAATTCTACAACATCAAAATGGTTCTTTGATATAAAACTTTATCATTCACACCGACCACTAGTGTGCTCAAATTAAGGGTGTCAATCGGGCCGGGTTGATCCAAAACTGGACTGGCCCAACCCGACCCTTAGTTAAAGGGTTGGGTTGGTTCGGGTCGCCTACTATAACCGAAATCGTCCGGTTCAACTTTTGAACCCGGAACCCGGAACCGATCGTAACCGGTAATGTCATGTCGATTAACTGACCCGGCTCGATCCAACCCGGCCCGGTATTTTAAATAATAAATAAAAATAATAATAAGTAATTTATATTTTATTAATAGATTTTAAAGAAAAAATATTTTTTTAATGTAACGCGGCCCGACCCGGTATAACTCGGAACCAAATGGGTCACTTTGAACCCTTTTGGAACCAGACCGATTGGCCGGATAGGACCAACCCGGTAACCAACCCGGCCCCAAACCCGGCCAGTTCCATTTTTTTCAACCCCGGCCGGCCCAGCCCACTAGACACTCATAGCTCAAACGCTATTTCAGAAGTGAATTATCGAAAGGAAACTCTAGAACTACTAGAATTATGGAAAGGAAACGTCATTTTAACAGTGCAACCACAACTTATCTAACAAATAAAAATCATTAAAATCAAAGTTATTGAATCTAGGAAAATGAAAAGGAAAAAAAACTTGAACAAATTTGTAAGATCATGGAAATTTTACATAGTATACACCCACAAGAAGTACACTCATCTGGTGGCTAGAAAATAGCCTAACAAAAATGAATGATCAATGCTAACAGAATTTACAGAAGAATAACATGATATCTAGACTATCCAAAAGAATGCTTTGTGATCTCACATACAACAAAACTCATTAATAATTCAACAGGGAGTACTTCACTCTTAGCACAATTTTTCCTTTATCAACCCCAAGTTTAGCTCCTGTTACCAACCAGTGACCTGGTGCATCCTGTGGCCCCTTTGACATTTCTGTCATGTCTACAATTTTTGCCAATTTCCCCATTTGGCTGGAAGTGTCGCCTTTCTTGTTTTCGTTCACAAGTGACGTTGAAGAACCATCAATCCTTTGTACTGCTGATAGATTTGATGGACTGTGATCCCATACTGATCTTCGTATCGTACAGCCAGGTACCTTGGAAAAGAGGAGTTTAAGATGCAAGACACTCTTGGCACCAAAATCCCAAACACCAAGCTGAGCCCCCGTCACAATGTGAACACCAGAGAGATCGCCAATGGAAGTCTCAGTATGTTCAATTGGTGCTGTGCTTACATGGGAGAAATTTTTCCACTTGATTGGTTCAAACCATCTGCTATCCTGCTCCTCGGGACCTTTCCATTTTGGTGCACCTATAGCCATGTGGGAATCCCAATGGGGTTGAAGGATCTTAGGAAGGGAAACCAGGTGCTGCAAATTAACTGAAAGACGGTTCTGCTTGCTACCTTCTAGGCTGAGCCTAAGCCCTGTCACTGGCTTACGACCCACTGTCACCTGAAAAAGTGGTGTTTGTGATTTAGCCAAAGGATGAGATTTGAACTTGCAACGAGTTAATATTGACCACATTTATCTAGACTAGATTTCCGCACTGATAAGGATCCAGTAATCCCCTAACCTAGTAGATCAGCTAGTTATTGCAATGCATTTATATTTCCAAGAGTGTACAATATTCATAAATTGGAAGCGGAAAGTTTTGTAGTTTCTTATTTGTTTTAACTCATAAGATCCTTCATGTTATGCTTAGATCCAGTTCATATTGTGACATTAAAATTTCTAAATCATACTACTATGTTGCTCTCTTATAAAGACAATGTTCGGGAGCATCAGAATAGTACTCTGCCGATTAATCCATTATTTATGAATTGGTAAGAAAGCATTTCAACAATATTACAAGGTAAATGAAGTGTGGGAGCCATTCCAGGAAAGGTATCTTTTAACTGAAGCTTGGGCACAAGTTACTTTGAGTCAGAATAGTACCCGCATTTTAGCCCATTCCAGCCCAAGTAACTTTTGGGGGGGTCTGACCCATTTATTAACTCAGCCCATCTTGACCCGCTCAAATCAGTCCAACCCGTCCATTTGCCACCTATAGGCTTTGACCATGTTGGAGGGTTTCACTTTGCTCAAAATGCTTTAAATAGTGCCCATGAATAAACAGGGAAAGTTACAAAACATGCATGTATGTGCGTGTGTGCATGAGTATATTCAATTTTTGTTTCCATTTAAGTAACTTCTGTTTTCAGAGAGCTCCTTGATGTTCAATGCTGTGGGAATTGATTATGCTGATTAATTTACCAAATTTTAGGGTAAATGATATCTAATTTGTTGTTATTTCCATATTGTTTCTGGTTCGTCTATCAAATTGCATGGCATTCCCTATCAGGATAGGCAAATCATCAATATACAAGTAGTAGTGTTGGTGAATAGAAACTGGTTCCATTGATTGGGGCAGTTGACGATACAAGTCACCCTATGGTAAGGACTATTAAATTGTTTTAGATAGTTTATACTTCCGTTCATGAGAAAATTTTGAGGTTGTGATTGCAAACAAATGCATCAGTCAAGTCCAAAACTACATTAACACGGTAGTTCCAAATGCATTGGAAGGACTGTTACTAAACAGTTGTTCCTAAATCCACATTCCGCAACCATATATGGACAGAGACCTCAGCAGTCAGATAGATGCGACAATTTTAATCCCTCACCATTCAAGAACAAAAATATGCTATAGTACATTAGACTTCTAGTTGATTTAACATTAAACAAGGGAATCAACATTTACTGAGCTTACTACATATGGATTCATCATAAAGTTACAGTTGCACATCTTTTGGTTTCACTCTGCTTCATTAGTAAGATTGTAAAATATAATATTGAAAAAAAAAATTAGCAGGACATGGGATTATCACAAGTGACATAATGGACTTGCACTGGATTAATCAGAAGTTTTCTAGAACTAGTCCAGTTCTTACTTCTTCATATTGGTCCTCCATATGAAAGAAAAAAATTACAAGCACAAGGCGCAAGCATTGCAATCTTGGAAAAACGAGATCCTTTGGCAATTCAATGTTAAATATTTCAGCTGTAGCTAGTGATATGTTCAGAAATTTGGACAAAAGTATGAAGAATACCTGATCTGGGCTAATATAGAGCTTAGGACCCATCAAACTGAATTGTAGGGATGAACATACAGGCTCCTTTCTTTGAAGGTTATTTTGCTCTGGAGCCCACAGACGAGCTATTTGGAAATCTAAAAAATACTGTAAATCTTCTATTGGTGGCTTGTCTGGAAAAATATAATGAAATACATCAGACAAGGAAAAACATGTTTTGAGAAGTTTGACTCGTATTTAGAACACAAACAGGGAATTCTCTAATCCCACGCAGGCATGCAAATTATTTGCATGTCAGTTATTCAGTCTCCATTCTCCAACACCCATTCCCCCCAGGTACAAATTTTTCCCAAGGATGACGGACCCTGAAGTCCCGTCAAATCTTTTGTTCTAAAGAACATAAAAAACTTGGAATATGGCTTTTCTGCTACTCCCTTTCCCGTTTTATAGAACAATATTAGTTTTTGGGATTCAAACAGTTCTTTTCGAACATTTTCAAATACTTTTAACTATAAAAACTGTGAGTACTTTGGTAGTTTCTAAATACGTAACATCTATTTCACACAAAATAAATAGATGTTTTGACCCTAGTGTTTCAGACCCCGTCACGCTCTCTGGGTCGGAGGGAGGACTATTTGAGATGCATCTGAAGACGAAAGAGTAACCCTCAAGAACTACAGTACAATCATTCTGGATTACCACTACTAACTATTTTCTTGGAGTTCTTGCTCATTTGGTTTAGAAAAGTAAACCCATAGAGAAGGAATCAAAATCTGCATGCAAACGAAGAAGAATAAATAGTAATCGGATACAATGCTCACATTCTAAGTATAACTCAATTGCACGGCTCAGGTACTTTATTCCAGTCACCCCTTCAAGAAATGACACAATGGGAGTAAATGTCATGTTAATCACATCTGGTGATGTTTCTACAGTACTAGCCCACTTGTCGTGACTCTGCTCCAGGTCATCACCTCCTCTTCTGCGGAAAATAACTGTAACATCCTGCAGTAGGATAATTCCAATAATTTTGAATGTTCAATTTACAGAATAAGGGAGTATGTTGAAGAAACAGAATTCAAGAAGTCAGTTAAACACTATTGTATCCAAAAGCCTACCATTTGAGACATAAGATGTGCTAACCTTGTCCTTGTATCTTAATGGCCCGGCACTTGAGAGATTCTTCGATTCAGAGAACCTCTGATCTCCAATGTCATTCACATAGTTTTCAATGTCTGAAACTAACAAAGGAGATGACTGGTGCTGTTTAATATAAACTACATCCCTACCACCGATCGTCGCGGAGGTGACAATATGGGTGCCATAAGTTTCAATAAAGCTGAAAGAAGAACATCAATATCAGAAACAGCAAAAAATTGGCCAAAGAAATTGAATTAATGCCTTAATTTATTCTTGGACCAGTGAGGCTGTTTCTCATACAAGATAGCGATAAGCAGGTGTACTTCAAAAAGCAGTAAAATCAGAGTTCAGCACATTTTGGGCATATTATACATCCACAATTTCTCATACATAAGTTCGGGGGATAAGAAGCTTGAGTTCGCGAAGAAAAATTCTTCTAGCTGCACATAGCTATTAAGGTTAATAACAGTAAGAATCTAAAGGGATTACAATTTGGAGCACAAGAATATCAATGGTACTGGAGCACAGGCACCTATAAATTGTTATAGGTCACCCCCTCCTCAAGTTCATGCAATTTTAGAAAAGAAAAAAAAAGTAAAAGATGCAGCAGTTGCACTATAGAGAACGGCAACTGCTTATATTCTTCCCTGACCATTAGAAGAAATCTGAATGCGATAATACCTTGATACAGTACCATTAAAAACCAAAATGTTGAATATGTAGGCTGAGGTTAGATACTTCACCTTGCCAGTGATGCAGGATCCCAAGAGTATGGAACAGCACGCTTGATTTCATCCCGCAGAAGTAAGTCTATATTTACTAATCTCACTGTAAAGAGTGGGATAACATGTCCAATCATGGCAAGCGATTTAGTAGCTGCCTCATCATGTTGCCATGAACCAGTGAAGTTAAACATGGAGTTAAAGCTTCCAAGTGGGACATCTCCAGATATATTGGAGAATGCATTGAAGTATTTTGCCATCTGGAAATTCAAGCACGAGGCTATTTGAATACACAATTAAAGAGACAAGAGTAAACTGTAAACATCTCCTGCTAGTACTCGCTGGAGAAGGAGCATAGATAATGAGATGGATAATGCATAATAAGAAAACAGAAGCTAGATCGGTATCCAGGAAAGAAGGCACAAAAGACCCGCCTATTTTTGGAGTGGAGGGCCACCACTATTGGGTTTTTAAACTCTTTAGTATTCAATTTCATAGTTGGTGAGTCCCTTCCCACGTGCACTTTGATTACACCTCCCCTTCTATCAGTATATAAATTTGGCAACAGAAAAACATAAACTCAGAAAATGATCATGCAAGAAGAACCAAGACAGAATCTTGATGAAAGATAGTGTCTATGGTTTAGGAAGAATACATACTGATCCAGAGAATGACATGTTTTCATACTGAAGTAGCAAAAATGGCCACTTGGAAACCCAAAACTATTCACTAAGTTATATGTTGTGCTTTTTCAACAATTTCTACATCAGGTGGCAAGATGATATCTTGTGCAGTTACATATCACCCTTGACATAAATAAACACGTCCGAAGTTCCATATAGGTTACTTCTCAAATTCTTTCAAGTTCAATCGGAACTATCCAATTGAATATAGATTAGGGGAAGCATTAAAAAGAAACTGCCAAGTAATTTAATGTTCACACTAAATCACACCAGTGTACAATCACTATGATCTAGTAATCCAAATCTCCATTAAACTTAAGCTCAAATTGTTTATCTTTCCTTGACCATCATTACCATATTACACAAAAACAAGAAATTAATACCAACCCTTATCAGTACAGCTATTTATTTAACAAATGCAGAAACAATTACCTACTAAATTAAGAAATTGGAAAACCAAACAATTTAGCACATCATTTAATAAACTTAAAAGATGAGGACCACAAACTTAATCTAGTACCAAATTGATCAATCAAAAGAAACAATGATATTCAGAAAAAAACATGTAACCAAGAAACTGAACTGACCTCATGGAAGGTAAAAACAGGTGTGGCCTCAATGGTTCTCCTCTCTTGTGAACATTCAATGTCCACAGTAACATTTGGAAGCAAAATACCCCCATCTGGGTGCAAAAGATCCACACGATTTTCCTCATCAAGATGAACTAAACGAGACCCTGGAGCCCCTTTACAGTAGAGAAGCCTAATATCAGAAGTGACATCAAATCCCCTACCCAGAGCTTGGATTGAGTTGCTGAGAGTAGTAATCAAAGCTTCTGAGGCTAAACACTTCTTGGGGTTTGAATCCTCCATACAAAGATTGTTCATTGGCAAGAAACACAGCTGACTGATGATGATGACGACTTGTTCTTCATTCCAATTACAAGAAAATTATCAAGAACTAATAAAGATTGAAACTTTTTGCTTTCTTTGTTATTTTTTTGTAGTTGAAATTGGTTTTTTTCCTTGGCTGTTTTTGAATGTTGTTGTTTGGTGAGTCAGAGGTTGGACTTTGGACTTTGTGAATTAGTTGGTGTTTGTTCATTTGACTGCAATAATGGCAAAGAAAACGCGTTGGTTTTGTTGCTCGGAGATTCCTCTGCTGACCACTCTTCCATTTTTCTTTTCTTTTTTATTTGGTTTTTCATCCGTTGTCCGGGTACATTGCATCTTGATTAATTCGAATTTGCGTGTTATAATATTTATATTGAATTTCAATTAATTTGAATTTGTATAATACAGAGTTCATTAATTTAATTAGAGAAATTTTAATCATTCTATCACGATCTACGTCTGTTAGTCTTGCATTTTCTTTATTCAAAGCTTGCTTTTATTTATGGTAAAACAAGAGTTAAAAAGAAAATGTTGTTTTATCTTTTTGTTTTAGCACTCATAAAAGAAAAATGAAACCATTGACTTCTTTTTTGTAAGTGAAAAAAGAAGGATAGATATTCTTTTGTTTTTTATTGTTCTTTTCAATCTAAAGGAAGCTTCTCCCACTCTTTTTTGAAGTCAAAAAAGAGAAAATTAGTCTATATTTCATTTTGTTTGATCCCTATATTAAAAATATATGTTTTATTTTAGAAAATTAAAAAAGTTTTGTATCTTTCCCGTATTATCCTGAGTATTAAGTAACTACATAAAACAGTAATAGTGATCAAATTTAGAATTCTAAAACATTATTAATAAAGTTAGTTTAGTAAAATACACTTTTAATTAAAACTTTTTTAAGTGATGTGACAGATCAACAAGGGTCAAATAATATAAAATGGAGAGAATATGAATATCAATTTTCTCTCACTTCTATGCTAAAAGCAAATCAATTGAGTTACTCCTTCCGGATCACTTTACTTGTTGTTTTACTAAAAATAAATAGTCCAAAATAGTTGTCATCTTAAAAAATCAAGGTATAATTTGTTGTTTATTTTCATCTTTACCCTTAGGGGTCGTTTGATAGCTGGTTTGGTGGTGGCAGTTATACATGTATTAAATCCTGCATAAGTAATATCATGTTTGGTAACTGGTTAGAAGGTAAATTAATCATGTATAAGATTAATATGGTGTTTGGTTTGCAATATAGAAACCCGCATAACTAATACATGTATAAGTTATGAGATAATCTATGTATTATATTATGTAGGGTAGAAGGTGGAATAAGTAATACAAGTATAACTAATACATGAATAACTAATCCATGCATAACTGATACCTGCATAAATAATACATAGATTTCCTCATAACTAATCACTATATTACTGATACCTGCATAACTCTAATTAGCTGCCAATGACCCTTTAGTCATAAATATGGAGAGATATTAATGTAGTGCAAAATAGGAAATTATTTTAATATTGAAGAGTAATAAATAAAGATAATTTAGTCAAATTCTACCCTAGTTAATGTTCTTCTTAAGGAGTGTGTAAATAAAAGACGTGACAAGTAAATTGATCAGGAAAGAATATCATATTGTGATGTCCAATAGTTTGATTTTGATGCACAGAAGATGAACCAACTTCCCGGTCTATTAATTGAAAGTCGACGTAAATCAAATATTTTGTTGAATCTTTTTTAAAGACGCACTATTTTCTAAGGCACAATATATAAACGTATTTTTTTGACTTGGTCTCAGCTGATATTTATGTCTTTCAACTTTAGATGTGCACAAATGGATACTTAAGCTTATATAAAGTTGAATAAGTAGATGCATGAGTCGTATGTGGCGTCCTATGTGGCAATTCGCGTGAGACGCCACGTAGAATGCAACATAGGATGCGTGTGTTTACTTGTTCAACTTTATACAAATTTAATTGTCTACTTGTGCACACTGAAAATTGAAAGACATAAATACTGAGTGAGACCAAGTTAAAGAGCATGTTTATGTATTATGTCTTTTTGAATCACATGCCCTTATTAATAAACGGCAAAACTCTCCGACACATACACCTTTTTTACGAGAGAAAAATTATCAAATTTACTTTTGATATGAACATGCATTTAGGTTGACAGTTAAACATGAAGAATTACCATGGCAATATAGTTATTTTTCATGGCAACATAGTTAAAAATTAAAATCATAAAGATAACATAGAAAAGAAATGAGTCTAGAGTTGTTAAGATAGTAAGAAAGGAAAAGAAGGTAGAAGGTTATGGATTAATTTGCACACTATATTTTACTTCATGTTGTCCTTTTCTTATATAGTAGGATCAAAGGATGTGTGATTAAAATCATTGTGTTGGTAATTTTTTAATGTAAACTATACGTTATAGACTTATTTTGTTCTAATACTTTTGTCAAAGGCGTGTCGATTAATAAAAGTCAAGTTGGCTACATATATAAAATTTTGTCATGATTGTAACAGTGAAAGCTTATTCAAACTTCTTTTTTTGAAAGTGCTTATTCATGCCTTTTAAGAAATTGGACCAGTTGGTTAACCAACTAAAAGGAAAGGTATTTTTTTTCTTGCATTTTGTATCATGCCTATGGACCATACAAATTGACAAATTAAATATTGGGATTTGGGAGTCAACTAGTACAAAGTTTGTATTTGAATTTGCTAAACCCAAAGATGAAAGAATTATACAGAGACAAAAAACATCCACTAGACCCATCTTATATATTTATAACAAATTAACCAAAATCACTGCATAATGTTCTAAATTATACCATGCAGTATATATTTATAACAAACAAAATCACTGCATATACACACTCAAAAAAAATAAAAAAAAATAAAGCGCGACATAAGTAGTTACTATCAAGCTCACGCACTACTACTAGAAATAAAGGTTTTTTCCATCGTGAATTAATAAGAAATTTGTGCTATCGAGCATGATTTTCTCACTCATTTTCCTCCGAACCAGATCACTGAAAAATGCACGGTGTGAAACAGATTCTCACTGAAATACTGGGAATCTTCCTAAGTTTTTCATATAAAAACATTATTATTATTTTTTCCACCTATTCAATCAAAATATATTTGAGAATAGCCGTGGAACATTTTTCACTGAAAAATTTCAATGAAAAAGTAGTGATTTTTTAGTAGTGACACTAATACATTGAAGTGATTACACCCAATACATACATACATATATATATATAACATATAAGCTAAAGATGTTAAATCATATCAGCCAATTATTCTAATTATTTAGGAAGACCAAACCATCATGCATTTTAATATTAAGTTCAATATAGAATAATTCTAACATGAACATTAAATTAATTAAGAAGGCAAAGAGATTAGTGAACCTCAGAATGTGAAGCAAAAGGTGATAATCTTGATGTAGCTGACAGAATGTATAACATTGTGGAGACTATCTTTGTAAAGGTAGAGTCTTGCTTAAGCAAAAATCAATATATATATATATACTTAATTAGTTGGGCTAACTTTTCTAAAGGAATAATGCTTAAAGGATAGAGGGATTTGATTCCCCCAAAAATACATAAGAAAGACAATAGTTGAATGAATATAATAGAGTGTATTTTCTTGTAATTTGGTTTAACATTTGGCTATTATTCCTCATATATGGATAATTTTACTCGAGCTCTTGCAATTTGCAACAGTAATCAATAAAGTGGATTAAGAATTCTCAAGTTCAAATTTTAATGATAGTAATTGCGAATATCTCCCATGTTCTTCTCTTAGCATGCACAATTTGCTTACATGCCGCCTTAGGCACATCTCTCTTTATCATAATTAACAAATTAAATCAACATGATCTATTTGGAAGGGACAAAAATATAGGAGGAGGGTTCTAAAAAGTACATGATTTGAGAAGCAAATGCTGTAAAAATTTTCTATATAAGTTAGTACTACTAAATTTACCCGCACAATGAACTAAAGTAAGTTAAAGGGATTTATCAGGTTTGTATATATACTATAAAAATATTTTTACTATTTTCGCGGTATGATTTTCCAACGCGAAGGAAATTCAACTGAACACCTTAAGTGATTATGACCTTGCCACTGGATGGAGATAATTAAATAGACAAAATATATTTAAAAAAATTGTTGCCTCGTTTCATGGAAATTTTCGTATGTCATTGTTATATATACACTTGTTTTTTTTCTTTAAAAAATAAGTTTCAGATTTCATGTTTCACTAGCTAGATTGATGCAGCCACCCTATACTACAATTCTCCCCATTAAGATGATTTTTTTTCTTAAATGTAAATATAGCTAGGTTCCTTCACATAATAGTCAAAAAAATTATTATTATTATTATTATTTTAAATAAAAAATAAAAATAAATCACTGCTCAATGATAGAGTACTCCACCATTATCAGATAAGGTGGAATAAATAAAAGTAGATGCTGAATGAATTAGGAGGTTCCATCATATTACAATATCAATCAATGAGCCCAATAATTTACACAGCCATCAAAAAATCAAGCCAGGGAAAATGCACTTTGAATATATACTCCTGTAAATATCTGGGCTATTAAAGCAACACATCGAACTTTAAGAAGAAAGTTGTTTCAAAAAGTAAAAACACAAAGTATTTAATTAGGGCAATCAAAATTTGCTTTTATACTTTTATTATTCCTTTGTTGTTTATATATTATTAAATTATAGAAGTTGCATGCCTAAAGAACAAAATATGGGTTCAATTGATAAGTCAATAGGTTTAGTAGTATTGCTTCTTTTGACAACCAATTGTGTCCTCAAAACATCCAGTATTTGGGCCAATGGACCTGAGCCCCCAGCCTCAATGCCACCCCTTCCAAAAGAAGAAGGTAAAGTTTCATATATAGTTCTTCTAAATTGAAGTACGATACAAATCGTATTATTTAATGATGCTACTCATATATATATTATGTTGATTAAGTGATTAGTGATCAACAAAAGTTTGTTTCGCCAAATGATTTTGAATTTACATTTGGTTCAACTTAATTAGTGCAAACAAATAAGGTCTTACTTCCTTTACGTTTATTTGGCAGGAGATGCAGTCGCGGCTTTGCTTACACTTGCAGAAGTGCCACAGAAGTTGCGCAATAGTTTGTCAGCCCCACAATGCGATCAGAAAAGTATTTTCTGTGACAACTGTAGTACGACAACCTGTCATGTTACTGAAATGTATGTCCTTTGATTTCCTACTAACTCTAATCCCAAATATTACTCATTTTGAAAAATCAATTTTTTTTAAAAAATAAATATTTGACATTTTAGAAAAGAAAATAAGATAATGATGATGCATATATAGAAGCAACAACTTTGTTGGAAACGAAAGTAGAACAATGCAACAAGTACATTTTGAGTACCCAAACGTTTAGAATTCGGGAGGTGCAGGGTGTGTTTGGTATGAAAGAAAATGTTTTTCGTATATCTTTTTGAAAAATAATTTTTTCTATTTTTTTGGTAAGTATAAACAAGAAAATAATGTCCCAAAAGCATTTATAAGTAATCTAGAAGAATATTATGGAAGGTCGATCTGTGGTGGTCAAGGGTTTGCGGGCATGGGGGTGTGGTACGGAGATAATAAACTTGACATGTCATTTATGGAACTTATTTTCTCTATCCCTCTATGTAGGGAAGTCATTTCCATAATTTTAAGAAACTGAAAAAGTTCTCTGTGACATCTTGACCAATCAAACTTGAAAAAAATTAAAATATTTTTTGAAAAATATTTTTATCGATTCATCAAACACACCCGTAATATGTTCTCTTATTATATAAGAGAGAGTTGGGGGGCAAGCAGGCACATCTCTGTCGACGTGCTTGCTTCCTCCCGAGGGTAGTTTCATTATTTTATATGTTTTTGTGTATTTTTTGATTTTCACTTAGGCTGCGTCCTTTAGCTTTAAATTCATGCCTTTTTGTTATAGTTTTATTACTTTAAATGTGGATGATATTTGTGTAAATCTAAAAATTACAAAATATTTCGATTATGGACATCCTAGTATATCTCCTCACATATTTTAGATTAAAAATTATTTAATCAACACCACTTAAAATATTTCAATATTAATAATATTTATCATGTATTTATTTTACACTTAATAAGATAACTTATTTTACATTAAAATTTTAAATCATTTAACACAAATATATATTTGACACTATTTTAAAAAATAATTTGATAAACAAATATTGAGCACTGGTTTCTCATATCAATGTAATCGATTTTTTTTTAATTCGTGTTAGATTGATTATATATTGCATAAAATTTCCCTCTTGTGTGGTATTGTTAACACATTATTTAAATCTGCAGAGATTTATCAGAGTGCGATTTAAGCGGGAGAATACCATCACAAGTCGGAAATCTTGCCTACTTAACCACATTGTGAGAATTAACTTTATCTATTTCTCTTCAACCTGCTTGCTTTAATTTGGTTGTAGGTTACATAGTCTAGTTATTATATTCATATATTAATTATTTCATTTTCTGTTCTTTCATGCGATTACTTGTTTAACTTTATATATAAGTTTAAGTGTTTACTTAGCACACAAAATTAGAGGGCATAAATAACAACGGAGACCAAGATAAAAAAGGGCACGTTTATACTAGGCATATATACTATTGGGAATGAATGCCGACAGAGATAAAGGAAAAAGGAGCGATTGCAAAACAGACTGTATTTATTGAGAGGTCTTGGAATTGACAAGATTGTTTGCTGGTATTGGAGAAGGGGAATGATGTGAATGTTTTGTAAACAAACTCATTGATTCATAGACCATATATCATCTACAAGAAATATACTAGTAATTAGTATTAATTATTATCTACCTGAGTTATCACATACTCCCCCCGTTCCATATTAGTTGGTCACTTTTCTTTTTACACGCATATTAAGAAATCATAAATAAAAAAATAATTTTACTAGTTCACTCCTTAAGAACTTCTTTGGAACTTTACAAACAAGTGTGGACACTTTCAAAAAAGAATTAATTGCAAGGGTAATATGAAAAAAATTTAATTAATGCTTTCTTGATTTAGTAAAATGATCAAACAATATGGGACAACTATTTTTAGTATAGTGATCAACTAATATGAGACAGAGAGAGTATTGAGTATCTCTTTTATCTTTACAATATATACTTGAGAACAAGTGTTAAATGAAGAATAGAAGACTGGTGTGCCAGAGCTTTGGCCTAGTGGTAATAGTGTTGAGCTTCATGTGTGTGTTGAGTGTACCTTAACCCTCAATATACTAAAGCATGGTATTTGAGTGGAGAAGAGTAGAGAGGCAAGCCCATTATTCATCAGTTTCAAACTGTGCACCATTGACTCTTATAATACTAATTGTTTTGGATGCCAAAAAGCTAAATAGCAACATATGGTTGTCTCTGAAATTTATCTACCTACCAGAAACCAATGCTGTACTTGCCTTGTAAGGAAGTTTCAGTTTGATAATGTAATCTTCGTTTGGAACATTGCTTTCTCTTTGCCTTCAAAAATTAACTTCCAGAAGGTCTATATATAGCAGCTCCGTGAGTAATTTTCCGTGCTCAATTGCTTCTGTATTTGCAGTTCCATATGATATATAAGTATTAATGATTTATACTTCTCTTGCTTCGTTTCAAAAGCCTTAGTCTAACTTGGCATGGATGCATCAGGTATTTAAAGGGAAACAAGCTTCATGGACCAATCCCTACATCACTTATCAACCTACAATCGCTTTCTTATTTGTGAGTCGTTTAATATGTTGATAATTACTAATCTTTTGGCTATCTTATTTCTGGTGGGATTGGGAGAAGACCAAAAAGCTCCTCTGTCCTTTTCCAAATGAATTCGTCTTCATGTTTAGCACCATTGTATTGGGCAAGATGATGAGGAAAACTTAATTTTGCATACCTGTTTGGTTAAATAGAAGAACACCTTCTACTAAATATTTGTAATTTCCTTTTCTAGTCTGCAATCTCTATATCTTCTCTTACCAAATAATGTGTTTTACAGAGATCTTTCTGACAACTCCTTGACTGGGAACTTGCCACCATTTCAGATGAAGTCCTTAAAGTACATGTGAGTTTTGCTACTTGATTAAAACAATTTACAATTTGTCATCATGGAGTAGTTTCCCCTAAGTTTGTTACCACATACAGATATATAACTGTGCAGATCTTGAGGTAGATATGAGAAAATAGCTAGTGATCATTATGGAATTTCAGGAATCAGGAAAAAGTAGAATTTTAATCAGAAAAGAGTAGGTTTTGAGGCGTGAATGGTCAGTACCTTAAAAGAGATCTTGGCTGTATATTTTTAGAGACATGCCACATCACCGGGCCTAGGTCCCTCAAATATATATATATATATATTTTACCCTGCCTTATCAAAAAAATGTTATCATGATTGAGTTTTAATAGATATATCCGTATATCTTTACATGATACACATACCCCAACTTGAGGGGAAGTGTTAAATGAACAATAAAAAATGATTATTAAATTATAACTCTATTACGTATTGTTTTGGGTTCCTAGAAGCTAACAAGTAACATACAGTTTTCTGTGAAATTTATCTGCATTTACATGTGCTGCGAGCACCAAGTATAAGGAAATTTCAGTTTGAATAGTGTTGTAATCTGCATCTGGATCATTTCTTTCTCTTTGCCTTAAAAAGCTTTAGAGTTTCTTTCCATGAAGTCCATATGACAGCTCGATGAGTAATTTTTCATGCTCAACTGCATATGTATTTCCAGTTCTATATGATATGTTGATTAATGATTACATTTCTATTGCTCCAATTCAAAGTCTAGTCTAACTTGGCATGAATGCTTCAGGGATTTAAGCGAAAACAAGCTTCATGGACCAGTTCCTAAATCATTTCTCAACCTAACATCGCTTTTGGAGCTGTGAGTGGTTTACTATGTTGGTAATTATCGTTTGTATATTTTATTTCTGATTGGACTGGAAGAAGATCGAAAAGCCCCTTTCGGACTTTGGAGAAGCACCTTGTCCTTTTTCAAATTAATTTTTCTCTATATTTATCACCATTGTATTGAACAAGGTAATGAGGATAGCTTAATTTGGTTAAATAGAAGAACACCTTCTACTAAATATCTTTAATTTCCTTTTGTAGTCTGCAATCTCTATATTTTCTCTTACTAAATAATGTGTTTTACAGAGATCTTTTTGACAACTCCATGAGTGGGAACTTGCCACCATTACAGATGAAGTCTTTACAATACTTGTGAGTTTTGCTACTTCATTAAAACAATTTAAAATTTGTTATCATGAAGTTGTTTGTCTTAAGTTTGTTACCACATACAGATACAAAACTGTGCAAATCTTGAGGTAGATATGAGAAAATAATGATCATTATGGAATTTCAGGAACTTACAACCTTCTATGTTGTCTTCTTTTACCCTTTAGCTTAATTTCTCTGTTAGAAAAATAGAACAAAAACAGAAAGGAGTAGGCTTTGAGGAGTGAATCATTATTATCTTTGAATAGATCTTGGTTGGATATTCTTTAGCAGATGACATACAAATCTCTTCAGGAAACAACAAAGACATTGTGATCTGCAAAATTTAACATAGCCACCTTTTAAAGAAGGTTAGAATTTATAGAGTTAGACCAGTTTCTAGGTATGCGTGTTGCATAATGTACCGTGTCAATGATTAAAAAATTGAATTCAAGAAATATCAATCATTGTGAAAGAGCAATTGCAGTAAAAAGATGCAACAATCTTTCAAATGATGAAAAATAATGCTATTCTATTTCATTGAAGTAATACTTGAATCCAAAATGACCGTATATCGGCTGAACATGCAAAGATGATCAATTTAGATAAGTTAGATATTATGTGTAACTAGAGTGAATATATTATTAATTAAGGTACAAATATGTTGTGAATTGTGTGTTTGTATCTCAACTAATATTATTCACAGACAATTTATTTTTTGGTGTGTGTTTCTCTTCTATTGCTTTGGCTACTACCTAAGATAGTGATAAGAAAAAGATTAACAAAGAATGCTCCATTGCTGCCTTTCCTATTCGGAGTAATCATATCATTTCATGAACTTGTCAATCTGTTAAATTTAAAACTTTAACTTAAAATTAAATCAGAATTTTGAATAAAAACTAAAGCGTACAATTTCTTATATGCTTTCCGTTGATTGACATTGATAGGTTAATTATATCAGTAGAATGACATTGTATCAAATGTAATTGATTGTGTAATATTGTCTTTCCTTATTTAGTTTTAGGACTCATTCTATAAGTACCCATTTTCATGGGATGTAAATTCATCAAGAAATAGGAAGAAGCTTTCACTTCTTGAAATCTTCGTGGTATTAGCGTGATTGCTGTCTTTTTGAGGTGATTTCCTCCCGTGACAGCACTAGGGTTCCAAGAGGTTGAGTTTTCCTCCCTCTTTTACTGTTTTGAGGTGGTCGTACGAGTCGAAATTAATTTCCGACAGTGGTGTGCGAAAACCAACATCACCACCGGCTTCTCTTGCACCGGTGACAAAAGCCCACTGAGCAGCTAGAGTCATACAGTGGAAAAATAAAGAAGGGGAAAAGGTTAACATGAACATCCAAGAAGAGCAGATCACTGGGAATTTAACATGAGAAATAATCTCACATGAAGAGAGAGAAGAAACTGAGCTCACACAGCTAAAGCAACAAGAAGAAACTTCAAACTTAATTGCAGAAGAAGCACTCCCATTGGGAATTCAATAACTAGAAGAAGAGAATATCCAACTGAGCATGCCAGTCTGGATTCAACAACATATTATCAGATTAAGCAAAGAATTTCGTGTTGACTTCAAAGGGTTTGAAGAAAACGAAAAATAATTATTCTTGAAAATTGACAACAAGAAGCAGGAAAACAAGAAGGGGATGTATGAATTGGAAAATTTAGAATTGGATGCCACGTTCATGAGCAATGGTACAAGAAGTAGGGGGAATATTTGGCTGTTAAAGATCAATGAATTTAAATATAGTGTCGTGGAATGTGAGGGGGCTGAATTGTATTAGAAAAAGGAGTATGATCATGAACATACTATACTACACATCTGGAAAGCAAATGAGGTGTGTTTTCAGGAGACTAAGGTGGATGTGGGATATTGCAGGCATAGTTAAAGAAGTTTGGGGGAATAGATGGGTTGACTATGTACAACTGGAAGCAAGTGGAATTAGGGGAGGTACAATTATTTATGTGGGATATGAGGGTTTGGGAAGGAGAGATGAGCAGTGTAGGAGCCTATTCAGTTTCCTGCAACTTATCTAGGAAAAACCAAGACTTTAAATGACACATAACATGAGTTTTATGCTCCAAATGATAGAATGGAGAGGGAAGAGACATGGTGGGAAGTTGGGGCAGCAAGGGGTTTGTTTACAGGTCCTTGGGTTCTTTGTGGTGATTCCAACACCATTAGACATCCTTCAGAAAAGAAAAACTGCAATAGCATCAGCAGGGCAATGACAAATTTCTCTGAGTCAGGACATGGAGCTGATGGATCTGGATTTATCGGGGGGAAATTTCACTTGGAAAAAAGGAGATAGACACACAACAGCTGCAAGACTAGATAGATTTCTCTTCTCTGAAAAATGGGCTACCGATTTCAAGAACTTCAAACAATCCATTCTCCATAGAGTAGTATCTATTCTCCATGGAGTAGTATCTGACCGTTCACCTCTGATATTACGACGTGGAGACTGGGAAACTTCTAAGTCATACTTCAGATTTGAAAATTGGTGGTTGAATACAAAAGGATTTAATGATGGAGTTAATAGCTGATGCGGTTTCTTCAATTACAGCTGCAAGCTTGATTTTATATTTGTGGCCAAGTTGAGAGCCTTAAAGGGGAAGTTAAAGGAGTGGAGTAAGATTGCTCAAGGAAATCTGAGACTGTAAAAACAAAATGTGCTAAATCAGATATTTGAGCGAGAGGAGATCCAAGAACAGAGAGCACCTGGGGGGGGGGGGGGGGGGGAGATAGCCTCTAGGTTAGCTTTCACTATGGAGTTTGAAGACATCCAAACATGATGAGACAACACAGAGACAGAGGTTCAATGCATTGTGGCTCAAGCAAGGGGATAGGAATACAAGTTTCTTCCACAGAACAACAAATACCCACAGAAGATTCAGTACAATTGACAAATTGAAAGTCAGCGGGGAGGTTCTTACTGAACCAGAAGAGGTGAAGAAAGAGATTGTAGTTTATTAGGAAAAGTTATACACTGAAACTGAAGATTGGAGACCACAACTAGATATGACTTATGAGAGATTGTCCAAGGATAGGAGAAGATGATAATACCTTCTTGATGGCACCATTTGAGCCACAAGAGATTTTGAAGAGTATTAAAGCATGTGCAGGGGATAATGCTCCAGGACCAGATGGATTTTCTATGGTCTTCTTCAGTCAATGCTGGGGAATCATCAGTACGGACCTAGTTGCAGCAGTACAAAAATTTTATGAGGAAAGAGTGTTTGAAGGGAGCATAAATGCCATTTTTGTGGCTTTGATCCCTAAGAAGGCGGGTGAGTGGAGCTGCTCAGTGGACAAGCTCAGGGGATTTAAATTCATCAAAAATACATCGAAGCTTTCGCTTCTTCTTGAAATCTTTACTTTCCGATGTGGGACAATCTCAGTATTACAAGCAAACCAACATTATTTTTCTGGTATCACGTATATGTTTATTCTAATAGGAACTTTATACAAATTAACATAATGTTTTGGGATGATGCAGAGATCTAGGCAGTAATTGGTTTAGGGGCCAAATCCCTCATGAATATGGTGCTCTCCAATCCTTGAAAGAAATGTAAGTATCATGCATATGTTTTTAATTTATTTTTTTTGTTATTGTTCTTTGCAGAATAATTCAGTTAGTCAGGCTTTCTCTTATTAATTTTTTTTGTTTTCCTTTGGTACATTTATTTAGATATGTAGACAACAACTTACTATCTGGAAACATTCCGCAAGAGCTAGGGAAACTCTCCAATCTTGTGACTTTGTACGATTATGAGGAGAAAAATACTACACATCCTTTTTATCTCTGTTATTCTTTCTATTCTCGTCTTGATTTTTTCTGGTTTGAAATATAATGTAGACAGATGAATGATAATCAACTCTCAGGTTACATCCCACACCAGCTTGGGAAACTCAAACAACTGCAGTATCTGTAAGTGTAAAAGCTTGATATATAGTTTCAAGAATCTACAATCTAGTCAATTTCCACGTTGGTACGGTTCACCATTTTGATAAAGTACATGTATTTAACTCTGCATGCATCAATCTTTGATACATAAGGATAAGGGAAAATGAACAAGCAACTATATAGAAGTGTATATGATCATATACTGAAAATGTCAATTGATGTATATATGTCCTTTCAAAATATTTTCTATGTAGAGAATTGTGCATTACAATGCAAAATTATACACCAACAACTACCAATAGGAATTTTCATGATGCATGCAAAACATGAGATGATTCTTTTTCTTCTTCAACCTAAATCAACCTAGACAACCTAGTCATGATTGTTGCACATCATGACTATATCATATGACAGAAAAAAATATGATATTTATGAGAAGAAGAAGCTAAAGTTACATTGTATATTTGATCCTTCCTTCGAATTGTCAAAGTAGTAAATTATTTCAGGGACCTACGCACCAATTATTTCGTTGGTAAATTGCCTCAAAACTTCATGCAGTTGACAAACTTAACTCAGTTGTAAGTGCATGTTTCCTCTGATTTTCGTTGCACTATTTAATCAATTTGTCAATTGCAACCACCATCTCTTTATGTTTTGTGTTCTTATTTTGTTTTGTATGTTTTTTTCGGTAGTCTTGCTCAAGGGAATAGCTTATCTGGGAAAATCCCAAAATTGATAGCCAATTGGAAGGAACTCAAGAAGTTGTAAGCCCAATTATATGAAAGCAATATAATAAGAATAGTTTAATTTAGTTATCAATTAACTTCTTTTCTTGGTAGGTATCTGTTAGGAAATAATTTTGAAGCCCCCTTGCCAAAGGAAATCTCATCAATGGATAGGCTAGAGTCCCTGTAAGATTTTTGTTTTGAAGATGAACTTTTTTTTATAGTAGCTAGTATATGAAAATATTATAGCATTTTGAAATTTTTGGCTGATAATTTCTCCAACTTTATGATCTTATGTATGCCTAGAAAATTCAGCAATTTAGTCGCAAGAGGAGGAGCATATGATTTTCCAGATCTATCGCATATGACTTCGTTGCAAGAACTGTAGGCTTAATATCCTTTTACTTCTCATGAATTAAACAAGTGTTTCTCAATATCTTTTGATACTGACCTGCAAATCTACTACTTATGATGTTGGTTTTAGGACATTGAGGAATTGTTCACTTCGTGGTCCCATTCCGAATTATATCTGGGAGCTTCAATATTTATATTATCTGTAAGATCATATTTCATGACACTTCTTTTAATTTTCTTGTTACCAATTTCATTTCTCCTTATCTTCATTGTTTGTGTTTCTCTTTTTCTGTGTGTCAACCCTTTAGTATCCATCTCAATTTGTTACCCTAAGGCTTGGAAAACCACTTCCCACTGTCTCAATTTACGGTGAGGGATGAATTTAGGGTATTGAATATTGATAATACACTATAAGGCGTTAAAAACATTTTCCACAGAGAATATACTAATTATATAATGTAGAGGATATGGCATATAATGAACAACAGAGAAGTGTGAATTGAAACAAGTGAAAAGAATACTACTATAAGTGATGGAAGTCATTTACCCTGTTTTGGTCCCTGATACAGAATATTGCATGTAGTCGGATATTGTATATAGGTAAACATTTATAGGCTACGGTTTTGTGGGGATTTGTTAGATTTTATCAACCTTAGTTAGAATGCTCTTCTCGTGTAGTTATACCACTTATTGTCTGAGTAATATGGAATATGAAATCCCTCTAATACTTGTTGAATAGCAGTCATGAAAAACATTACCTTGGGCAAAATATTTTTCAGATTTCAAGATAATAAAACACTGAAACACTTTCTTGAGGAAAACATTTTTCTTTACACCAGAGACACTGAAGTAGATTATAGATAAACACATGATTGGATAATTACATTTGTTCTCTTTCCTCTGACATAGGGACTTGAGCTTCAACGAATTATCTGGAGAAGTGCCAAAATCCATTAGCACATCTTTAGTATATATGTGCGTTCTCTCTCTCCCTATCTCTCTCTCTCTTTGCATGAGCATTGTGTTTCCGAGCATGTATGTGAATTACTTACTATATATGATGCACATTTGAACATTCTCATGAGGGGTCCAGTAGTACTCATAAAAGTTGGAAATATATGGAATTGAAGTCTAATTCATTGTTGAAATCGATGAACACATGTCTACAGTAATATGTCCTGATTCTTACCTTCCCTTTCAATGGCGTTAGTTCAATGAATTTGATCTGATCATTTTGATTTTGGGTTTGCCAAAGGTGAATTTTCCGTCAAGCGTCCATTTGCAATTGTCTGCCATCACTCTGTAGTAGTCGGAGGCTTTGAAGATGAGTGCTGGTTTACCATTATGGGTGGTTTGCCTCGCCGTGACAGTGGAGGCTATAGTGAGATAGGCTCTACCAGCGGTCGATTCTCCATCTGGGGGTCCTTGGGATGAGTGATATGTGCTGGGTGTCCGGCCTGAGAAGGCTCCATGAAGGAGGCACATTAGAACACGCTTAGACCATTCGAAGAAGACCACTGGGAGAGATTTTTGATTCTGCTTTTGTGCAGTATCTGTTGAGGTCTTGTATTATGTAACATATGCAGAACAGGGTACTGCATATCAATAAAATACTTTACCTTATGAAAAAGAGAGTGATCCTCCTTTCGAATGGCAATTGTGAGGGTAATTTTTTAGGATACTTTCGGGATAATTAGAGTATTTACTAGTATAACTTTGCACACTATCTATTGTACATCACTTGATGCATTAAATTTACTTCACTCTGCTTGTGGACGTAGGTCTAACTGATAGAATGGCGTAAATAATATTTTCCCATTCCATTGTTTCATATGTTGCTATTTCTGGTTTATTTTTTCCATTTTCCCAATATTCAAAGCTGGACCTAACAGGTGGGATAACTGATATTCTAGTTTTACCTCTTAAACATTGTCATGTTGCTGCAGATTCCTTAGGGAGAACAAGCTTAATGGATCATTGCCAGGATGGCTAGTGAAGACGAAGAATGCAACCTCACATCGATATGTGTAAGTGGAAACATTCATAAAAAGTGTGTTGGTGCCATGTCAATTTTGAATGTCAACAAATGAGGAAAAGTTGCTTTTGAAATTTTCTTCAATATCATAAACCTAATACATAGATTCCCTCATAAATTAAATCTTGTGAAATTTAATATGCCAACCAAACACTACATTAGTTATTCAGAGACTTTCTTTCATTTGGGCCCAACCAAACATTGCATTAATCATGCAAAAAATATTTTATGCAGCCATTGACCAACTTTGTATTGCTTATGTGAATTTTATGCAGATTATCATTACCTATATGACCAAGCAAGCGAACCCTAAGAGAATAACCTAACAAAAAAACTCACAAAGAGACTCATACACGTGTTTCTTTAACACTTAACTCTATATTTCTGAAGCTTGAATTTTATTTTCCGTTGAAGTGAGAAGAAAACTGTTTGTGGAAGTCAAATATGGTAGATATAATTCCGTCCACCACTACATATTGCTTGTCATCTTTGTCATTTGTCTTTCAAGCAACATAGGAAAGAGAAAGCAAACTGTGGATAAAACTATAATTGATGTTCTACTTTACGTTGAGAAAGATATCTTTGTCTATTTGTTCAGTTTGTAGTTCTTATAAAAGCTTATTTTTTGCCATAAATTGTTTTGCAGGGATGTTTCTGAAAACGTTTTTACAAATACAACCTCTTTATCTAATCCGGACGTGTAAAATTCACTACCTTACTCTACTTTAGATGTTAAATAATATCTTTCTTTAGCCTTATGAAATATATATTATATTGCCTTTCCATTTCAGGAACACTTTTCCGGGTTGCTCAAATAATTCGTGAGTGCTAAATTCATTTCTTATTTGGATCTTTTCTTTTCCTCCTAGAGACTAGTGTTGCCATTCTGATCGTATGTTTATGTAGGTACACAAAAAATCAATGTGACAGTCACTGCCATCATGAAAAATGTAAGCCATTATACTCGAGGGAGATTTAGTTTTGTAGCCCTTTACAAATTTGTTTTTAGTTTTACGTCCTTTTTACCAGAGATTTTTATTTTTACACATAAGTGATCTGAAAAGATCATTTTTCTCTATTTAATTTGTAAGTGGTCATAAGAGATCATTTCTACTTAAAATAGGAGTTTTTACCAAGCTGTAGTACAGTATTTGTGCTTTTCATCGCAATGTTTTCTCGGCTTCTGCTTATTGTTTGTGATTCTACTTTTTCTGGTTATTTGTTAGCCAAAAGTCTAAATTACTCTCTCTTTCCCATTTTATGTGGGAGTTCGGAGTAAATTTTTTATGTGAATTTGAACGTAGAATCTTCAAGTTTTCTAAATTAAATGAAAACTACATAAAAGTATTATATGTCACGACTCTAAAAAAAATCTCTTTGATTCCCGAAAAGTGATAATGCCAAATAAAATGAAAGAGATAGAGTAACACAAAGTTAGAGGTTCAATATTGCCAAGTGCAAGAACAGAATTAGTACTACTTAGATAAAGTCTTACAAACACATACTATTAAAATTGGGAAATTAATATAGACACAAGTATCTCATATCAATAGTTCTCTCGAAATATATATATCCAATTAAAAGGAATGACAGTACTTTTCTCTCACACAGATGATCGATTGTTTATCAACTGTGGTGGCAAGTCAGTTACTGTAGGTCACGACAAGTACTATGCTGATCTTAACCCCAATGGAACATCAACGTTTTTTGTCGATGAAAGAGGAGGTTGGGGTTATAGTAGCATGGGTCATACCACAACTTCTGATAAGCAACAACCATTTATAATCAACAAGACATGTAATCTTACCATGGCTCAGGCAATTCTTCTTGAAACAGCCCGTGTAGCCCCGGTCTCTCTCAAGTACTATGGATTTTGTTTCATCAATGGAAGCTACACAGTGAAACTACATTTTACGGAGATAACCTTAAGTGAAGAAAAAGACTCTCCCATCAGACGCAGGCGAGTTTTTGATATTGATATCCAGGTACAATAATATATATAGGGTGTTTTAGGATTGACGTAAGTCATTTTCTAGAAAAAGATTTCCACGAGGAAGTTATTTCTAGAAAAATATTTTCCATGAGGTCTTTTTAAGGTGTTTGGTTGATTATCGTAAAAAATAATTTACATGTTTGGTTACTAAAAAATGCAGAGAGAATGACTTCCTTCACTTGTGGGCGGAAGTCATTTTCCTTGCAACTTTCTTAAATTTTAACTTCATTTTACTTGCTTCAAGTAATACTTAGACATTATTATTAATCTTTAGTACTGAAAATTTCGTCAAAACACTCTCCAATTTGCTTGCTAGTTATCGGTAATCTTTAAAGTGTGTTTGGTATGGCGAAAGTCATTTCCATGGAAAGTAATTTCCTGAAAAATGTTTTTCAGTATTTGAATGATGAGTGAAAAATATATTCGAAAAACATTTTACATATAGAATTGGAAGTAATATTAGCAAATTGGAGAGTGTTTTGATGAAAATTTCGAGTACTAAAGATTAATTAGGAGCCAGTAATATGAAGTTAAAAGTTCTACAAAAAATTGACTTCCGTCCATAAGTGAGGGAAGTCATATTTCCCATTTTGATGGAAAACGTTTTCCACTTTCTGGTAACCGAACAACATAAACTAACTTCCTCACGGAAAATATTTTTCCTGGAAAATGACCCCCGTTATACCAAACACACCTTTTGCATGTACATATTTTAAACAAAATATTTTCCACTACAACTATACACCATAAATCATTTTCCAGAAAAATATTTTTCGTGGGAAACGACTTCTGTCATCATACCAAATACAATTGTAAAGGTATCATTTTTGTAGTTCTCTTTTAAAAAGTTGTCACTGCAGGGGAAGAACGTACAGAAAAACTACAATATAGAAGAAGCACAAGAGGGTGCTGATGGGGATAAAACCCTGCAATATAATGTTTCTATAGAATCCCAGCTTGTGATTCACTTGTACTGGTCTGGTAATGGCTCGATCCTCTACCCAGCGAACTACGGACCCCTCATTTCAGCTATTTCTGTAGTCCCAGGTATGATTTATATATCTGGTCTATTGTCATTCATATTCTTCAGTGTCCTTCCTAAACCAACAATACTTTGATGGTAGTTCCTAAACCACCAAAACACCCTCAGAAACTGTCTACTGCACTTAAGGCTGGGATAACAGGATCATCACTGTTTCTTCTTGCTCTACTTTTGCTTTTGCTCTGGAAATTGGGTTATCTTGGTGGCAAAAGATCATCAAAGGAAGGTTAGATGCAATTATATATGGAGTTTGGTTTGGTTATTATTTCAATATAAATTTGCATGACTCGCTAAAAGATTTTTTTGGTCTGTTTGTTTCTTTTGTGAAATGCTAACACATATCAAAAGAACTAAAAGCAACTGAATTGTTCCCCGGAGGAGTTTACACCTTTCGTCAAATAAAAGATGCCACTCAAAACTTCAATGCTGTGAACAAATTGGGTGAAGGAGGTTTTGGACCTGTTTATAAGGTTAGTTTTTGTTGGATTTTAGCATTCTGTTTATTCATTATATCATTCCCCTGGCCCTGGATTGAGCTGCTGCTTATGTAAGCATATAGTTACGGCCTTGGTGCTTTTTTTTCTCCTGAAGGGATTACATTTACTTAAAGTATTAGGTTCATAAAAAAAAGTAGTCGCGCTGTGGAGAATATAACTATGATAATTCATCTGAAGCTGTCACCACTACTCGTATAACATACAAAAAACCCCTTATCATGTTCACGTTTTCGTTTCACTTCTAAAAAAATGGGGGTTTGTCTCATCAATACAGGGACTGCTGCCTGATGGGATTACAATTGCAGTTAAACAACTATCAGCAAAATCAAAGCAAGGAATTCGTGAGTTTGTAAATGAAATTGGCACAATTTCAGCTCTGCAACATCCAAATCTTGTGAAGTTAATGGGATGCTGTGCAGAAGACAACGAGCTCCTACTCATTTATGAATACATGGAAAATAATTCTCTTGACCATGCATTATTCGGTAAGTACAGCCAAGGCTCATATGTTTTGACAAAAAATTCTGAAGTACTTAATAAAATAATGACATTGCATTTGCAGGTTCAGAGGAACTTAAATCGAGACTAAACTGGTCGACAAGGGTCAAAATTATCCTCGGGATAGCCAAAGGTTTAACTTATTTGCACGAAGAGTCGAAATTGAAGATTATCCACAGGGACATTAAGCCCACAAACATACTCCTGGACAAGGAGTTGAATGCAAAAATAACTGATTTTGGATACGCAAAGCCTAATGAAGGGGAACAGACTCATGTCATCACACGAATTGCAGGAACAACGTAATTTGATATTCCTGCTACACATATATATTTTCTTTCAGATGAGTGTATTTGTTCTCTCATATGAGAGTTCTTTTATAGGGGATATATGGCACCAGAATATGCAATGCGGGGCTACTTAACACCGAAAGCAGACGTTTACAGCTTTGGGGTTGTTACACTCGAAATTGTGAGTGGAAGAAACAGTGCTAGTTACAGGCCAAGTGATCAGACAGTTTACCTTCTTGATTTGGTAAAGCCTCAAACCAGAAGTTTTCAATTTCATCCATTGATGAACAGGCCTAATAAACAGTCGTCATTTTCTTTTTACTTGAACGACTTTGGTAATTTGATCGATGTCTGCTGGTTCGATTGCAGGCTTACGTGTTGCATGAGCAGGGAAATTTGATCGATCTAGTTGATCCAAAACTTGGAACGGATTATTCTTGGACAGAAGCAGGTGCCATTCTGGAATTAGCAATGATGTGCACTAATCCATCGCCGACTCTCAGGCTAACCATGTCTGAGGTAGTGAACGTTATTGAAGGAAAAACCAAAATCAAGACAACATTTTCAACAGTCCGTCGTTCGACAGACGAGATTGCCTTGAATAAGGCCATGGCTGCACTCTCTCAGTCTTCTCAATCTGAAAGCTACTCTACAGCAGGACCATCAGAAGTTACTCCCTCCTGCTCTAACAGCAATAATATTACCAATGAAATTTGAATCCAACATCTCCCACTTATGAATATTTCCGAGACGATTACTGAAAATCAAGGAGGCAATGATGCTTCAGCTTGAGTTTACTTTTTTGTGCTTGTTTTGAATAAGGAAACTGTTGGTCCGGCATATCAGTATAAAATTTTCATCAAGATTGTACCAGATGATTGATTTCTGTTCTACCACTGAATTCATTGCCTGATTACATTAGGCTTTGGGACTATAAGTAGCCATATTGTTCACTCTTTCTCAATGACTATATAGTAACACACTAACACTTGGGAAAAGGTCGCTACACTTTCTTGAAATTGTGTCAACTCTTTTCATTGCTAATCCATGACAAATAGGTTTGCTGTGAAGCCATAGTCGAATTATGAGAAGTGTGAAACTCTCCATAAATCTTACTAAAAAAACGTCAATTGACTCCTAAAAGCGTAAAAGTGAACGACGATATTATAGAATAGAGGGAATATGAAGCATTAAACCGTGAATCCTCATCTCATTTTTTATGCATGACAAATTGGTTTCATATTTTAAAATCCTTATTAATATAAGTTCTTATGGCTATTGCAAGAATTTGAACACTTTCTATCAGTTGAAGAAAATGTACACTACCTCACATCACATATATAGTCCTACAATAATCTGTTACTCTTCTTTCACAATATTGATCTGACTGTGAACTTAAGCCGATTCAGATGTAGTGGAAAATAAATCTTTTCCTGTAATATTGGACGAATGAGTAAGTGTTTGACTTTGGCTCAAGCTGAGCATCTCGTCATACTTGTCTCTTAACCCTTGAAACTTGAGATGATCATCATCATCATAGAATCTTGATTCCAAGTTAAACTCAGGAAGGTCAAGATGATCTTCAAGAATGCTGACTACTGCAGACATGGTTGGTCTAAGTGCTGGAGATGGATTGGTACATAGCAGAGCTACGTTTATCATCCTTAGAGCCTCATCCTTCTTGAAATATGAACCCAATGATTCATCTACTAATTCCATCAATTTTCCTTGCTTTTGTAGAACAAGGGCCTGAATAAAATGCAAAGATACTAGTTCAAAAGTTTGGAACTTAGGAATTAATATCAGGGATAATGATTTCTTACCCAATCTAGAAGGCAAACAAATTTCTCATTGGGGCGATATTTCATATTGTTCTTCCCAGCAACAATCTCTAATGCAACAACTCCAAAGCTGTAGACATCTGCTTTGTAAGTTAAGTAGCCCCATAGTGCATATTCAGGTGCCATATATCCTCTGCAGAACAGAATGAGAACTTTAGATTCATGAATGAAGACAATGTGGTAAAAGGAGGACATATCAATGTTCAAATCCTGATCAAAGTTTCTAAACGCGGCATCAACTTCATGCTTGATATTTCCTAATATCAAGAATGATAGATTGGGATGAAATACAAGTTAAGTTCAGTGGAAAAAAGTTTAATATTTAAGGAGGATACATAGGCCAGTAACCATTTCTATCACTCAAATTGAAGGAATGCAATCAAAACCAGAAATATGATCAAGCTTCCAGATGACCCTTCTTTAAGGGCAGCCAGGCCATTATGTGTTCTAGTCCTTGTAATTTCACCACCTTTTTTGATTAGGAATATGTAAACTATTGCATGTTGCCTTGTATAAGATATCCACAATGCAAGAAAGAGAGAATGTAAGGGTTCTAGCAATCTTAAATGTATTATATGCTGCATGGATGAGAACAACATACGGACCTATATCAATGAATTTTCATTGCAAAGTTCTGGTGTCATTGCAGAAAGTTATGACATGTAGAATTAACCCTACTGTGTCATAAGCAATAGATATATTTCTTACTCAAAGAACACAAAGCAGAAAGATGAACAAGAAAACTTGTCAGAAAACTCACATGGTTCCAGCAACTCTAGTGCTGATATGTGTTTTATCCTCATCATCAAGTTTGGCAAGACCAAAGTCAGAGATCTTTGGGTTTAGTTTCTTGTCAAGAAGTACATTCGTTGCTTTGATGTCCCTATGAACAATTTTTAATGACGATTCTTCGTGTAGGAAAGCTAAGCCTTTTGCTATCCCAATGCAGATTTTTTGCCTTGTTGGCCAATCTATTTTGAGCCGATCTTCTTCTGGACCTGCATTTGAATGAGAACTAAAAATCTATGCATAGCTTCTCTAATTCACACGCATATAGAATCGTATATTGGCTTCTCATTTTGAACTCTTTCATTAATTACAAAAGAGAAATCTTCTTATTCCATTTAGCTTATTTTCTGTTTAACTTGTAAGTTATAGCTGAAAACAATGAGCAAGGATAGTAAATTACCAAATAAAGCACGGGCGAGGCTATTGTTCTCCAAGTACTCATACACCAATAGAAGTTGATTTCCTTCAGCACAACATCCATATAATTTGACAAGATTTGGGTGCTGTAAACCAGAGATCATACCTATCTCATTTACAAACTCGCGGTTCCCTTGTTTTGATTTGGATGAAAGCTGCTTAACAGCAATAACTGTACCATCCAGTAGTGTACCCTGTTTATTAATTAAAAAAAGAAAAAAAATAAACAGGTCATGGCTGTCTATACATAGCATCCATTTCTAGATGTTGTAGCTACGCGAAAAAGGATCTAGGTAATAGGTTCGTAGTGTGGCCTGTAGGGGGTGGACCTATAATTTTTGAAGATGGTTTCAATTGAACCCACCTGTTTTATTCATACTGTAGTAATATGTGAAAAATCATTAAAATTATAATAAACATTAAGATTTAAAATCATAATTTCAAAGATCTCAGAACCTTAAACCCATTAAGTTTAAATCTTGGATTTGCCTCTGCTCGCATGTGTATGAGAATGACTCCATGGGATGGAGGCATTGGCACGTGGAGAGAGAAAGAGTAGAAAGCTTGTGAGTGGTCAGATTGAGATGCACCTTGTAGACAGAGCCAAAACCACCTTCCCCAATTTTATTTGCAGCATCAAAGTTGTTTGTGGCGGCTTTAATTTGTCTGATGGTAAATACACCAGTCAGTAGATCTAGTCCTCTTAATTCTGTACATTAAGAGAAAAAAGAAACATTTAAAAGGTGTAACACTTCCATATAATGTGGAAATCAGGTACTAATATGAAATGCGCATTTCCATAATGTTTCTTGTTTTCAAAATCCATCATTTTATTTTGATAAGAACTTTTCAGGAAATCATGGAGAACACACTATATGTAAGTTCTAGCTATTTAAGACAATAATACACAAAATAGGCTGGTCAGCTGTAGCATCACCTTCTTCCTTTGATATCCTGTTTCTGCTTCTCCTCCAAGCAACAAAGAATATTGTAAAAAAGAGAATTAACAAGGATGCCACTGCTCCAGCAATGATGTGAGCCATCTTTTTGTGATTTGAAGGGGGCTTGAAATCTATGATATAGAAAAAGGAAGAGGAAGAGTGTAAAATGAACTTACATTTGTTTTTATGCTTCTAATCTTAAAGTGATTGAGGAAAAAGATGAAGTCTTCTCTAGTCTCTCTGAGAATAATTAATAACATCTGGAAACACTATTATAATTTCATCATGTAAAAGGTCACCAAGGTAATAGAATAAAGTGCACGGTGTGTCAGAGAGTTTCTGAAAGAGAAATAAGTGAACCAAAGGGTAATAGTAGTGTTACTAGCTTCAAAAGAGATGGCAGAAACTAAAGGGCCATAGCTTCCTCTTCTGGGGACAGCTGTTGTTCCTTTCCCAGCATACTGAAAGCGCACTTCTAGAACCCCATCTTCTACAACTGCATTGAACTTTCTTGTCAAAGCTTTATCAACTCCTCCAGCAGCAGTTCTAATGTCAAAATCTTTGAGCTTCCTCTCACCCTGCATCCAGTTAAATTGTTAGTAAACTGCACCTAAACCTTGACTTAATACTCAGATTAATGTTTAATCGACCTGAATATAGACATCAAACATCCGTTTTCCGAGACTCTGGAAAGATCGGTTATCTCTTATAACAATCTCTGCAAAGTGCAGTGTCACAGTGTAGTTTCCATTTGCTAAACAACGTCCATAGTAAGTTAGAGATAAAGCTGAGAGCCGAGCTGTCGTGTATAGTTCAGAGTTATTTCCCTTAATGGAAGATATATTAGTTGCCTTGTACTCATTCAATGCTATGGGACGATCCCAGAAGTCCCCGGTGTTGCTGGCTCCCCAGCTCTCTTTCCAGTAAAAAAACTTTGCAGCACCTGCAGAATCTTCATCTGCTTCGTAAGTGGTGTCCCCTATTGTCACACTCTCTCCACCACAATTTATGTGCACCGAATACCAATCTGAATATAATTAAAACAAATTATCTTACTTTGCCTAACATGACAGACACAATTAAGAAATGAAAATGTCAAGTGCTCTCTTTATCCATTATCAACAAGAATTTGATGTACTGTATAAGTGAAACTTATAAAAACAAAATCTTAGATAGAGAGAAAATGAATCATACTTTTGTAGAAGGATAAACTTACTCTTTGAACAAGGATTACTTGACAAACATTTCCCAAGTTCTCTGCATCAAGTTGGAAGGAAGGGTCAGAAGGCATGAACCAGTTGATAATTGTCTAAAGAGAAAAAGTACGCATCTAGTGTCCTATAAGACAAGTTAAATACTTACGACTTTTTTGTTGAGTTATAGCTTTTGAACAAGTTTCTGTAAGAAGAAGGAAATGTAGCTTAGAGATAACAACAGTTGGTGGCCCAATAACAAAAATGAGTGGGAAGAAGACATAAGGTTCAAGGATCATACAGGGTTTCCCGACAAGTAGTTGGCGTGGAGCTCTCGTTGAAGCTGTTGTAAGACAGGTCTATCACGCTGAAAATAAGGTTTTTGATATAATTAGTGTTTCCCAGTTCTATTGAAGTACGAAACGAGATGTAATATCTATGTCTTTAATTGCAAGATTTTCAAATGTTTGTTATAATACTGGTGGAAACAGCCTTTGACAATCCAAATTAAATTCAATGTTTCAGGCTCAATAGGTTCAATGTTTTCAGGCTCGTTTATGTTGCTCCATTACTTCTTGGTACAGAGGGCATAAATTTTGGAGAATAATCTTATAACTCCTTTTGTTCACAAAATTCCGATACAGAACCAAGTTGACAAGATTGCTAATGCATGTTAACAAAAAAGTACCGAGTTACAAAATGGTGCATAACAGAATCAACAACTGTGTTGCACAAAAAGAATTTTAGGGATACTACGTGTATGAAAAATAGGTATTTATAGGCTATATGCCTATAGAATCTTAAGTTCTTGAGATAAAGAGAATCTAGCATTGTCATTGGCATGAATAGATTATAAGCAAAACCATGCTAATCAAAAGTGATATACTTACTATTTGGAATTTCTACTTTTGATCCAATCTTGAATTGGTCCAGTAAGTCTATTGCTTGTCAGGTACCTTGCAAAGCAAAATCCTTAATTCAACAGATATCAATTTGAACAAAAAACTTCAAAATAAACGAATCAAGCTCTAACTAACTTATGAAATGTCAGAAAACTAAAATTTATTTGCAATAAACAGGTTTGAAGACTCAGCACATTGGCATCCAAGTCTCAGGTTTAAATTTTTATCGTATGTATTTCAATGAAGGAGAAGAAGTTGGCTTTGTTGAGAATTTATGGCCGGCATATAGGCAGGCAAGCTAAAAAAAGAATTTAGAGTACAATAACTTTGTCACTTACAAGAGCTCCAGTCTGTCCAGGTGCTCCAGATCCGGGATCTGTCCTTCAAGCCTGTTGAAGCTTAGATCTCTGCCGCAAAAGAAAACCATATTCAATCCAGGAACAATACTTTACCAACTTGAGACCTATAGCATGAAGAATATTTTTAAGATAAAGTAATGAAAGAATTTCGGCTAGGTTGAAATGCCCCGTAAGAGCAGAGGCGATTCTAGGATTTTTACAACATGGGTGCATCACAAAAAAAGAAGAAAAAAATGTATATAGTGAAAATTGAACCCTAGACCTTAAGGTAAATAACTCAACCTTTAACCAAGTGCATCATTCAGTCTCTTTGCAGTATGGGTTCCAGCAGGTAATATTATACTAATTTTAAAAAATATATACATAAAATATCTAATTTTACGGAAAGACCACGGTTCCCGTGCCCCATTTTTAGTAGCTAAATTCGCCCCGAGGGTGCTTAAATGCTAACAAACCATGTTTCAGTGTCAAGCGAACCAAAAAATTTCTGTTGATCTCCTAGACTGAAAGATGATGATGAATCAGCGAAAGCATATGCATAGTAGAAACCATGCATACACCTGTGCAATAAAGGGTCAAAAATGTTGGAGTTACTCTAGAAGTGCTGTATCCTCTGAAATAGAAATTCTGCATCTTCATTCTTTTTCTTAAGTTTTTTCTTTTCCCTTTTACTCTGGGAAAGAAGTGCTCCTGTATATGGTCTTCATAAAAGAACTAAAAGGATGTTAACATTTAATTAAGACTCAATTTCAATAACCCCTCTTTCTGTTTCCTAGTCTAAACACTGAGCAGAATTCACGAGACAATAAAAGAGAAGGCCCGCATACATGTCATGCATGATTCTGTTAAAACAACTGTGTATGGAAGGGAGAAAGAAAAGGACATCAAAAAAGAAAGAAAACATATCACTGTGAAGGTCGGCAGCAAACTTACAGAATTTTCAATTGAGGCATATTAGCTATGTAAGAAGGAATCTTCCCAGATATATTGCAGTTCCTCAACATCCTGCAGTCACAAATTAGTTTCCGGAAAAAGACCACTTCCATCAACTATGAAAAGTAATGGAACCATTAATGTGTAAAACCAAATTCAAGAAAGTTACTTACAATCTAGTTAGGCCTGTCATGTTGTCAAGTGGCGGAAATTCTGAAGCACTTCCAGTCAAGTCACTGATTCTTCTGTAAAGACATCATATTAAGATTAAATCCCAATCAAATAAAAGGGAACACCATAATAAGCAACTAAAGAAAGTATGCAACCTAGAAAACAACTCACAAGTCATTCATTCCAGTCAAGATAGAAATGCTTGGAGGTACAGGTCCTTCAAAACCAGAAGCTTGAATCTCTCTGTTAATCAAGCATGAAGTCTGATATAATTCAAATTTAGCTCGAAAATACTAGCTTTTATGCATCAAATGGTGTGAAAATGCTCACAATTCCTGAAGGCTTTTCAAACTCTCAAAGCTAGGAAGTATTCCAGTGAAGTTGTTACCGCTCAGCCTACTACATTGTGTGCCAAAAGGGAAAGAAGGAGAATTCAGACAAACAGGAATGCAATAGGACCTAGAGGACATTATATCGGAAGTATATTCAGAGGTACTCACAGTTCTGTTAATTTTGTGAGTTTATTGACTTCCTCGGGCAACTTACCTGTGAGATTATTAAAACTAAGAGTGCTGCACAAAGCAAAAAGCAACAAACTTGTCAAGATACTCTTAAAGCAAACATTTCATCTAAAAGAGGCTAGTTAGGAAGGCCTTACAGACTCTGCAGATTAACCATGTTTCCAAGTTCTTTTGGAACAGTTCCATTAAACATGTTATTTTCCAAACTCCTGAAAGTTTTGCAGTCCAGCTCAACAAATGTTAAAACAAAGACTACTTATTCTCACGAGTGTTGTGAAATTCAAGAGAACATACATATAATGTAGTGTAGTCATGTTTCCCAAATATTTTGGAATTGTCCCAGAGAGTTGATTCACCATAACAGACCTGTAAAACATCAATTATTGGATAGTTTAAATTATTGAAGGGACTTTTTTATGTAATGCCTAAAGTATTAAGTGCAATTCAGGTGCAGCTCACATAATTTCCAGTTTGATAGATGCCCATTCAGGGGGAATAGTACCACTCAAATAGTTGCGCGAGACATCACTGCAGGACAGATGTTGAACAATATATTTCTCAGGCGAAGGATAATCATAATGATTATTTGGTAAAAGAAAAACAAAACTAATGAGAGTTTGAAAACATGGATTCAAGTCAGTAAACAGTACATTTGCTTGAGATAAGGTAACTTCACCAGGGAGGGAGGGAGAACACCCGCAAGATCTTGTCCTTTGAGTAATCTGTTAACATTATAAAAAGAGTTATCAATACTATAAAAAAAATATATTAGAAGAAAGCCTGTTTGCTTTACATTATCCAAATCTGAAGCAATGGTTGTTTATTAGTTCAAAATTTTCATATTCCCATGTGGCAATCAAACTGGTTCCAGAAAGATTGACTTAATCAAACATACTTATTAACCATAAAAATAAAGTTATTTATATTTGGAAACAAATCTCAACCAAATAGGTCCTTATTTCCTTCTTTATAGACAAAGAGAAAGTCAGCTAGCTTTATGCTTTTGATGAATTTCTTAGCCAACTAAATTACTTCCATCTTGCCAACTTTAATCTAGACATGTAGAAACCATATCCATGAGTATATATACTGAATGGTTTCATTTTTCTCATCATTAGGAACCTCATTTTTTCAATTCAATGATATGCTCTTATTAGCCACTAAACAATGCTTTGACATAGAGTTAAGAACATATATAGGTATGTTATGTGTCAAAAAATGCTCCCTCCGTCTCATATTAGTTGGTCACTTTCTTTTTTACACGCATATTACGAAATCATAAATAAGAAGGTAGTTTTACTAATTTACCCCTTAAGAAACTTCTTTGGAACTTAACAAACAAATGTAAACACTTTCAAAAGAATTAATTACAAGGGTAATATGAGGAAAAATTAGTTAATGTTTTTTTGATTTAGTAAGGTGACCAACTAATATGAGACAACTATTTTTAGTATAGTGACCAACTAATATGGGACAAAGGGAGTAGTTAATATGACTTTATTGTTCTAGCGGGTAAATAAAGTTCATTTTGGGAGATCATTTTATAGTGTTTAGGGGTATAAAAGTAGGTGCCTATGCTACTAATACGAGGTGTTCAATGTTTTCTTGATATGTTTTTTTTTCTTGCATTAGAAGTTGATAATAAAAGTTGGGATTCTCCTTTTGGTGGAAAATATATTCTTTAGAAAGCATTTTCCTAGTACCAAAAAAACCCATAATGAAGAAATTGGGGGCAAATGGAAAAAGAGCTAAAGGAAGAAGGCTCTCACATGATTTGTACATGACAGAAACCATCAGGGGTAGAGCAATTGCAGGTTACGTTGTTGACATACATCGATTTATCGTCAATTACTGGTGTAGTCCAATTTCTGTTGCCATCACAAGGATTCAGATCAAAATCCCAGTCCTTTTTCCCCAACTGCTCCGCTATTTCTTTCAGAGCATTCTCTGCAAAACCATAAAATTTGTATGCAGTTTTTAAAAAAAAACTTATATGCCTAAACTCATAATCATGGAATTTTTCTGTAAAGATTCAAACTTTATATACCAAGAATGAGAAAGAAAGAGAGAGATTACTTTCTTCTTGAGGAAGATGACGACTGTAACTTTGTGCTTCAATGGTTTCTACTTGGGAGCAGAGGATTAAGCTGAAGGTGATAAGCAGAAGAGAAGAAATACTGAAATCATGTAATGCTGACATTTTCTTGAATGCTCCAACATGCAAAAGTTGGAAGTGAATATACATAATGAGGACTTACTAAAATATCTAGCTGATTTTTCATAGAGGAACGTGATAGGTATGTATTAATGGCAGTGTCGGAGTCAGAATTTTCACTAAAAAGTTCAAAATATAGACAAGTAAACATAGGAAGTAGTATCGGAAGGGAGTTTTATTCAAAAAATTACACTAGATATACACGTCCAAAAATATTTTTTATGTGTATATAGTTTATGTTGAACCCCCTTGTTCGTATATTTACTTCTTTATATTTTGAATTTCCTTAATGAAATTTTTTTAGTTATGCCACTAGATTCGACATTTATTATATATACATAAATAATAATTTTGACCATATATAAACAATGTAATTTTCTGCTGATGAATCCCTTCGGTCCTACCTGATTTCACCATTACTGTCAATCCCAGTGTAGAGGAAATTAAATAAGTAATATTTTATAGTTATATAAATATATGTCTTATTTTAGATTTAAATTTCATTTTAAAATACTATATTCATTCAACTACCATCACATAAATTAAAATTGAAGGAGTAGTATGAATGAAAGCAAGTTGGGTCGACAAGGACATTAATGTAGTAGTAAAATCATAGATAGAAGAAATGACAAATAGTTGCCTCACGCTTGCTATATAGTACTCCTTCCTTCGAATTATTTTACTTGTCATATTTTTTGTTTATACGTCATTTAAGAAAAAACGTTTACTAGAATGTAATGATTAAATTATTCTTATTTATTACTTCTCAATTTTTAATACTTCTCTATTTTGCACTATATATGCATGACTAAGAGATAAATATGGAAACAAATAGCTAATTATATATTAATTTTTCAAATGACAACTATTTTAAATCATTTATTTCTTAGCAAAGATAACAAAGTTAAATAATCTGAAAGGAGTATTAATATTTCTACGTAAAAAAAAACATTCAGTAACTAAGAGGAGCCTACGTCGGACATATATGCTCCAATCAAGATTTCTGGATGTGAATGGGAGGATGAACCAGTCATTTTCTTTCTTTCCAACTTTAGCTTAAAATCAAAATCCCATTCTATAACTCTACACTATAGATGTTTCTTCCCTCTTTTGATTTCTTGTTAATTGACTCACAAAATTGGGGCAAACACTTTTTCTACATCACTACTTCTTAGTTCCTTTTTAGTTGTCATGTTTCGCTTTTATAGAGTCTAATTAATTAATTTTTAAAGTTAAATTAAATTATATTAATTTAATATTTTAAAATTAAAATTTAAATATTCAAAAAAATATACGAAAAGTATCCCAAATTACTTGTAGAATTTACAAGATAAAAATATAACTAATTACTAGTACATTTTTTTTCATTTCGCCCATAGAGTTACTAGTACTTCTTTTGAAATTGATAACAAGTTATTTGTAGCCCCAAAAAGGACCATCCCCTCACATGCCAGTTGTACAAATTAAGACCTGAAAAATTGAACCTCAGATTTAGATTTATCATCCTCAGATATGACAGCTAGCATTCTCCAGTGATACTCCCATTTTTATAACACATTTATTAAATATTTATTTAAAAACATGAGATTTCTCTATTTTTGAAAATTATTTAATTGAAGCATCTCAAATTTTACTCTTATTAATGACATGACTTGTTGGACCTCTTACCACCACTCATTTAAAATAAAAAAAATATACGGAACTCTCATCCTCATCACTAGGATATTTTGATACTTTGCATAGGGAAAAGGGGCAAAAATATTCTTGAATTGTTCAAAATAAGTCAATTTATTTTTGGTTCAAAAATAATTTTATCGTTAATTAAATAGCTCAAAAATGTTCGATAACTAACTAACTAGTTAAAAAATACACTTCCTACTAATGATTGCTCAAAAACAAAAAACAACAGGTCAATTTTGTGTTTGAACTATTTGAAATGGAACTACAAAGGTAGCTTACATTACTCTAGATTACTTTATATAGAGTTACCAAAACTATTAGATTAATCAAAGTCCATAATATAATTATGCTTCTCACTAATCAAAGTCGATAATATAATCCTTCCATCACATGCACGTGTTTGTGAACATTTTTGCTACTTATTTGCCGGTCAATTAGCCAAGAATCTTTATTGGAGATGGTTGATAGTAATAAACTAATTAGCTACGTGCTGCAAAAAAATAAATAAGAGAGAACAGAAGGTCAATTAATTTTGTGATCTAGAATCTTAGTAATTCAGTAGTTTGATTATCTAATTTTTTACGTTATTGGTGAAGGTTCGATTCACACCTTGTAATCCCCTACTCCCAATAAATTGAATTTGTGATCCATTTCAACTTTTTTAGTTTTATGTCAAATTTCAAGATTTTTATTTTATTTTTATACGTAAGAGATCTTTTATAGAATTGTTTTTTTTCTTATTCAAATCATAGAGGATTATATTGAGTCATCTCCTCCACTCTCTTTCTGTGGTCTGAACTTTTGTATTCAACTTCTAAGTTTAAATGTTTTGCACCAAAATAAAGTTTTTTCATAGAATTAATGAAAGACAAGTGCATGGACAATTTTGCGTATATTAGCTAGCTAGCAACCCAAAAAATAAAATTTGGTTTCAAATTAATTATCTTTTACCCCTTCTATGTATGACTATATTATAATTTATGAATCTATAAAACCTATTAATAGCGTCACTTGTGTGAAAGAAAAGTATTGATTGAGGGATCAATAATATGTATTTGTATGATTCAATAATCAACAAAAACTGCTTTGTGTCTGTAAAAACATTTTTGTTGGAAAATTTGCAAACAACTCTATCATTTATTTAATGAAACCCCACTAGCTTCATGAGATCATAAATAGACATCAGAGGAGACTTTGACTTTCTTATTCTATATGTTTGACCTAATCAGTACACTCCCCGTCCATTTTTACTTGTCACATTTCGCTTTATAAAAATCAACTTAACTAAACTTCAAAGCTAAATTGAAGTAGATTAATTTAATATTTTAAAATTAAAATTTAGATGGTTGAAAACTATATGAACAATGCTATATATAAGTTATAATCTTTTTCACATTAATATGATGTTGGTCAAAGTTCATGCAGTTTGACCTCGAGAAACGAAATAGTGACAAATAAAAATGAACGGAAGGAGTAATATAAAACAATAATTAGTCCCTCATGATTTATATTAAGAGTTCAAGCTTGTTCCAAGTGTAAAAATATTTACTTAACAAATAATGATACAAAGATTTGGTTTGCGGTTTATTGATTGGCCACTCCTAAAACATTTATTTTAGGAGATTAAAAAAAAAAAGACAAAAGTGCAAAATCCTTTCGTCTTGATTAAATGCGAGGGCTTCGAGTTTCGAGAAAAAATAATTTTATATGATCACTTAAGACTTGAATAGATGAAAAGGATCTTTCCCGATTTTTTATATAAAAAAATAAAAAAATCCATTTAAAAAATTATAAAATTAAAAATACCTTTTTTTTCCTCTCTTGATATATATAGGCTTGTCATTAAAGTCACATGGGAAAAGCAGTAACCTAACTTGTACTCCCTCCGTCCATCTTTACTTATCTATTATTGACTTTATACACTTTTTAAAAAATAATAAATAGAAGAGTAATTTTACCATATCACCCTTTGAATATAATAAATATAATGTCTTGAAAAATGTAATAGAGAAATGACTATAATTAATGATAAGGGTAAATTAGAAACTAAGTGTAAAATTATCTCTTGATTTCATAAACTGGACAAGTATTTTTAGACATCTATATTTAATATACTGAACAAGTAAAAATGAACGGAGGGAGTATTTTTTTTCTCCTTACTCCCTGTCGGTACCTACTTTCGAACGCGGAATAGTTACAGAATTACTTCGAGTAGGACAGTTTAGAGAAAATAGTTTTGTATTTTTTTATTTTTAGGATATAAATTCGAAACTTCTGATAAAATGTAGAAGGATAATTTTTGGTGATGACATATATATTTTTCAATAATGACTTAGGTACATCTCGTAAAATGAAAAATAAAAAAATTCTCCAGATCGCTCTTGTCTTTTGCACATTTGATTAGAGCGGAAGTTTAGAAACCATAATCACCTAAAAAAAAGAGAAGATAACACCACTTAAAAAATCACTATTTCTTAATTGAAATTTTCACTAAAAAATATTCAATACCTATTTCCACGTATATTTTAATTGAATTATTGAGAAAAGAAAAAATAATATTTTCACATGAGAAAATTAGGAAGCTTCCTAATATTTCAATGAGAATCTATTTTCTGCTCTGCGTTTTTTCAGTGAGCTGGTTCGGTAGAAATGGGATGAAAAAAAATCATGTTTTATAATACAAATTTTTCATTGATTTGCGGTGTAAAAAACATTTGTTTCTATTAGTGTAATTACTACTTCATGTCCATTATAAATGTTGTTTACGTTTTATCTTTCCTCGGAGTTTTAGATTATTTATTTTATTATCAGAGTAAGAATAAATTTGAAAAGCATCATAATTAATGCCTTCTAGGTTTTTAAAAATGACATTTATTTTGGATCAAATTTAAAAAGGTTAAAATGAAATTTAAGATGGGCAGGAGATTGTATCACCAAAAATAATTGGGTATATGTCATTATTTGCTATAAGAAGAGATATACAATGAACTCCAACATTGAACGTTGATAGATCAACAAAAGAAAGGGAGAGGCGTAGGAGGAATCATTAAGAACAATAAGGAGTCATTTGGTTACAAGAATAAAGTATAACAATCTCGAGATAAAATGTGTGATTATTTTATCGCATGTTTGGTTGAACTTTTTATTTTGATATACATAGCCAGGGCTGTTTATACTACAATTGTTGTATTTTTCAAAAAAATTCATACCATATATATAAAGGGAAAACTACACATATAGGCATACTTAAGGCCTTAATTAGCCAACATAGCCTAACTTTAGTATCAATTACAAACCATGGCCAGATAGCAATACTTTGGGAAAACCATGCTGCCTCTCTCGCCATTCTCCTCCTCTCTCCCTCTCTCCCGCTGCCTCGCCTCTCTCTCGTTGCCTTCACTTCCAATGCATCAAATCTGTTGAAGAAAAGCCAATCTGCTTTCTTGAAATTGTTGTTCTGTCTGAAGATAAGTCCTGTAATAATTGGATACAAATCACTCTCATGGATGAAAGAAGGCAAATCTTCCTTTTTCAGCATTGAAAGTGAAGGCAAAGATACCACAGAGCCATCAAAAGAAAGTTTACTCGTCTCCGGATCCATATGATAGTATATGGCACCAAGAGAACAAGGTTGTGTGAAAAATGCAGCCCCTTTGAGTCCTAGTTGATGTGCCAAGTCAATTGCCCAAGTTGTGACTGAATTGAAAACACGAACTTTCACAGGGTACTCAAAACAAGATAATTTCTCAACAATAACTTCCCAAAATTCGTTCAATTCCTTTTACTCCGGTCATTTAATTTCTCTTGCTATGCCTGATTTCTAGCTCTGCAAAGTAATAAGGAAGAAGTGAAGGAATTGTGTTCTTGTATTCGTGGATATATTTGTTGCTTTATGTATTTTTGATGCTTGTTTTTTGTATTCGTTGATACAACTTGCATCATCCAAATACAAAAGATACATTTGTATACAACTGTATTCGTTGATACACTTGTATTTGTTAATACGAATTGTATTCGTTCATACAATACTTGTATTTGTTGATATGAATTGTACACTTGTATATGTTGATATGAATTGTATTCGTTGATACAACTTGAACAATCCAAATAAAAATGATATAAAGATACATTTGTATTTGTATATAATAGACTAAAAAATACAAACGATTCATATACTTGTTTATATACAAATACAACTGATAAATTTGATATATTTGAAGGATAGACAGAGATGTGAAAATACCAAATACAAATGATAAGTTTGATACATTTGAAGGAGAAACAAAGATGTGAAAATACAAAATACAAGAGGAATACAGTCGGTAATTAGCTACTGTATTTGTATTTTATATCAAATACAGTAAATTGCATACAGTTGATACAGCGGGTAGCCAGCGAAAATGAATACAGCGGCGCTACAGATTGTAATTATTGAAAGTGTTGCTATGTTAGCCTATTTTCGCCTATAGTTAGGCTATTATTTAATCCCCGTACTATAAGTTACAATATAACGTGAAACCAAAGGACCCATAAAGGTGTATGGATCCTGTCAAACAAGTATTATTTGAACATCACCTTCTATCAATAGAAGGAAACAACAACAACAACAACAACAACATAGCGGTGTATTACCACAAGCGGGATCTGGGGATGTAGACGGAAATAACAACCTCATTATGTACTATCTAGTCCTAACATAATCAATCTGTTACTCCTTCTTTCACAATATTGATCTGACTGAATTAAAGTAGATGTAGAAGTAGAGGAAGAGCAATTTCTTCCTGTAGTATTGGAAGCATGAGAAAGTGTTTGATTTTGGCTCAAACGGAGCATCTCGTTGTACTTGTCTCTTAACCCTTGAAACTTGAAAAAATCATTATCACAGAATCTTGATTCCAAGTTATTAAACTCAGGATGATCAATATGATCTTCAAGAATTCTGACTACTGCAGACATAGTTGGCCTAAGTGCTGGAGATGGATTGATACATAACAAAGCTACGTTTATCATCCTTAGAGCTTCATCCTTGTTCAAATCTGAACCCAACGTTTCATCTACTAGTTCCATCAATTTTCCTCGCCTTTGTAGATCAAGGGCCTGATAACAAACAAATGAAATGCAAGACATGTGTGATGTTTGGTTACATTAGTTGACCCGTTTTGACCTAATAGTTTGACGGATCATTTTAGGTTCAACAACCCCATTTAAACATGGGCGAGTTGAGCTGGTTACTGAAAAATGGTTTGGTTTTGCATGTTACCTTTATTTGGAATTAATATGGGGAATTATGATTCCTTACCCAGTCTAGAAGGCAGACAAATTTCTCATTGGGGCGATATGTCATATTGTTCTTCCCAGCAGCAATCTCTAACGCAACAACTCCAAAGCTGTAGACATCTGCTTTGTAGGTCAAGTGGCCCCATAGTGCATATTCAGGGGCCATATATCCTCTGCAGAACAAAGTGTGAACTTTAAATTCATGGAGACTACTAGCGGAAAAGACATAAAGATGTTCATATCATGATAAAAGTTCCTAAAAGTGGTATCAGCTTAATGCATGAAATTTCAGAATGATAGATTGGGATGAGATACAAGTCAAGAATCGCTGGCAGAAACTTTAAAAATGTAAGAATAAAATAGAAGCAATGCAATCAGCACTAGAAATATGATTAAGCATCTGAATGCGCCTTCTTTAAGGGGGAGTCAGGCCATTATGTCCTAGTCTTTGTAACTTCACACTCTTTCATGGTTAAGAATATATAAACTATGGCAAGTTGCCGTTTATAAGATTATATCCAAAATCCAGAGAGAAAAATAGTAAGGATTCTAGAAATCTTATTGTATATATGCTGCGCGGAAGAGAACAACACACAGACCTATATCAATTCTGCAAGGTTCTGGGACCATTGCAGTAAGTTATGACATGTGAAATTAACCCTAGTGTGGTCATCAATAACAGATATATTTCTTCTCTAAATAACACAAAAAACATAAGCATGAATGAGAGACTTGTCAGAAAGCTCACATGGTTCCAGCAACTCTAGTGCTGATATGTGTGTTATCCTCATCATCAAGTTTGGCCAGACCAAAATCAGAAATCTTTGGGTTTAGTTTCTTGTCAAGAAGTACATTTGTTGGTTTGATGTCCCTATGAACAACTTTTAATGACGATTCTTCATGTAGGAAAGCTAAGCCTTTTGCTATCCCAATGCAGATTTTCTGCCTGGTTGGCCAATCTATTTTGAGCCGATGTGCTACTGGACCTGCATTTTAGTGTGAACCAAATATCTATGTTGACTTTTCGTTCTGAACTCTTTCATTAATCCCAAAAGAGCAATCTGTCTTCTTGTTTCGTTTTAGCTTATTTTCTATTTCATTTGTAACTAAAACAAAGAACAGGGATAGTATTACCAAATAAAGCACGGGCCAGGCTATTGTTCCCCAAGTACTCATACACCAGTAGCAGTTGATTTCCTTCAGCACAACATCCATATAGTTTAACAAGATTTGGGTGTTGTAAACCAGAGATTATACCTATCTCATTTACGAACTCACGGTTCCCTTGTTTTGATTTGGATGAAAGCTGCTTAACAGCAATAGCTGTACCATCCCATAGTGTACCCTATTTATTAAAAATAGAAAAGAAATAACAGGTCATGAGGCTGTCTATACATAGCATCCATGTCTAGATGTTACAGCTAAGGAAAAAGGATCTAAGTATTTGTTTGTAGTGCGGCATGTAGAGGCGGTCCTATAATTTTGAATATTGCTTCAATTGATTGAGCACACCCTTTTTGCTTATACCAAAGATATATGTGAAAAAACTTGGAAATTATTACTTCTATTAAGTTTTGAACTCATAATTTCAAAGAACTTAGAACCTTAAACCCATTAAGCTTAAATCCTGAATACGCCTCTTGTGGAATGTGTACAAGAAGGACTTGGAGGGCGGAGAGAAAGAAAGAGCAAAAAGCTTGTGTGATGTCAGATTGAGATGTACCTTGTAGACAGAGCCAAAACCACCTTCCCCGATTTTATTTGCTGCATCAAAATTGTCTGTGGCAGCTTTGATTTGTCTGATGGTAAATACACCAGTCAGTAGATCTAGTCCTCTTAATTCTGTACATTTATAGAAAAAGTAAAACAGTAAAAAAGGGTAATGTTTCCTGTTTTAAAGTTCCATCATTTTCATTTTGATAACAACTTTTGAAATAGGCTGCTTGGGTGTAGCATCACCTTCCTCTTTTGATATCTGTTTTCTGCTTCTCCTCCAAGCAGCAAACAGTATTGTGAAAATGAGAATTAATGAGGACGCTACTGCTCCAGCGATGATGAGAACCATCTTTTTGTGATTAACAGAGGACTTGAGATCTATGATATAGGAAAAAGAGCAAAAGTTAAAATCCACTTGCATTTGTTTGTATGCTTTTAATCTTAAAGTGATTGGAGGAAAAAGATGAAGTCTTTTCTCTAGGATCTCTGAGAATAACTACTAACATTTGGAAACAATATTATAATTTCATTATGTACGTGTAAGTTCACCAATATTACGGTGTATCTAAGGGAGTTTGTTTGTGAAAGAGGAATAGTAGTGTTACTAGCTTCAAATGAGATGGCGGAAACTAAAGGGCCATAGCTTCCTCTTCTAGGTACATTTGCTGTTCCTTTCCCCGCATACTGAAAACGCACTTCTAGAAAGCCATCTTCTACAATTGCATTGAACTTCATTGTCGAAGGTTTATCAACTCCTCCAGCATCAGTTCTAACATCAAAATCTTTGAGCTTCATCTCACCCTGCGTCCAGTTCAAATTGTGAGCAAACTGCACCTAAACCTTGACTTAATACTCGGATGAATGTGAGTTGACCTGAATATAGACATCAAACATCCGTTTTCCAAGAGCTTGAAATGATCGGTTATCTCTTATTACTATCTCAGCAAAGTGCAGTTTCACAATGTAGTTTCCATTTGCTAAGCATCGTCCATAGTAAGTCAGAGATAGAGCTGATAGCCGAGCTGTTGTGTACAGTTCCGAGTCATCTCCCTTAATAGAAGATATATTGGTCGCCTTGTAATAGTCCATTGTTATGGGATCAACCCAGAAGTCACCAGTATTGCTGGCTCCCCAACTCTCTTTTAAGTGATAGAATTTTGCAGCACCTGCTGAATCTTCATCTGCTTCATAAGTGGTGCCCCCTATTGTCACATTCCCTCCACCACAATTTATGTAGACTGAAGACCAATCTGCATATAATTAAAACAAATTATCAAAGTTTTGCCTCTATGAAACAAGACACACAAGAGAACTGACATTGTCAAGTGTTCTCCTTCTCCATTATCAACAAGAAATTAATGAAGTACTGTATAACTGAAACTTATCGAAACAACAACTTAGATAGACAAAAAATGAATCATAGCCTTGTAAAAGGATAGACTTACTCTTTGAACAAGGATTACTTGACAAGCATTTCCCAAGTTCTCTGCATCAAGTTAGAAGGAAGGGTCAGAAGGCATGAATGAGTAGATAATTCTTTAAGAGAATGATTATACATCTAGTTTCATGTAACACAAGTTAAAGACTTACGACTTTTTGGTTGTGTTATAGCTTCTGAACAAGTTTCTGATAATAAGAAGAAAATGCTGCTTAGAAATAACAACAGCTAGTGCCTCAATAAAAGAATGAGCAGGAAGAAGGCATAAGGTTCAAGGATCATACAGGGTTTCCGGACAAGTAGTTGGCTCAGAGCTCTCATTGAAGTTGTTGTAAGACAGGTCCACGCTGCAAATAAGGTTTGCTGAAAAACTTATATTTGTACGATAAAAGTAATGAGAGGAGATGGAATATTTGTGCTTTTTAATTGCGGGATGCAAACTTCAGTTATGTTAGAGTGGGTAATAGTCCCACATTGGTTGGGGAATGGACTGGTGGTTCGCTTATATGGACTTAGGAAATCCTCCCCTCATGAGCTAGCTTTTGGGGTTGAGTTAGGCCCAGGTGCCATATCTTTACAAGTTATAATAGTGGCGGAATTTCCCAAACTTAATAGGCCTAATGTTTTCAAGTTCTTTATGTTGCTCTTACATAGGGGTATTTACGGTTCAGTTTGAGTCGGCTTTTCCTTAAAAACAAACAAAACCAATTAAGTTAGTTTTTTAAATATTGGAACCAAACCAAACCAATTAAGTCGATTTTTCATCGGTTTGGTTTGTCGGTTTTTTATTAATATGTGACATACACTGCCAAGCACATATTCGAGTGATTATATTCCAGCAATAACTACCAAGCCAATTACTCTTTAAGGAAAGAAGAAATTATAGTGTGTAATTAAGTTATATTTAGAAGAATATGCTCTCTTTCCTACATGCACTTTGCTCTATTGTTATGTTTTTTTCCCGCTCTTTTAGTTGATGCCAAAGGGGGAGAACAGGATATAGTCAATAAACACTATACAATTCAGGGGGAGCAGTTGACTGTTGTGCATAATCGATAACAGGTTGACTCGTCCAACAGTTCAGGGTGAGAAGTTGACTCTTATGTTACTACTCAGAATGAGCAGCCAACTCATGCATGCTTCACTGATATTAAAAAGGGAAGTAAACCAATTGTAGTTTTGTCATCATATAATTTATTGTATGTGCAGGTACAAAAAGAAAAAGGAAGTAAAATGTCGCTTCATAAAAGATGGAGAACTAAGTTGAACAAAGACTGGGTGACCTAACCAAATCTGGAGCGAAAACGGATTCTAAGCGCAGCTTTTTAGGAAGGAAATACTCTAGTACTCCCAGAATCGAACACAATATCTGAGAAGAAAGGAAAATATATTCATGACCAAGCACTGAGGAAGTTCTCGCATCAAACCAATGGAAAACAAGGAAGAATCAAGCCAAAGAAGATCTGATTTCTTTAAATCACAAATTAGATAAAAGAAAAGGAAATCAATCAAGGTTGCCTCAAGGAAGAAGCAAAGGAAAGAGGATTAAGTACCATCAAGACTGTACAAGAAAACATTCAAAGAGGACTAGGATTCACAATGAATCCAAATCAGTATAAAATATCCCATGTCATTTTACATTTCTGCATTATATTTCCTGCAATTTTATTAAGTGTTCGTTACTGTTATGATCAACAGTCGATTACATCTTACTGTCAGTCGACTAAAATGACCAAAAGATTACAATCCCCCCACCCCCACTCTTGCACCTTCAAGTGCAACATAGCTATGACAGAATCAACATGTCAGTGTTGCACAAAAAGAAAATCTGTAAGGGATACTATGTGTATGCAGCATTGGCATTTACGGCTATAGCTTATGTGCTTATGGAATCTTAAGTTCTTGAGATATAATTGAATCTGGTATTCTTATAGCATGAGTAGATTAATATGCAAAACAATGCTAATCAAAAGTAATGAACTTACTATTTGGAATTTCGACCTTTGATCGAATTATGAATTGGCCCAGTAAGTCTATTGCTTGTCAGGTACCTTGCAAAAGAAAATATTTAGTTCCATGGCAGATAGCAATTTTGAACAACAAAATTCGGATAAATGAATCAAGCTCAAATAATGTATACAATGCCAGCTGCTAAAAGTTTCTTTGGCAATAAACGTATTTGAATAAGCGTAGGTGTACCCATAGCTGAAAAACTGAGTAACCACAACCTCATTCAGACTTATGAAAAGGTTGCAACACTGTTCATGTTGAAAAAGTCCCACATCGGTGGTTGATGAGATGGGTGGTCTCCTTATAAGGTTTGGGCAATCCTCCTCCCTTTGAGCTAGCTTTTGGGGTATGAGTTAGGCCCAAAGCTTAATTTTACATGGTATAGGTCCTCTTTTGTGTCTTTGTATGTTCTCTTTGATCCTGTATTTTTTCTTTTCTACACAACTTCTCCAAGCTAAAAGAAGATTCATGAATTTGACAAGTTGCATCCCTATATTCTCTCACTTACAAGAGCTCCAGATTATCTAGGCTCTCCAGATTCGAGATCTGTCCTTCAAGGCTGTTGAAGCTTAGATCTCTGCATCAAAGGAAAACCACAGTCAAGCCAGAAGCAATACTTTATACCAACTTGAGACCCTGTGAGCTTAAATACAAATGATCACATATTCTTCTGAATTCTTCCTCATATACGGACACCAATTCATTTAGGAGTACAACGTTTTCTGCATAAGCATACCAGTGAATGATTAGTGGAAATTCCAAAATGTGGATTTAGGGAGTGTTTGGTATGGACCAATTTTTCCATGTTTGGTTGGTCAAAATTTTCAGAAAACATTTTTTCTAGGAAAACAAGTGTATTAAAAATAAGGAAATTAAAATGACTTCCCTAGTTGGAAAAACAAGTTCCATATGTGACATTTCCACATTGATTGTCTCCTCCCCCGACCCGGCAACGCAAACTTTTTTCTTAAGTTCTTTCTTTTCCCTTTTCCTCTTGGAGAGAAGTTCTCTTGTATATGGTCTTGATAAAAGAACTACCAGAGATAACATTTACTTGAGACTCACTTTCAATGGACTCACCTCCTGTCTCCTGGCCTAAAGCGTAAACAAAATTTGTAAAAGCGAAACAATAAAAGAGAGATGCTTTCATAGATGGCATGCATGGTTTCTGTTAAATACAGAAGCATTGGAATGGAGAAAGAAAATGATATCAAAAATAAAGAAAAGAAAATCAGAGTGAAGGTAGGCGGCAAACTTACAGAATTTTCAATTGAGACATATTAGCTATGTAAGAAGGAATCTTCCCAGATATATTGCAGTTCCTCAACATCCTGCAATCACAAATTAGCTTATGAATTTTTTCTTTAATAAATTAGGAAACTAATGGAACGACTAAATGCCTAAACGCAAATTTCAAGAGAATTACTTACATTCTAGTTAGGCCTGTCATGTTCTCAAGCGGTGGAAATTCTGAAGCACTTCCAGTCAAGTCGCTGATTCTTCTGCAAAAACACCTTATTAAGATTAAACTCCAACCAAATAAAAGGGAACATCATAATAAGAAACTAAGGAAAATATGCGACACAGAAAACAACTCACAATTCGTTCATTTGAGTCACGAGAGAAATGCTTGGAGATACAGGTCCTTCAAAACCAGCAGCTTGAATCTCTCTGTTAACCAAGCATAAAGTCTGATGCATCTTAAATTTATCTAGAAATTACAAACTTTTAAGCTCTAAATGATGTGAATATACTTACAATCGCTGAAGGTTTTTCAAACTCTCAAAGCTAGCAAGTTTTCCAGTGAAGTTGTTACCACTTAACCGACTGCAATTGTGCCAAAAATGATTTAAAAAATAAAAAGAACTCAGGCAAACAGGAAATGCAGTAAGACATAGAGGAGATTACATCAAAAGTATATTCTGAGGTACTCACAGTCGTATCAATTTTTTGAGTTTATTTTCCACTGGCAACTTACCAATGAGATTATTGAAACTAAGAGTGCTGCACAAAGAAAAAGGCCCTGACTTGTCAAACTATTGTAAAAATACAAATTTCATCTAAAGGAGGATAGTTTGGAAGGCCTTACAGATTCTGCAGATTGACCATGTTTCCGAGTTCTTTTGGAACAGTTCCATTAAACAAGTTATTTTCCAAACTCCTATAAGTTTTGATGTCCAGCTCAATAAATGTTAGTAAAACAAAGGCTACTTATCCTTGTGAGTGTTGTGAAAGCCAAGAGAACATACATAGAAAGTAGTGTAGTCATATTTCCCAAGTATTTAGGAATTGGCCCAGAGAGTTGATTCACCATAACAGACCTGTAAACCATCAATTATTGGATATATTAAATTATTAAAGGGACCATTTTATGTAATGCCTAAAGTATTAAGTGCAAATCAGGTGCAGCTCACATAAATTCCAGTTTGATAGATGCCCATTCGGGGGGAATAGTACCACTCAAATAGTTGCGAGAGAGATCACTGCAGCACATATGTTGACAGTTGACAATATGTTTCTCAGGCAAAGGATAATCATAATCATAATTGATAAAAATAAGAAAAACTCCTACAAGTCATGAAAACATATATTCTAGTCAGTTAACAGTACATTGTCTTGAGATAAGGTAACTTCACCAGAGAGGGAGGGAGAACACCTGGGAGGTCTTGTCCTTTGAGTAATCTGTTAAGATTGTAAGAATATCCATCAAAACTATAGAAAAAGATATTAGAGAAGAGCTTCCAAAAACTATAAATAGAAAAAAGGATATTAGAGAAGAGCTATCACAACTATACATAATAAAGGCATAATACATAAACAGACACTCAAACTTGGCCTTAGCTAGCAAGTAAGCGCTCCAACTTTGATAGTGCACATCTAGACACCTCAACTTGATCTCAATTGACAACTAAACACTCCAACTCGTCCCACTGTGTCTCGTGGACACCGATGCTGATGTGGCAAATAAATTTTGGAGGTGTCTAGATGATCATTTTGTGAGTTGGAGTGTTCATCTAACACACGAGTTGAGGTGTCTAGATATGCATTCTCAAAGTTGAAGTGTTCATTTGCTAGTTGAGGCCAATTTTGAGCGTTTGTTCATGTATAACACTGAAAAAAAAAAGAAATTAGAGAAAAGCCTGTTTACTTTCCATTATCCAAATCTGAAGCAATGATTATTTTTTAGTTCAAGAAGTTCATTTTCCCTTGTAATCATACTGGTCCCAGAAAAATTGACTTACTCTAACATACTGATTTAACCATAAAGATAATATTATGCAAAAATATACCCATGCTAAAGAAATTGGAGGCAACCATATAAAAGAGGCAAAAGAAGAAGGCTTACATGATTTGTACATGACAGAAACCATCAGGAGTAGAGCAATTGCATGTTACATTGTTGATATACTGCGACCTATCGTCAATTGTTGGTGTAGTCCAATTAGTGTTGCCATCACAAGGATTCAGATTAAAATCCCAGTCATTTTTCCCCAACTGCTCCGCTATTTCTTTCAGAGCATTCTCTGCAAATATCATAAAAATTGCATACAGTTTTTCATCAGAAGCTCCAAAATGAAACCATGAAATCTTCATCTGGGTAATAAACAACAACTCATAATCATCGAGTTTTTTCCACAAAGATTCGAACTTTAGTTTAATGCTGAGATTAATGAGAGATAAAGAGAGAGACATTACTTTGTTGTTGAGGAAGAAGGCGAGCGTTTGTTTGTGCTTCAATAATATTGGTTTCGGAAATTAGGAGTACTAATAAGGTGAAGGTGATTAGCTGATCAAAAGAAGAAATACTGAAACTTGGTGACGACGATGACATCTTCTCTACCATGCAAACAAGTTGAGGAAAAAAATGGGTGAATAAAAGCTCTGATACATACATTTCGACAAACAAGGACATTATTGTATATATTAATGGCAATCTAGCTATTCTGCCTCACATTATTAACACTATAATTATGATGTTTGACAATGATTTTGGAAACACTCAACTTCTTCTCCACCGACAACTATGTATATATACTCAAAATTGAAATGTTTATTTGTAAGTTGAGGCCAAGTTTATGTGTTATATCATGATTTTTCTACTTAACAGGAGCAGTTGGATGACCCAATCAAGATTTGTGGATGTTGTTGTTAACTAGGAATGACCCAATCATTCTCATACTCCAATAAAATCAAATTCCCATTTGTGGATCTTTCTTCTTCTTCTTTTTTTTTTCTTTCTGAATAACACTCCCTTGCTATATTTTTGGAATTATGAAGAAAAAAAGATCAAGAAAAAAGAGTGATAGTTTGCACGAGTGATTAGGTTATATCATATTTTTGCCTAGACGATGGATCATATTACTTTATTTTGTTTCTTATGAGTAATTTGCAGAATAAAGAAAGCAGAATAGTCTCACTACAATATTTTTACGTGAAATACACTCATGCCAAATTTAAGAATTTTCGAATAATGGATAGATTAGAAACACAAAAAGGATAAAATAATTGAAATTATTAACTAACATCTTCTTTGTATGATTGTGTTGCTATTTACACTATTAGCGAATTTTAACCTATGACATGTTAGTTAGTATCATTTATCATAAGGTTTTTTTAAAAAAAATATTTAATAAGTGATTTAATTATCTAAATACTTTTTAAATGCGTTAAGAGCATATATAAAATTTACTCTTAGCTTCAACCTATCCTACTTTCCTCTCGAAAGTGGAGTCAGATAAAATTTTCATTAAAGATTATAAATCAAATTAAATTTTGGTAATACATGTATGAAGAATTTGACATATAGTTTTCTGGAAATATATTAACAACTTGCTTTTAAAAAGACGGGGGTTATAATTTGACGCAATTGATCATATATTATTAAAAGTGGGAAGCTCCAAACATCAAAGTTGGATTACCATTTTACCCCTACACTAAATTAAAATATTATAAAATATCTAATTAATTAAACATTAAATAATAAAATTTCTTTAATATTTTTGAATTGGTATACATGTGATTAAATTAAATAGAAAAAAAATACAAACTAATAATAACCCCTTTGAATAGATACATGCACTGTTTTCATCTTCCAAAATTAATGCTCATTTTTTCCCTTTTTGTCTTTAATTTGTTTTAATACTTGACCTTTCAAATTTTTAAGTGAATCTTCATATTCCAAACCTATAATTCTTACCCTATAAATTTAACTCTTTCAATGCTATTTCCATAGAAAGATTTCTCTTGTTTGTGGAAGACTAGAGGAGCTCTCTAATCCGGTGAAGAAAGTATCAAGATGAGAGGATTTGTGTAAAAAATTGTAAGGTCGGTTAATGTGATTATAGGAATAGACAACAGTTCAGTTACTGGAAAATCGGAGCTTGACGTCTTAGTTTTCTACTTATTTGTAGAGATTAGAATTATGATAAGACCTCTCTAATTATATAGTTCAAAGTTACTTTCGTTAGCTTGCTTTCCGGGCTTTTCAATTTCTTTTTTATGCTCAAATGTTGAGTGTTTATTACATTAGGTTTGTTTCAATTTCCATTATCAAGAGACAAAGCAAGAAAAATAGTTGTCTTACAATTTTTCTACTTTCGTTGCTAGCTTTATGCTAGGATTGCTCCTAGGATTTTTTTTGGGTCTTAGTATTTGTAATTCCACCGTTTAAGAATGAATTTTATTGAAGGTTTTTTTTTTTCCTATGTCAAATGAAACAAATAGAATCAAATTAATGATGTATGAGGCATTCAATTAACTTTTCTTGGTAATTATTGTTTGGCAATTTAGGGATAATAAACCTATGTCTTGTTTGCTCTTCTGATGCTAAAAATTTGGATAGAAGAGTTACTTTTCTTAGTGGATCACCTTGATATTGATTAGTTTTGATGTGCGTTAAGTAGTATGAGTGTCTTTTGCATTTATGCTTGTATCATCTTCTGTTTCATGTATTGTGGTGAATGTTTTTACTTACAATATTATAAGGCTGGTTAGTAACTCCACAGTGCAAGGCATGGTCAAGCTATGATGAATCATCTACTTTACTTTCTTATCAAGAAAACAAAAAATGATGAATCCTCTTAGCAAATACAGATAATAGCTAACCCAAGATGAAGCTAGCCCATTTAACTTGTGACTGAGATGACGGTTGATGTTGATTGAGTGATTGATTTGGTTGATGTCAGCCCTTCTCTTGCTTTTTTTCTTCTTTCATTGATTAGTTGACATGTTCTACTCCTCTTCAAGGACAAACCAAAAACCATTGCAAGTCAAACATCTTAATATAATTCAACACCAACAAACTTGGCTAAGAAAGAAACTTCCACGGACACACACTTGAGAACTAAAACAACCGATCGAACCACATTTGATTTTTCAAATCCTTTCTACGAAATTAAGAAATAAGAATCTCAAAGATTCTGGGGAATAGTCTGTATTCTTATTTTCAATTATTAAAAATACCACTTTCTGCACCTTAATTTTTTAATGTTTGTAAAAAATTATTTTTACATGTGTTTGTGGATAAAATCTACTATTTTTGGACACATTTTATTAAAGTTATAATGAGATCCAAAGCCCAAAGATAAGAAATGGTATACCAAAATGCTTAAGAAGTTACAAGAGTCTTTTAATCTATAACCAAATATTACTCCTATTATATTTTGGGTGAAATCATTTACGTTACTAACTTTGTTTTAAAAATTAAACACCCTCCTCAACTTTGAACAATATTTATTCTCCCCCTTTATCTTAATTGACTTTTCAAAATGCCTATTTTCAAATATAAAATATTTTTTAACAAACTTTTAATTGTAAAAAAAAAATACTGCAGTACGCTTTCCTTAAAGATCTCATGCATTGCTTTTGATTGTCTAATACTTATTACTCTTGCCAAAGTCATTCTGCCTCGTGATCGCACACACTCACTAGGAGGAGAAGTTGGTGTGCCACAGTAACAGTGAAACAAAGTAAGTTAAAACATTTTTCGCTTTTAAATTTTTATTTTACAATTCAAATATATTATTTTATAATCTATCATATTTATATAGGTTTCTCGGTAACAGGGATATCTGCGAGAACTCTTATCCATATCTTATATTAAAAGTGGAAAGCTTCAAAGTGCAAAATTGAATTATCATTTTACACATATACTAACTCAAAATGTTATAAAAATATCTAATTAATTAATTTAATATTTATTTGAACAACTTAATTTCAGTTTAAATGAAATTGGCTATTAAATTGGGAGCATTTTAAATAGTAAATTAGGCTTACGCATCAATTTTAAGGAATTAAATCATAATCTGAATCATTTACCTTCTTAAGCTAAAGAGTCTTGTGCATTTGATAAATATTTAATTTTTGTCTCATTATGATCCATTAAGAAATTAAGTCATTGGTTATAAAATTAAACTGCAAATTAAATACATGACAAATAAGACTAATCAAAATATCATTACTTTTCTCTTAAATGAATAATTTTAACTACACTTAATTGGAAAGAGTCTTTCATCTTCTTATTGAACTTTTAATTTACAAGCTCACCTTTTCACATCTCATATTTACTTCTTTTAACTCTTGAATTCATGATAATCATTCATGACACCTATTTATACTACGAACTATTTTTCTATATTTTGAATTAAAATTATTCCTTTTGTTGATTTACATTAAATTGTAATAGCATATTTTTTTTGTGTGACACTATTGGGGAATTCGTATATGTAAATTTGGAAATGAAGACAATTTTAATTTTTCAAGTTTACATGACATCGACTTATCTACACATTAATAATGATCAACCCATCAAATAACCTACCGGCAATAACTCATGCAACACTTAGACAATTCTGCAAAATCAACTTGTAATTTTTACAGTTATATTTTCTATTACTCATTATACGAGTATATATATATATATATATCGTTCGAATAAATTTACATAAATTAACATGGGATACACGTGCAACGCACATGCCCAGAACTAGTTATAGAAAAGTGAGTACTCAAAAGTTATCTGTTGAGAGGTCAGTAATGTGAATTTGTAAGATCTAATTCAATAATAACTACAACTGTATAATTTAAGACAGGAACCGTACATGCCAGCTTGTGATCATAAATAAACCGACATCAGTGGAGACTTTGACTTTTCTTAAGTCGACTTGTTTGCAATAAATTTTAAAGTGATAAAAAATTATTGTAATCACAAATAAAATATAATGAAACAAAAAATTTATTGATGAATATTTGTGAGTAAAATTTTGTTTATTCCTAAATTATTCTCTTTGAATTTTCTCTTCGATTTGAGGGTTATTAATAACATATTTCTTGAACGTATAGAATGATATGAACCTCTTTGAGGTATATTTGATGGCTTTGAGTGCATTGACAAGTACTGGATTTGAGTTAAATTTGTGTAGACTTTTATGCATGAAGGTAATGTATATATGAATAGAAATTAATCGAAAATCAATAAAATTTATTGGTTTGGCTATCAATTTAGCGTGCTTATAAATCGAAAACTGATAAACTAAATTGATAATATACAAAATCGAGCCAAACTGAGCAATCCGCACCCTTGCCTAAAATAAGTACCATTGCTTTGAAAGATCTAAAAATATAGTATAATTTGAGAATATTCAACAATCATCATTTGGAACAAGCCATAAGAATAGCTGAAAAAACAATATCCAAGAAAGATAACGTATTCCATTTCAAAAAATATTAGGAATTTATTTATTAAATTAATTTTCAAGTATTTTGGGTCTGTTATTCAAGGTAATGGGGAGATCGACGAGGATGTTACCCACCGTATTGGGGCAGGGTGGATGAAATGGAGACTCGCATCGGACGTCGTGTGTGATAAGAAGGTGCTCTACAGAGTGGTGGTTAGACCGGCGATGTTATATGGGGCGGAGTGTTGGCCTGTCAAGAACTCTCACATTCAGAAGATGAAGGTGGCGGAGATGAGGATGTTGCGATGGATGTGTGGTTTTACTAGAAAAGATAGGATCAGAAATGAGGTTATCCGGGAGAAGGTAGACATGACTTCGGTGAAAGATAAGATGCGGGAGGGGAGGTTGAGATGGTTCGGGCATGTGATGAGGAGGCCCACAGATGCCCCAGTGCGGAGATGTTAGAGGTTAGCTATGGATGGTTTCAGGAGGGGTAGAGGTCGGCCGAAGAAATATTGGAGGGAGGTGATTAGACATGACATGGAGAAGTTTCAGCTTACCGAAGACATGACCCTAGATAGAAAGGTGTGGAGGACGTGTATTAGGGTAGAGGGTTAGTAGGTGGGAGTGCGCCCTTGCTAGTAGTTTAGAGTGCTGTGTTCTGTGTTCAGTACTAGTAGTCGTAGTCTTTCACTTGGTCTTGGAGTTTTGGTGATGTTTGTTGTTTCGCGTAGAGCAGTTTCAGTATTATTCCGAGGTAGTCTTATTTTTGTTACTATCTGTTGGTTTTTGTTACTACCTTTTATTTAGTGCTCGTTTATTATGTCTTTTCTAGTCTGTATGTATCCTGAGTCGGGGGTCTATTGGAAACAGTCTCTCTACCTCGCTCCCGAGGTAGTGGTACAGACTGCGTACACTTTACCCTCCCTAGACCTCACTTAGTGGGATTACACTGGGTATGTTATAGTTATTTATTAAATTAATATTTTTTATTATACTTTGAAAATCTAAATTTGACTGCTAGTGCTTTATATAATTACTTAATGATAAAAGGCACCCCTCCGGTTCCTTTTAGTTGTCGTCCTTACGAAACATAACTGGTCTAAATGAAATTAACTTTAAATAAACTTCTTTTTATCCGGTCATAATTTATAATTGAATCAGTAATAATATGTCACGTGAAATTTAAATAAAACTTCTTTTTGTAATTCAGGGTTGACCCGTTAGTCAAATTGCATAAGTGAGCAAAAAATGTGACGAGATCGAGAGTATTTTTAGCAAAATAGTTGGATAAAGGGTATTTTTATACCTTTTGTGATAGTCCAAAGGCATTTTTGCCCTTTTCCTTTAAGGTAACATAAACATGTAGAACACTATGAGATGGAATCAATAGTTTACGGTTGCAGTGGAGTGATGAGTACTCCTTTTTTCTTAACTAGAGGTTTCCTAAGTAGTAAAATATATTGTAGTAGGATCAACATCTCCTTCATCATCCATTTTGTCTTTGCTAATACAACATTGAGCAGAAAGAAAGACTCTTATACAGAGGTGGATGTAGAAGGGAAGGTTGAAGAAGAGTGATCAGTATCCTTTGTGTCAGTTGAATGAAAGATTAATTGGTTTTCACCAGAGTGCACTTGAATCTCATCAGATTTCTGATCTCCTACTCCCTGAAAACTAAATTCATCGACATCCAAACGACCTTCAAGCATGTTCACTACTGCAGACATGTTTGGCCTTAGTGCTGGAGATGGATTAATACATAGTAACGCCACTTTAATCATCGTCAACGCCTCCTCCTCGTTGAAATCAGAACCTAACCTTGGGTCCACTAGCTCCAAAAACTTTCCTTTTCTTTGTAGAACCAGGGCCTGGAATAAGCACAATGATGAAATTAGAAAAATTGAGAAAGGATACTTACTGCAGGTCTATGCTTTTTTCCGAGATACTACTTGATCAAATACCATGCCTTTGTTTATACCAATATGAACTTCTCATCAAGCAAAGTGACAATTGCACTTTAGAATTCACTCTTCATTGAACTGATATCAAGAGATTCGGGTTTCTTACCCAATCAAGAAGACAGACATAATTCTCATCATCTGAATGATACTTCATGTTGCTCTTCCCAGCAAAGAGTTCTAACACAACCACCCCAAAACTGTACAAGTCTGCTTTATGTGTTAAATAACCCCAGAGTGCATATTCAGGGGCCATATAACCTCTGCAAAACAAAGTAACAAAGTTATACTCATGCAAGCTTGACTGAACAAGAACTTCCTGAAAGGCTTAAACTAATGTTATATATACCTCTACACTCGGTAAAAATGGACAGCAGAAGTATTTGTTACTCCTTCCATTATAAAACTGATTGCCAGACTTTGGCTAACATGATTTTGAAGAGAATAATGGTCATCTACTAGTTTTATTATAGTTGTAATATAAAACATGGATTTTCAAAAGAGGAGTAGCATTGAAGAGAAATGTGATAATCTTTATAATCTGTTGAACTCTTGGGATCAGTAAGGTGCTAGCCATAACCTTTTGGAATTACATAATGAGGAGTAAAGATTACAATCAGGAAAAAGTGAAGTAACTGATACGACCAAAAATGGAAGGATGACATTCAAAAGGGAGTATTTTGAACAGTTAAAATATGATCAATCAATTAGAGTAGTTTAGAAGCTCACATAGTCCCAGCAACCCTGGTGGTGACATGTGTTTTCTCCTCGTCATGAAGTTTGGCCAGACCAAAGTCAGAGATCTTTGGATTCAGGTCTTTGTCAAGGAGTACATTGGTTCCTTTGATGTCTCTATGAATCATCTTTAGAGGTGATTCTTCATGTAGGAAAGCCAAGCCTTTAGCTATGCCAACACAGATCGTTTGCCTAGTTGGCCACTCCAGTTTTGGTCGACAGTCTTCAGGACCTGCAATTTACTGTAAATTTGAAACTAGGCCCATGTTCACACAAAACCCACACACATATATATATGCACACAGATGAAGATATAAACATGAGAATTATGCCAGTTACATTATTGGGAGAGAATGGGATCACCAAACTTTTTTTTTGGCTTGGTGTCCTTTTTTACTTTTACCTCAAGTAAACAACAATAACATACCCAGTGTAATTTCACAAGTGGGATCTAGGGAGGGTGGTGTGTACACAGCCTTACCCCTACCCTGTGAAGATAGAGAGGCTGTTTTCGATAGACCCTCGGTTCAAGTAAAGCATATCAAAATCAAGTATCGAGAAATAGCACTTACCAAACAAAGCATGGGAAAGGCTATTGTTCTCCATGTACTCATAAACTAGTAAAAGTTGGTTCCGTTCAACACAACATCCGTAGAGTCGGACGAGATTTGGGTGATCTAAGCCTGACATCATGCCTATTTCATTTACAAATTCACGGTTCCCTTGTCTTGACTTGGATGAAAGCTGCTTGACAGCAATTATAGTACCATCTGCTAGTGTACCCTGAGCATGAAAAAAAAATGCATGAAGTTTGTTATGAACAAGAGCAGTTAGTATAGTTAGTTACAAGTGAACAGTAAAAGTAGTTAGTTACTGTGAACAGTAAAGTCACAGAGTTAGTTAACTGGAAGATTAAGTTAAGCTAACTAGCATAGATGATTAGTGAGTTGTATTGGTTAGATGCACTTTATATATAGAGTAGAGTAGATATTTTGTAGCTTGAACCATTATGATTGAATACACTTCTTCTTCTTCTTCCTGATTCAGAGCATTAGCTCATTCTTACTATTCACCATTGATGAAGCTTAACAAAGCTCATTAGGAATTCCACGGGGAGGGATAAGAAGGAAGAATTATGAGAATTTGTATATATATTCACCTTGTAGACAGATCCAAATCCACCTTCACCAAGCTTATTTGCAGCATCGAAGTTTCTTGTGGCAGCTTTAATTTGTCTGAAAGTAAATATACCAGTTTGCAGATCTAGTCCTCTTAATTCTTCACAAAGTAAAATAACCAAGTTTAGAATGTTAGTTTCCCACGAGATGAAATAAAAGAAAATTTTACCCTGAAAAGCATCCAAATACCTATGGAAATTTTGCACTAGCGAAAGCATGAATTTTGATAGCATATAGCCTATAGGTATAATGTGGCAGGAAGTCTTTCATATATCTGTGATTTCACCTTTGTCTTCCCCACCCTTTAACTAGTGAAATCGTGAATTTGGATAGCAATATAGGCATATACGTTTAATGTGGCAAGAAGTCTTCCAAAATGATAATTACACCTAGTATTCCATGGTACAATCATTCACATGCACTTCAATTTGCAAAAACCACTCCATTTGTCACTTCATTTTGATACAACTCCAAGAATCACCCGGATTACAACAGACAAAAGTTTTAATTACATTCTATTTGTCAGGCATAAACAAAAATTGAGGTCTAGAATCACCTTGTTCCATCACTTTCCTATTTCTTCTTTTCCTCCAAGCAACAAAGAGAATCATCAGAATGAGAGCAAATGAAGACATCACTGCTCCAGCTACAATTAGAATCTTCTTTTTCTGATTAGAAGAGGTCTCCTGCGGAGGAGGGGGCTTGAAGTCTAATTACATAACAAAAAGTTCAACAATGTTAGATATTATGCATAACTTGTATGCCGGAATGATAGATATTATGCATAACTATGATTAGTATTATACGGAATCCAACTATGAAAAGGTTTTAATTTTTAAATAGGATGCAAGGGGTGAGTAACTTATGTGAAAAAGACTTAATCTCACTATGTGATAGAGAAGAAGAGAAGAGATGCTACAACATAAGGAATAAAAGCGAAGACAGAGAGTATTACTAGCTTCCAGAGAGATGGCAGATACTAAAGGACCATAGCTTCCTCTACTTGGGATTGATGTAGTTCCTTTCCCAGCATACTGAAAGCGCACCTGTGCAGTTTTATCTTTTACTGTTACATTAAACTTTTCTTTCAAAGCTTTGTCAACTCCTCCGGCTACTCTTTCAATATCAAAATTTTTAAGCTTCAATTCGTCCTGCACCCAGTTAAACTAAATCAGCTGCAGCTAATTAGATATTTTACTATATCTAATTCTCTGACATGTTGGTTCACCTGTATATATACATCAAATATCCGTCTTCCAAGACTTTGGAAAGATCGATTGTCTCTGTAAACTATTTCTGCAAAATGAAGTGTCAAAGTGTAGCTTCCATTTGCTAAGCAACGTGCAAAGTAAGTCAAAGATAAAGGAGAGAGGTGAGCTGTCATGTAAAGTTGAGATTCATCTCCCTTGATAGCAGATACATTATCTGCTTTATAGTCATTCAGTGATATGTTACGATCCCAGAAATGTCCAGTACTACTGGCTCCCCAGTTCCCTTTCCAGTGAACAAACTTTGCAGCACCTGCTGAGTCTTCATCTGCTTCGTAAGAAGTGTTTCCAATAATTACTCTTTCTCCACCACAATTTATGTGCAGTGAATACTTCTCTGCAACATTCAAAACCCAGAGAAAGGTTACTGGTGATATGCAAATATTTCAGATATATGAGAAAATGATAAAACTGTTTAGTTCTTCATGTAGATTGTCAACAAAACTGTTTGCTGCTTAAATTTTTACCATGATCTAAGTAGTTTGCCAAAGGAACAAATAAATCCTTCCTAGTTCTTTCTATTGATTGTCAACATGAAGCTGGTGAACCACCGCGCGCTTAATGGAACAATCTCAAACAAAAGACTTAAATGGAGAGGATAGAATTTAAAGCTCTGCAAACAGTGAGTACTCACCCTCTGAACATGGTTTGGTTGACAAGCACTTCCCATTATCTCTATAGTAGTTGAAAGAGGTATCAGAAAGGATAAGTCCTTTTCAAGAGCACAATAGCCCTTGTTATTTTATTTGAAGTTAAAAACACTTACACAAAATTTCCGCCTTTAAAGCTTCTGAATAAGTTTCTGATAAGAAAAGAATACAAGATGTGGAGATCATCAGTTGATCATCTGAACTGTATATTTATAAAACAAAATAGGAGAAAATCATAAGAAACACAAGGATCATACAGGTTCTCCTGACAAGTAGATGGTTCAGAGCTCTGGTCGAATTTATTGTAGGAAAGGTCTATCACGCTGCATGCAAAGTCTCTGACATGGTTAAGAGTTTATCAAGTATTTTCACTTTTCATACTAATGAGAGAGAAGAAAAGTGTTTGTGTCTTCACTTAAACTTAAAGAAAACAGCTTTAAGTGCAACTAATTTATACATTCATCTTCTTAAATCTCAATATCCCTATGTCAATATCTTTATTTGTTTCCCATCCAACTCATTTTCACAAAGCTCCCATTCTTCCTCATAAACAAAACTCACAAAGGCAAGACTCAAGAATTCATGTTCTGGACTTGAGAAGTATGAATGACTTTTTAATCTGTTTCTCTATCCGAGCAACCACATTTGGTTGTGACTTTTAATGCTGCTTTCTCTATGTTTCGCCCTGTTATATGATCCTACCTTGAAGCTATACATGTCCTTTTTAAATTGAGTGTAAGAGAATGACTTCAGTATACGAAAAATCAAGACAAAAAATTAAACTTACTATTTGGTATCTCGACTAGTAAGCCACACTGGAATTGGCCCAACAAAACATTTCCAGTCAGATACCTGGCAAGTAACAAATATTTGATTTAACTAGGAGATCACAAATTTGAAATGCAATATTTGCATTACATGTTCAGGAATATGATCTCACTATCAGCTACCCGCAAAAATGGAAAGAGATCGCCAAACGAATGAAGACTCATTTTTGAGCTTTGGGATTGAGGCGTAATTGTTGTTGTTGTTTTCAGTGAAGCTCATGGAGAGAATATTACTGAGATAACAACCACTTATTAATATCAAAATCTCAAAACTTTGAGGGCAAAAAATAGGAAATATCATGAAAAGGTATTTGGATTTGAGCTCTTGGCATCCTTGACATCTAAGATCGTTTTGTGATTTGAGGTTTCTTTCTGCTTTTTCCAAATGAAAGAAAAGGGCTTTAGCATTTGGAGAGGATACCAAAGACTGATGGATAGACTATCAACACTCACATATTGAAACTAATATAATGAAACCAAGATGCAAGGAAACATTTCCACATGTACTTATAGGCATCTCCATGTCATTCTGACTTACGTGGCCTCCAACTTAGTCAGGCTTCTGAGATTTGCAATCCCTCCTTCAAGCTTGTTAAAACTCAGATCTCTGCCAATGAAAATAAAAAGAGAAAAACCCAAAACAATGCTCAATCTCATATGGCTGAACAAACTATAGCACAATTGTTAAAAGCTTAATTAAGGTAAGATAAAGGATAGAGAAAATGGATAGCTTCTACAACAGGTCTGTATAGAACTGTATCATGTTTACTTATTTTACCTTCCTTCTCTTTTCAAGAAGATCATCTTATTTCAAGAAAGTAAAAGAACATTAGTTCTCACAGAAGAAAGAGAGATGTGTTGTCTGCATTAGTTCAAGATTCAACAACCCTCTCTCCTCTTCTACCAAGAAAGAGAAGAAGCTTGCAGAAGGAAAAGAAGAAAACGAGAAAGGCCTGAAGAGAGTCAGACATGCACAAATACTTGATTTAAGTGTATTGTCCACAGCTTGATTGACCGGAGATGGATAAAAGAGACCATTAAGGATTTTAAAATAAACTCGAAAGTACATGGAAAGTAGTGGAATTACAAAAACCGTAAGATGCTCATATCAGCTAAAAAACCAGGAATCTTCCCATGTATGTTACAGCTTCTCAAAACCCTGCAATCAAAACACGTTTCAGAGAAATTACTTTCCTTGATAAAGGATGTGCTGGAAACTCCACTTGCAATTCCCGAAGTATTAAGAACTCACAATTTAGTCATGTTTATCATGTTTCTAAGTGGCGGAAATTCTGAAGCACCTCCAGTCAGGTCACTGATTCTTCTGTACATATGCACCATCTGAGTGTTAATTATCTTGATTTCTACTTGGCATAATTATGAGAACATTGAGAGAAGCAAAAGAAAGTTTCCAGAAAAAGGCGTTAACTTACAGTTCATTCAAACTGGTCAAAACAGAAATACTTTGGGGTATTGGTCCTTCAAATCCAGAACCTTGAATCTCTCTGTTAAAAACATATATTACAAATGAATTTCTACTGGAAATTTCCAACTTGTACAAATATTACCAATTGAAAATACTCACACCATCTGGAGGTTCTTCCAACTCTCGAAGTTAGGCAGTTTCCCGACAAAGCTGTTACTGCTTATCCTACTACATTGATGCCAAAAGGGAAAGCCAGGAATTCAAATTAACATATGTGGAAGAAGAATTAGAGATCTTGTCTTAGATATACTTTACATTCAAATTCAAATGCACTCACAGTTCAGTCAGTTTCGTCAGATTATTCAGTTCCACTGGCCACACTCCTGTGAAATTATTAGCAATGAGATTGCTGCACCAATCAAAGTTCATAGAATTTAGAATGAAATTCAGCACACAGTTTGTCTGATCATGTAGAAAAACACTAGTATAATTCACTCTGTCATTTGAAGTGACGAAGCTATTGGAAGAGGTGCCTTGCTAAGCATAGGTGAAGCAACACAGCTTTGAGGAAGCTAGTGATTCAACCAGTAACACGCAACACGATCTGCTTATACTTTAGCAATTCTTTTTCTACTCCTCTCTCATTCTGTCAAAATAATATCTTTCTCCTTTAATAAACTTTGTGATTGCTGTATATGATATTAAAAATAGTAGTGTCAACTGCAATTGTGATGTTACAAATACTTAATTTTCATATATTAGGTAATTTATTGTTTCTTCCCTAAATTATATGCTTATTACTATACAAGTCCGAACTAATTGAATACTTGTCCGAAATTCCTCAAATCGGTTTTCCATTTCCATAAAGGATATAATTGACAATTCGAAGTAGCACATTATCCCTTTCCTGCAATAGATCTGGTGGAAATTCATTGTAAGTAAACTTACATAACCTCAATATCCGAGCCATATCCTAGACGTCTTGGCTTACTTCTCCTTTCTATAGTACCGGAATGTACCAGAGAAAGCATTGTCCCCAAAGGAGATAGTTGAATGGTTAAGATAGTAACAACTTGAAACACGGTTACAACACTCAATGTGAGTTCATCTGCTCTAACCAAGGTGGAAAGGTTTTATCGGCGCATGTGCTTGTAGGATGTGCGAGTAAGCTATCCTGTGGATTTATTTAGATGTGTGTAAACTGAACCGAACACCACATTGAACTGAAAAAAGAACCATATAAAGTATCTATGCATCATGGTCAGTGACCATTGGTCACCTTGCAAATACTGCTCACTCAGTTTTTAATATTGGATTGTTATAGTCTACTCTCTCAACAACCACTCCAGTTCTATTTCTTAGCTTCATTTCAGTTATAACTCACTTTCACATCTTCCACTACACAATACAAACAGTAAATTGACTTACTAAATTAGTTAGGAAATAGAAGAGCAAGGAAGACTTACAGCATCTGTAAATTGACCAGCTTCCCTATTTCTGCTGGAAGCAATCCATTAAACAGGTTAGTTTCCAAACTCCTGAAAAATTATGATGACTTCAGGAAACTTCCAAGTATTCATGTATATATATTCGATCGATGTTAGATCAGTGGAAGCAAGGGAACTTACAATCTCACAAGTGAGGTCATATTTCCTATGTACTCTGGGACATGCCCAGATAACCGATTATTAGAAATAGCCCTGGAAAACTTCAAATTCATGAGAACCCCAGAATCAAAGGCATAATTTTTTAATAATTCATAATGAATAAATTGCCTCACATGACTTCCAACTTGGTAGATGCCCATTCAGGGGGAATTGTACCACTTAAGTAGTTGCGGTTGAGATCACTGCAAGTAAGACCATAAATGATCTTTAAAAACGAGTAAAATTCAAAAACTGGTATGTAACAAAATAAATTGATCTGCAGGATGCTCTCAGTACATTGTCTTCAGATAGGTTAACTTTGCCAGAGATGCAGGGAGGACGCCTTCCAGATCCTGTCCTCTGATAAATCTGTTAACAGTTAGAGCAGCTGCTGTCAGAGTGATTGAAGTCATGACTATGTAGAATCCACGCTCAAGACAATGGTTTCAAATGATTCTAGGTCATCTTCAATATTCTCATAAATAGGTAGTGGAATATATATTAGGCGGGCTTTTGATAATAAGACACAAAGAGGGTGGAAGAGGGAGATAAACATCAAGCTCAATCGTATCATTCTTAAGAACTCCACTCTTAAAGTAAGAGATCACAAAGGGGGTATTCGTAGGTGTTAAATACTAGTTCAAAACTCAATGCTACTAAATAGTTTCTCATACATACTATGAACTCGCCCACATAGAGAACATCAAATTCAAATGCATGCACCTAGGTTCCTAATAATCATATGGACAACAGCAAACATATGAACCTCAACCTTTGAACATTTAACTTTACTATTTTCAGCAATAGAAACCTCGATTCTATTGCAGTAATATAATCGTACAACGTAAAATTAAATATTGGGGGCAAATAAACAGAGCTAAAGGAAGAAGCCTCACAATCTTTCTACATGACAGAAACCATCAGGGATAGAGCAATTGCAGTTTACATTGTTGTAATACGGTGAATTACTCCTCGTTGGTGTGGTCCAAGTTGTATTGTCTTCACAAGGATTCAGATCAAAATTCCAGTCCTTTTTCCCCAACTGCTTTGCAATTTCTTTCAGAGCATTCTCTACAAAATCATAAAACTTGTATACAGTTTTAATAAAGAAAAAAAAAACACAAAATCACTAAAGTTTTTCCATAAAGATTCAAACTTTAATTTATATATTTACTTTCTTCTTTGGGAAGAAGGCGAGCGTTCTGTGCTTGAATATTGGTTCCGGAAATTAGGAGTAATAAGGTGAAGATGATTAGCAGATCAAAACAAGAAATACAGAAAGGTGACGACAATGACATCTTCTCTACCATGCAAAAAAAGTTGAAGTGAATATACACAATGAACACACTTTTAGCTTACTATATAGCTGACTTTTCATAGAGGAATGAGATACTACTACAACTATATTACTGGGAAAATTAGGAGAATTAAAACTGTGGGACATGTCGACAAGGACCAGACATTAATAATCTGAATGAATGATAAATGCATTCGTCAACTTGTTTTGCTTCAAAATTATGAACTCCGCATAGAGCATATTGCAATGAAGGAAGCCATGAACTCCGGGATCTTTTTGCTGCAACTGTAGCAAAAAAGCAATGTTGTGGCGGAGTTTCACGTATATAAAAGTTTGTCTTCTGAATCGTGATTAGTCATGCCCCAAAGAGGATATCTCACATCAAGAAAAAGAAAAAAATGTAAAAGTGTGTACTAGATCAGTCATCAGTACACTAGTATCCTGAAATTTTAAATTACAAAATTTGAGCTCCAAATTAGGATATTTTTGTAGGAATATTATTTTCAAATGAAAAAATAGTTAAATTTCTAACTGTAGCTTATTTTCAAAAAATAACAATGTGGCCATTAGTGAATCTTTTTCCAATTTTATCCCTTAAATAAATTCCTCTGCAGACTTCAGGATGACAATCTGACAAAGAAAGTTGAAACTAAAGAAAAATATATTATTTTTTTTAACACATAAACGAACATTATAAAGGATTTTTTTCACTATACAAGCACGAAATTTTTACCTATACGTGCACTTTTGCATATTAATGTAAAAAATATATTATTTAAATCTAGTTACGGGAGAGATTTATCCCCTTTTTCTTGATAGGCTGTAAGATCCAACAAACAAAACTGTTGTTAAATGTTTAAAAAAGTTATATAATAACTACTCTCTCTGCTACATATTATATAGTATTTTTAGTTTGGGGACACCCCTTATGAAATCACCCACCCCTAAAAAGTAAGAAATTCGGAACTTGAGGAGGTGTTTAAATGTGCAATTTCAAAGTTGAAGTGTTTACTTGTCAACTGAGACCAAGTTTGAATGTCTATGTATGTGTTATGCCATTTTAAAATATAAAATGGATTTAAATCCTAGTTACATAACAAAAAAAAATAATCGAACTAGTCATAATTCACATAGTATAATAAAATAGATAAAAAAAAAGACTGATGGAGGAAGACATGACTCTTCTTATTGTCTGGTCCTACTATTTAAAGATGGATGACTTATATTAGTAGTATCTTAGAATTGAAAAGTCTAAGTATACCCAATGGGACATAATACATGTGGGCAAATTGAAATAATTTATTATTTGAAATTGACAAGAGTATTTATAACATAACATAAATGGGACCTTGTTTAATCTAGGATGGATGGTCAAGATATTTCTTGTAGAAACACGTAGTACTCATTAGTTGAGAGTAATTAATGAATGTCGGTTTTATTACTAGTACTACTCCCTCCGTTGATTTCTAAAAATAGATGTCTCAAATATTATTTGTCATTTTAAATGTTCAAGACAAAAATAATTATTTTTTAAATAATATAAGGAGTGTTATTCGCATGTTAGCTTGGGGACAACTACACAAATGCCTCTCAAAGAGAGTGCTTTGCATTTTTGCCCCCCATAAAAAAAGTCTTACAAAAATAGTCTTCCTTGTTTTTATATATAGAACAACTACTTTTTTGCCCCTCTATAGCTCAAATACTTTTAAACAACTCTCAATGCTCATTCGCCTCTCAAATTTTATATTTATTTCTTTTTCTCTTTTTTATTTTTTTATTTTTATTTTTTCTTTTATCTTTTTTTTCAACCTTTAGTTTTCTTTTATTTTTTGTTTTATTCTTTCTTCTACGTTTTTCCTTTTTCTCAATCTTTATTTTTTTCCTTTTCTCCTCTCAATTCTATTTTTTTTTTTTTTTTTTTTTTTCTCAACCTTTATTTTTTGTTTTGTCTTTTTTTTTCTTCGTTTTTTTCTTTTTTTTTCTCTCAACTTCTATTTTTTAATTTTTTTTCTTTGATTTTTAATTTTTCTTTTCTCCTTTTTTAATCATTTTTTTCGACCTTTATTTTTTTTATGAGATGTTTAATAACTTTTGCTTTAGAGGCAAGACTTAGCCCAAGGACTTCCAAACAACAAATTACTCCCCATGAGCAAGACTTGACACTAGTACATTGTGTCTTGATGTATGAGATGTTTTATAACACTTGCCTCAGAGGCAAGACTTAGCCCAAGGACCTCTCAAAAAATACAAGTTACGCTCCATGGGCAAGAGTTCACACTACTTCATTGTGTCTTAATTTATGAGATACTCTATAACTCTTGCCTTAGAGGCAAGACTTAGCTCAAAGATTTTCAAACAACAAGTTATGTCCCACGAGCAAGACTTGACACTACCTCATTGTGTCTTGATTTATGAGACATTCTATGACTGTTGCCTTAGAGACAAGACTTAGCCCAAGGACTTTCAAACAACAAGTTACGCCCCATGGGCAAGAGTTGACACTACCACATTGTGCTTGATTTATGAGATGCTCTATAACGATTGCCTAAGAGGCAAGACTTAGCCCAAGGACTTCCAAATAACAAGTTACGCCCCATGGGCAAGAGTTGACACTACCACATTGTGTCTTGATTTATGCGATGCTCTATAACTCTTGCCTTAGAGGCAAGACTTAGCTCAAAGACTTTCAAACAACAAGTTACGCCCCATTGGCAAGAGTTGACACTAGCACATTGTGTCTTGATCATGAGATTCTCTATAACGTTTGCCTTAGAGGCAAGACTTAGCCCAAGGGCCTCCCAAAAAATAAGTTATGTCCCATGGGCAGGAGTTAACACTACTTCATTGTGTTTTAATTTATGAGATGCTCTATAACTTTTGCCTTAGAGGTAAGACTTAGCTCAAGAATTTCCAAACAACAAGTTATGTCCCACGAGCAAGACTTGACACTACCTCATTGTGTCTTGATTTATGAGATGTTCTATAATATTTGGCTTAGAGGCAAGGCTTGTTCCAAAGGACTTCCAAACAACAAAGCACGCCCTTAATTTTATTTCGATTTCAAAGAAAGAAGATCCTCTTTGCGGATTATCCAACTTTTTGTTTATTAGCAAAAAAATAATAGAGGTTAACAAAAAAGAAAAAAGAGAAGAAAAATGAGAAAAGGAAAAAAAAATTAAAAAAAAAGAAAAAAAAGAGAAAAAAAATAAAAGTTGAAAAAAAATAAAAGTTGAAAAAAAAGAAAAAAGAGAAAAAAAATAAAAGTTGAGAAAAAAAAGAACAAAAAAAAAGTTGAGAGAAAAAGAAAAAAGAAAAAAATAATAAAAATAAAGATTGAGAAAAAAGAAAACGAGAATTTTAAAAAAAATTGAGAAAAAATAAAAAAAAAAGATAAAAGAAAAAGGAAAAATGAAAATTAAAAGTTGAGAGATGAACATGGAGAGTTGTGGTGTAGAAGGGCAAAAATGTATTTGTTCTATACATAAAAAGGAAGGAAAAATATTTTTTAAAGACTTTTCTTATGGAGGGCAAAAATTGAAGACCACTCACTTTTGGGACACCATGTAATTTCCTAGTTAGCTTGTCCTTCTTCTAAATCCTTCTTCTAAATCATGTCTATAATGTATAAATACAACCATTATGTGGTGTTGGTAAAAAACCTCAGCATCTTTCGAGGATTTTTAGGTTGTGGAAACAAGGCAATGCATATGCTTAGTGAAGATTTCGGAAGACCGATGACACAAGTCATTATTGCTGCAGATCCGCTTCCCCTGAGGAGAACCTCATAAATCTCCTAACTAATATCTTCGGTTAAATACAATAATGCAACAACACTATTCACCTCATATATAGTTACTATAGTTGCATACAAATATCTTATGTTTGATGAGCAAGAAAATATTGTCTCACGAGCATCAATATGAGCTGGAGGGGAGCATGAGTGGGGGATGGAGGACGAGGGTAGGGGCGGGGGAGTGAAAGTGTAGGATTTCCATAGTATACCTCTGTCCTACGACATGTGCTGCGACAACCTTTACCAAGTCCGAATGGTTGTTGACCACCAGATCTGAGTGTAGATAGTTAATTTTAGAATATAAAAAATGTATCCAAAAGTGAGTCATTTTTCAAGGGTGTTTAAACAACCACCTCACATATATAGTTCTAACAAAATTTGTTACTCCTTCTTTACTATATTGATCCGACTGCAAATTTTAAGCGGATGTGGAGGAAGAACAATCTCTTCCTTTAAGATTGGCAAGTGTTTGACTTTGGAGCATCTCGTTGTACTTGTCTCTTAACCCTTGAAACTTGAAAACATCATCGTCATCATCACAGAATCTTGATTCCAGGTTATTAAACTCAGGAAGATCAATATGATCTTCAAGAATTCTGACTACTGCAGACATAGTTGGCCTAACTGCTGGAGATGGATTGATACATAGCAAAGCTACATTTATCATCCTTAGAGCCTCATCCTTGTTCAAATCTGAACCCAATGTTTCATCTACTAGTTCCATCAATTTTCCTTGCCTTTGTAGATCAAGGGCCTGAAAACAAACAAACGAAATGCAAGACATGTGTGATGTGCATTTTGGTTGCAGTTTGACGTATTTTGGTTACACTAGTTGACATGTTTTAACCTAATAGTTTGACGAGTCATTACAACCAATTTAAACATGGGCGAGTTGAGCTGGTTACCGTAAAATGGTTTGATTTTGCTACCTCTGGTTTGAATTAAAATGGGGAATTGTGATTCCTTACCCAATCTAGAAGGCAGACAAATTCCTGATTGGGGCAATATGTCATATTGTTCTTCCCAGCAGCAATCTCTAACGCAACAACTCCAAAGCTGTAGACATCTGCTTTGTAGGTCAAGTTGCCCCACAGTGCATATTCAGGCGCCATATAACCTCTGCAGAATAAAGTAAGAACTTTATATTCATGGAAACTGTTGAAGTATTCAGACATTCACTATTATTAGTTCTTTTTAATTTAGTATTCTAGTTCTGAAATTTATAGGAGTTTATTCAGTACTCTAGTTGAGACAGAATAGGAGTCTTTCAGGCTTCAGCTATTTATTTCTATGACCTAAATGAATAAAACAAGCAGAATTTTTTGGTTCTCGTATTTTTTCTTTCTTTTCTGTAGAAACAACAAAAACTACTAGGGTAAAAGACATAGATGTTCAATTCGCAATTAAAGTTTCTGAAAGTGGCATCAGCTCCATGCATGAAATTTCAGAATGCCAAGAATGATAGATTGTGATGAAATATAAGATTTAAAGGGGATACATTTCTATCCAAAAAAATAGAATCAACGCGATCAGCACTAGGAATATGATTAAGCATCTGAAAGTGCCTTCTTTAAGGGCAGTCAGGCCATTATGTACTAGTGTTTCTAACTTCACCACTGTTTCTTGGTTAAGAATGTGAGTACATAAAAAACTATGGAAAGTTTCCCGATATAAGATATCAAAAATCCAAGAAAGAGAAATAGTAAGGGTTCTAGCAATCTAAAATGTATATATGGTGCACAGAAGAGAACAGCACACAGACCTATATCAATTTTCATTGCAAGGTTCTGATGTCACTTCAGAAAGTTATGATATGTGGTATTTCCCTTTGTGGTCATCAATAATAGATATAATTTTTCTCGAAATAACAGAAAAAACATAGGCATGATTCATGAATGAGAGACTTGTCAGAAAGCTCACATGGTTCCAGCTACTCTAGTGCTGATATGTGTGTTATCCTCATCATCAAGTTTGGCCAGACCAAAGTCAGAGATCTTTGGATTCAGTTTCTTGTCAAGAAGTACATTTGTTGGTTTGATGTCCCTATGAACAACTTTTAATGATGATTCTTCGTGTAGGAAAGCTAAGCCTTTTGCTATCCCAATGCAGATCTTTTGCCTGGTTGGCCAATCTATTTTGAGCCGATGTTCTTCTGGACCTGCATTTTGGTGTGAACTAAATATCTATGTTGACTTCATTCTGAACTCTTTCATTAATTACGAAAGAGAAATCTTTGTTTCTTGTTTCATTTAAAGTTGTTTCTGTTTGACTTATAACTAAACCAATGAACAAATGATAACAAATTACCAAATAAAGCATGGGCAAGGCTATTGTTCTCCAAGTACTCATACACCAGTAGCAGTTGATTTCCTTCAGCACAACATCCATATAGTCTGACAAGATTTGGGTGCTGTAAACCAGAGATCATACCTATCTCATTTACGAACTCACGGTTCCCTTGTTTCGATTTGGATGAAAGCTGCTTAACAGCAATAACAGTACCATCTGATAGTGTACCCTGTTTATTAACAAAAAAAATAGAAAGAAACAACAGGTCATGAGACTGTCTTACGTAGCATCCATTTCTACATTTTGTAGTTAAGAGAAAGGGGATATAGGTATTGGTTTGTAGGGCTGCACGTAGAGTTGGACCTATAGTTTTGAATATCGCTTCAATTGAACCCACTTTTTTTATAGGAGTTAAAAAAAAAAAAAAAGTGGGTTCAATTGAAGCGATATTCAAAACTATAGGTCCAACCCACTTTTTTAACTTATACCATAGATATATGTGAAAAATCTTGAAAATTATTACAATTCAAGTTTTGAACTAATAATTTCGAAGAAGTCAGAACCTTGAACCATTAAGCTTAAATCATTAATACGCATCTGGTGCCATGTGTACAAGGACTTGGATAGCGTAGAGAAAGAAAGAGTAGAAATCTTGTGAAAGGTCAGCTTGAGATGTACCTTGTAGACAGAGCCAAAACCACCTTCTCCGATTTTGTTTGCAGCCTCAAAATTATTTGTGGCAGCTTTGATTTGTCTGATGGTAAATACACTAGTCAGTAGATCCAGTCCTCTTAATTCTGTGCATTTATAGAAAACGAAAACATTAAAAAGGTGCAACGCTTCCATATATGTAAAATCATGCAATATGAAATGCATATATCCATAACATTTCCTGTTTTCAAAATCCATCATTTTCATGTTGATAACAACTTTAGGAAAAAGCTACTTGGATGTAGCATCACCTTCTTCCTTTGATATCCGTTTTCTGCTTCTCCTCCAAGCAACAAACAATATTGTGAAAATGAGAAGTAATGAGGACGCCACTGCTCCAGCTATGATGGGAACCATCTTTTTGTGATTTGAAGAGAGCTTGAAATCTAGATGTAGAAAAACGAAGAGCAAGAGTGTAAAATCCACTTGCATTTGTTTGTATGCTTTTAATCTTAAAGTGATTGAGGAAAAGATGAAGTCTTCTGTTTAGGCTTTCTGAGAATAACTAACTACATTTGGAAACAATATTATAATTTCATTATGCATAAGTTCACCAATATTACAGTGTGTCTAAGGGAACTTGTTTGTGAAAGAGAAAGAAGTGAACAGAAGGGGGGATAGTAGTGTTACTAGCTTCGAAAGAGATGGCAGAAATTAAAGGGCCATAGTTTCCTCTTCTAGGGACAGCTGTTGTTCCTTTCCCGGCATACTGAAAGCGCACTTCTAGAACGCCATCTTCTACAACTGCATTGAACTTTAGTTTCAAAGCTTTATCAACTCCTCCAGCATCAGTTCTAATATCAAAATCTTTGAGCTTCCTCTCACCCTGCGTTCAGTTTAAATAGTGAGCAAACTGCACCTAAATCTTGATTTAATGCTCAGATGAATGTTAATTGACCTGAATATAGATATCAAACATCCGTTTTCCAAGAGCTTGGAATGATCGGTTATCTCTTATAACTATCTCAGCAAAGTGCAGTTTCACAATGTAGTTTCCATTTGCTAAGCAACGTCCATAGTAAGTCAGAGATAAAGCTGATAGCCGAGCTGTCATGTACAGTTCCGAGTCATCTCCCTTAATAGCAGATATATTGGTCGCCTTGTAGTTGTCAATTGTCATGGGAACACCCAAGAAGTTACCGGTATTGCTGGCTCCCCAGCTCTCTTTTGAGTAAAAGAATTTTGCAGCACCGGCTGAATTTTCATCTGCTTCATAAGTGGTGTCCCCTATTTTCATACTCTCCCCACCACAATTTATGTGTACTGCAGACCAATCTGCATATAATTGAAACAAATGATCAAACTTTTGCCTCTATGAAATATGACAGACACATTGTCAAGGGTTCTTCTTCTCCATTGAACAAGAAATTGATGAAGTACTGTATAACTGAAACTTATTGAAACAAAATCTTAGATAGAGAGAAAATGAATCATAGCCTTGTAGAAGGATAGACTTACTCTTTGAACAAGGATAACTTGACAAGCATTTCCCAAGTTCTCTGCATCAAGTAAGAAGGGTCAGAAGGCATGAACCAATTGATAATTCTCTAATAGAATGATTATGCATCTAGTTTCATGTAAGACAAGTTAAAGACTTACGACTTTTTGGTTGTGTTATAGCTTCTGAACAAGTTTCTGATAAGAAGAAGGAAATTCTGCTTAGAAATAACAACCATCTGGTGCCTCAATAAAAAAATGAGCAGGAAGAAGGCATAAGGTTCAAGGACCATACACGGTTTCCTGACAAGAAGTTGGCTCAGAACTCTCACTGAAGTTGTTGTAAGACAGGTCCACACTGCAAATAAGGTTTTCTGAAATACTTAGTATTTTCCCAGTACTATCAAAATAATGAGAGGAGATGGGACATTTGTGCTTTTCGATTGCGGGATGCAAACGTCAATATAATAGCGGCAGATAACAACTTTTTGATAATCCAAATTAAATTAAATTTCCCAAACTCAATAGGTCTAATGTTTTGAAGCTCTTCATGTTGCTCTTAATCTTCTTGATCACAGGTCAGAAAGGTGAGCTTATCCTTTTCATGACAATCTAAGTCTGTAATCAATAAAAAGTTATCAGAAGTGACTTTGGAATGCTTAGCTATCTCTCTCTCCAATTCACAATTTTCCTCCTGCATATTCTGATCTTAACTAAGAGCTAGATTTTGTATTTTAAATACATTTAGGACAGATTACTCTCTGCTTTTTGCTAAAACAGATACAATCCTGTTTAAGCTCTCTTGAACTCTATGAAAATAAAAGTAGGGCAGGGGAAGCATGATGGGTGAAGCATAGCTATCACAGCCCAAAGTCCATGGCACGTACTGCCATCTTTGGCCTAAAAGTCCTTTTCTGAAAAGCACTTTTGTGAAAATACATTTAGAAACACTTTTAAAAAGTTCGGTCAAATACTAAGGGGGTATTTGGCCATGAAAATTGTGAGTATTTGAATAAAAAAAGTAGTTTTTGTTTTCAAAGTGAAAAATGATATTTGAAAATTGGAATTGTGTTTGTCCGTGAATACAAATTGGAGTGGTTTTTGAATTTTTGTGAGTAATTTGGAGAGCAAAAAGTGAAAACTTTTTGGTGTTTTCCAAATTCCGGAATTGTATGGTCAAATGTGTTTTTCAGAGTTCAACTCTAGAAAAAAGTAAATAAAATTCATGGTCAAATGCCCCCTAATTGCTTCTCGAAAGTACTTTCTTAAATTTATTGGTCAAACACAAGTTACTTCTCATCAAAAGTACTTTTTTGAAAAGCACTTTCTAAAATAATCTAATTTTAGAAATTTGGGCAAACAAGAAGTCAATTATATTCTAGGATTGCGCTACAAACCAATTACTCTTCAAGAAAAGAAGAAACTACAATATGTAATCAAGTTATACATATCGCTTCAACCGGAAAACTATGTGCCCTGTGTAAGAATTTAGTCATTTCCAAGAAACTTAATAAAACTTTTTACAATGAATTTTCTTTTGTACAAAAAAAATGAAGAAATATCATTTACCAAGGTATCTTGACAAATAATTATATTAACCAGTGATCAATATTTTAAGTACGGAAAGACAAGTTATATTTAACAGGAAACAGATTCTTGGACTTGTCAAAATAAAGGCAACAAATCAAACTAGAATGTAAAGGCAAAGAACTAGATTATTGCAAAAGCAAGGAACTAACCTACAAACCAAGTATGCAAAAATTTAATATATACTGTAAGATTTTAAATAAAAATATACATAATGTGAGTAACTATAATTTGTTGGTTATTTTTTATGATTTGATTCGTTCTGTATGGTTCCATTTCTCCATTTCCCGTGAACAACCCTAGTCATATGCACCTCTTTTTTAGAAGCTTACCAACCTAGAATCCTATTAGTTCTCTCTTTGACCACCCTTTATCCTAGCCTCAAAGGCATACATACTAGGGGGTAGTGACCATAGCTCATTTGTTAAGTCACCTCTATAGCTTGTAAAGTTTGGAGAATGATCTTACTCTTATTATCCAATCAAATTCCAATACAGATCCTAGTTGACAAGTTTGCTAATGCATCTCAACAAAGAAATACGAGTTAGTGTAACATTGGCATGACAAAATCAACAAGTCAGAGTTGCACAAAAAGAAGTTCTCTAAGGGATACTATGTGTATGCAAAATTGACATTTGTGGTTATATGCTTATGGAATCTTAAGTTCATAAGTTATAATTGGATCTGGAAATCTTATAGGCATGAGTAGATTTACATGCAAACCATGCTAATCAAAAGTAAACTCACTATTTGATATTCCGACTTCTGATCCAATCTTGAATTTTCCCAGAAAGTCTATTGCTTGTCAGGTACCTTGCAAAGGAAAATCTTTAATTCAACTGGAGAAAGCAATTTTCAACAACAAACTTCAAAATAAAGGAATAAAGTTCAAAACAATGTATAAATGTCGGACACTAAAGTTTCTTTGGCAGTAAACATATTTGAAGCCACAGCACTTTGGCTATCCATGCCTCGGGTTTAAATCCACAAACCTGAGACATAGGCACGCACACTAAAAGAAGAATCTTGAGTATGTATGACATGTTACATCCCTATATTCTCTCACTTACAAGAGCTCCAGCTTATCCAGGCCCTCCAGATTCGGAATCTGACCCTCAAGTCTGTTGAAGCTTAGATCTCTGCAGCAAAAGAAAACCATAGTCAAGCCAGAAGCAATACTCTACCAACTTGAGACCTGTGACTTAAATACAAATGATAACATATTCTTCTGAATTTCTCCTGATGTATTGACATCAACTTCATTTAGGAGTATTATTTTTGCTGCATAAGCGTGAAGTCAATGATTAGTGAGAATTACAAAACTGTGGATTTAGTTTAAGAGGAAATGCAAGACTAACTTCTAGAATTCAGAGTCAATACAAAGTAGTGTCTGTGATGATCAGTCTAAATAATTCGAAGGAGTTCTTACCTTACCATATAGTAACACTACCGGTTCAAATTATCAATTTTGTCTCACGATATTTTTCAGCAGTAATAAACAGAACTACTTAAGTAAACTTTTGTATTCCCTTACCCTTAGGATGGAAAAAGAAAATAAGAACAAAGAAAGAGACACATCCACCTCAGTTTTCTTTTGCATTGTTGGTTTTTAAAAGATGGTGTAGCAAAAATTAGGGGCTTTAAATAGCCAACTTGAAGAAAGAAAATCTGCATATTTAAATATAAAAGAACTAAAATTTCTCAACAAACTAATCTATCCAATAGAAATTTAGAATTCAAAAAAATAGATTCATACTAAACCTAAGAAACTTATTATGCTAAAAAGAAAATTACTGCACAAAACTGCACAAACTGAAAGCAATTTTCAACAAGCATAAAGTCGAGCCAAAAAGTTCATCAATACTCATTCTCGAAGTCTTGCCCTTAACAAGAAGAGATCTCTCTCAACATACCCAGTTTTTGTCAGGCAATGTTGAGATAGTAGAAACCATGCATATACCCTGTCATCGAAGGCTCACAAATGTTGGAGTTACTCTAGAAGGGTTGTATTTGCTGAAACAGAATTTCTGGGTCTTAATTATTTTTAAGTTCTTTCTTTTCCCTTTTCCTCTTGGACAAGTTCTCTTGTATATGGTCTTCATAAAAGAACTACCAAAGACATTCACATTAGTTAAGACTCAATTCCAACAACCCCTCCTTCTGTCTCCTGGCCTAAAAGATGGATAGAATTCCCGAGACAATAAAAGAGAAAGACATGCATAATGGCATACATGTCTGTTAAATACAACTGCATACAAAAGGGAGAAAGAAAAGGATATCAAAAGAGAAAGAAAATAAAATCAGAGTGAAGGTAGGCGGCAGGCTTACAGATACTTCAATTGAGGCATATTAGCTATGTAAGGAGGAATCTTCCCTGATATATTGCAGTTCCGCAACATCCTGCAATTAAAAAGTAGTTTCAGAAGGGAAAAGAAACACTTTTCATCAATTAGGGAAACTAGTGGAACCAATAATGCATAAATCAAAATTTCAAGAGAATTACTGACAATGTAATTAGGCCTGTCATGTTCTCAAGCGGTGGAAATTCTGAAGCACTTCCAGTCAAGTCACTGATTCTTCTGTACAGACATCTTATTAGGATCAAATTCTAACCAAATAAAAGGGAACACCACAATAAGCAACTAAACAATGTATATTTCATAGAGAATAACTCACAATTCATTCAATCCATTCAAGACAGAAATGCTTGTAGATACAGGTCCTTCAAAACCAGAAGCTTGAATCTCTCTGTTAACCAAGCATCAAGTCTGATACAACTTAAATTTGCTTAGAATAAGAAGCTTTTATACATCAAATGGAGTGAAAATGCTCACAATTGCTGAAGGTTTTTCAAAATCTCAAAGCTAGGAAGTTTTCCAGTGAAGTTGTTACCGCTCAGCCTACTGCATTGGTGCCAAGATGGAAAGGAAGAGAACTCAGACAAACAGGACAGCAATAGGACCTAGAGGAAATTATATCAAAAATTTATCCAGAGCTACTTACAGTTCTGTTAATTTTGTGAGTTTATTGAGTTCCACTGGCAACTTACCTGTAAGATTATTAAAACTAAGAATGCTGCACAAAGCAAAAGGAAACTAACTTGTCAAGATATTTTGAAAGCATACATTTCATCTAAAGGAGGTTAGTTAGGAAGGCCTTACAGACTCTGCAGATTAACCATATTTCTGAGTTCTTTTGGAACAGTTCCATTAAACTTGTTATTTTCCAAACTCCTGAAAATTTTGATGTCCAGCTCAATAAATGTTAAAATAAAGACTACTTATCCTTGTGAGTGATGCAAAAACCAAGAGAACATACATATAAGTTAGTGTAGTCATGTTTCCCAAGTATTTAGGAATTGGCCCAGAGAGTTGATTCACCATAACAGACCTGTAAACCATCAATTGGATAGTTTAAATTGAAGCGACCTTTTTATGTAATTAATGCCTAAAGTATTAAGTGCAATTCAGGTGCAGCTCACATATATTCCAGTTCGGTTGACACCCATTCAGGGGGAATAGTACCACTCAAATAGTTGCGAGCGACAGAACTGCAGGACAGATGTTGGCAATACATTTCTCAGGCAAAGAGTAATCATAATGATTATTAATGATAAAAGATAAGAAAAACTCTTAAAAGAGTTCGAAAATATAGATTCAAGACGGTGAACAGTACATTTGCTTGAGATAAGGTAACTTCACCAGGGAGGGAGGGAGAACACCTGCAAGATCTTGTCCTTCGAGTAATCTGTTAACATTATAAGAAGAGGTATCAATACTATAAACAAAGATATTAAAAAAAAACTTGTTTGCTTTGCATTATCCAAATCTGAAGCAATGGTTGTTTATTAGTTCAAAATTATCATATCCCATGTAATAGTAATCAAACTGTCCAGAATATTGACTTAATGGAACATACTGATTAACAACAAAAATAATACGCATTAGAAATGGACCTCAACCAAATAGGCCCTTATTTCTTTCTTTTTAGACAAAGAGAAAGTCAGCCAGTTGTATGCTTTTGAGGAATTTCTTTGTCAACTGAGCTTTCATCTTGCCAATCTTCATTTAGACGTCAATACTCTCTCATCATTAGGAGCCTCGTTTTTTATTGCACTGATATGCTCTCATTAGCCACTTTTGACATAGAGGAAGGAACATATTAGTTACTTGACATAACTGTTATAGTGGGTAAGGTTCAGTTTCGTAAAAAAAAAGAAAAAACTTTGAGAATCGTTGAAGGTATAAAAGTTGGTGACTATGCTACTCATACCAAGTGTGTAATGTTTTGGTGATATTCTTTTGCCTTAGACGTTGACAATAATGTATAAATGTTGGTAAAGCAATTGATTTGGAATAGGAGTTGGGATTCTCCTTTTGGTGGAAAATTTATTCTTTGGAAAGAATACATTTTCGTAAATCTAGAAAACATTTTCTGGTACCAAAAAACACCCATGACGAAGAAAGAGATTTTTACCTTCTATATCATTTGACTCAAGCTTATAACTAAAATTAGCTCATATTTTCCGATCTTATCCTATTTAGCTCATTTTGTGTATTATTTGAAATACTTAGTGAAAAGACAATAATTATTTCGTTTGTGGTTATAGTTTCCATTTTTATGGTCAGAAACTGTTTGAGAGTGATGTCAATGTTATCATTACAGATTTAAACATCGTTGGGTGAATTAAAATGAAAAAACTAAAAACTCCTTTGTTGGGTTTTTAAAACTTGAAAACTTACAAATAAGTTTTGTGATTTATTGAAATTTTTGTCAACTTTATGATTGGGGTTCAATGGGATGTCATTTTTGAAGTTGTGGTTAAAATTTGAAGCTATTTAATGAAGATTTGAGCTATTTGGTGATGTTTTTGACCCACTTCTGCGGGTTCTTAGGGATACGAAACCCAAATCTCTTTTTGTATAAGTTTGTGTAACAATGTAGAAGTGTGTATAAACACCTCTCATACTCTTTTATACAAGATTGACATGTTGTAGTATACAATTTTTCTTTACCCCTCCCGGAAGCTCCCAGCTTCTTTTCTCCCTCGGTGACTCGGCCCCACAACCTTAAGGTTAGAGGCGGAGGGTATTTACCATCTGAACAACCCTCTTGTCGATACGTTGGCTATATTGATGTAAACTAAAAATAGGTGTGCTTTGGGCTGTATATTTTTTGAAGAATTCTCAGGGGCAAATGAAAAAGAGGCAAAGGAAGAAGGCTCTCACATGATTTGTACATGACAGAAACCATCAGGGGTAGAGCAATTGCAGGTTACATTGTTGACATACTGCGACCTATCGTCAATTGTTGGTGTAGTCCAATTTGTGTTGCCATCACAAGGATTCAGACTAAAATCCCAGTCATTTTTCCCCAACTGCTCCCCTATTTTTTTCATAGCATTCACTGCAAATATCATAAAATTAGTAGTTGTATACAGAAAACAATGGAATTTTACAGCAAAGTTTCAAACTTTATATGCATGTCAATTACTTTCTTGTTGAGGAAGAAGGCGACTGTATGTTTGTGCTTCAATTAGGACTAAGCTCAACGCAATCAGTAGGAAAAAAGAAATACTGAAAGTAGGTGATGCCCACATCTTCTTCTCTAATAACATGAAAAATTAAAGTTCAACTGCATTTTTATGATCAAGACATACCCAATAGTACTACTACTAGTCTTTTTTTAATGGTATATATTTTGAATCTTTATGTTCTTAAGCTTTGAGCTGTTTAGATTGGCTTATTTTCAAGTGTTTTTGGTTTTTAAGTATTTTTTTATTTTGAAAAGTGTTTGACAAAGATAAAAGTTGCTTTTAAGCACTGCTAAACGTCAAAATTTGGTTGCTGCCTACTTTTTGGCTTTTAGCTTTTAACTTATAAGTCATTTTTAAAAAAAAAAAAAAACCAACCCAAACACCCCCTTAAAAATAGACTTCATGACGATTTTACTTATCACATTTTTTATTTATATGTTTCTTAAGGAAAAATATTAACTGGAGTATGATTTGACTAAAATTATATTTATTACTCCTCAATATTTAATATTTTTCTCTTTTGTATAGTACTATTATTATCTCTCTATATCTATGATTAAGGGTAAAGGTGAAAACAAACAACTAACTATATCTTATTTTTTTAAAAGTGACAACTATTTTAGTTAATCTGCTTTTAGTAAGGACGACAAGTAAAGTAATCCGGAGAGAGTATAATCTACCAATATGTCATGTGTAAAATTATAATTAAGAAGTTGTCAAAAAGAAAAATAAAACTTTTTTAAATGAATTTAAGAAAAAGACAAACAAATTAAAATATAGGAATAGCACTCCCTCTGTCTCATTTTATGTGATACTTTTTGCTTCTCGAGAGTCAAACAGCTTAAGTTTGACCGTGAATTTGAACATACAATTTTCAAATTTTTTGAAATAAAATTTACATATTTGAAAACTACGTAAAAAATACTATAAGATACAAAAATTAACAATTCAAAATATTTAAAAAATATATGAAAAATAATTATCAAAAATAAATTTATTTATATCTAAAAATTTAAAAGATGTCAGGTAAATTAGGACGGGGCGTTAGTGGCAGAGGACATGTTGACAAGGACATTAGTGGTACAAAGAAGAATGATAAAATGGATGTATCCACCAACTTGGTTTTGCTTCCGTACAAGGCAGACGACTAGCGGTCCTTTTGTTCACACTTGAAAAATTAGCTTATTTTAAAAAATATTTTTTAATGAAAGTATTTTTTGTGAAAATATTTTTAAAAATTTATTTTAACTTTTGAAAAACAGTGCTTAGATGTTGATTCATTTAAAATACAAAATATATTAGATATATTTATGGAAATAAGGACTCGGATACTAATAAATTATAAATTTATAATTTCAGAAATATGATTGGTTCAATTATAAAATGCTGAATTCGTTAAATAATAAATTTTGAATTCAGTCTATTTCAAACTATAATGATTGATTGAGACATCAGACATGCACACGAGATAGTGATTTTTCTACGTAAAAGAGACGTTGGATGAGCCCATTGAAACACAAAATTTCTCCTTTTTGTGAAAAAGACTTGTATTAATAATTCTAATTTCATATGGATAATTCCTCAATATTGAGCAAAATATATATTTTTTGCATTGATAGAAAAAAGAAAATTGAATTCATTAAATAATAAATTTCTAAATTTATTCTATTTCAAACTATAATGATTGATCGAGACATGCATACGCGATAGTGATTTTCCTACGTAAAAAAACGTTGGATGAGCTCACTGGAATACAAAATTCCTTTTTTCTGTAGAAAAGACTTGATTAATAATTTCAATTTTATGTATAAATAATTCCTCAATATTGAACAAAATATTATTATTTTTTTGCGCGTCGGTAGGAAAAAAAAACATGCAATCAAGATTTATGGATGTTTGTGCCTCTAGCCGCCCCTAGGGGATGCATGAATCAATCATTTCTTCATCCAAAATACTTTATCCGTCTATTTTTACTTGTCCATTACATTAAAAATAAATGTCTAATAATATTTGTCCAATTTATAAAATCAAGAGATAATTTTATACTTAATTCCTAATTTACTCTTATCATTAATTATAGTTATTTTCCTATTATATTTTTTAAGATATTATATTTACTATATTCAAAAGGTGATATGGTAAAATTACCCTTCTATTTATGATTTCTTAAAAAGTGTTTAAAATCAATAGTGGACAAATATTGTTGAACGGAGGGAGTAGTAATTTGTTCCTTTTGTACATGGATATAAATCAAATTAATTGAACTATTTATATAAATTTTGAATTTACTCCTATTTTACACTATTATATTTGACTGACATGTATGTATGATTCATGTTTGGATCTAAATTCAAGTTTTGATTTAAAATCATCCGCATTTATTTATGAAATTTGTACTTACAAAATTTCAATTTCAATTTCAAGTTATTAAACTCCAAAAAGTAGGATTTTTAAATTCTAATTTGTGATTATTATTTTTAAAATGTAAAACTTGACTCGTAATTGTATTTTACAAAAGAAGACCAATTAATTTAAATTTTACAAAAAAATGACTCATATTCGACGTGAAGAGATTGTTTGTACAATGTGAAAGAATTATATTAAAGAATAACTACTTACTATAATTGTTGATTAATAGATATAAAATTATATATATTTAAAAATTTGTAATAATATGTAATCATAACTATTTATTTATTAAATAAAATAAAAATATGCAATTTATTAATGTGGCGTTTTAAGAGATACCAACACCTTATTTATGAACTAATAATTTACCCTTTTTATAAGATTGTATAAGAGTTAAATTTTTTCTAATAATTTTCATAAATTATGAACTTTTATATTTATGAAAAAATCACAACTTCAAAAATTTAGATTACATATCTAAATAAAATTTTAACAATCTGAAATCAAATCATAGTAACTATAGAAATAATGTAATAGAGACAAGTGTTCAGACATGCATGTCAGACGAAAAGTCAATATTGGTCTCATAATAGGTCAAAATTGTCCTCTCAAGTCTCAAGCAAGTAGACAGTGTCTGCTAGGAAATTCTATTGGTAATTAAAAAAGAAAAAGAAATAGAATATTTGGCGGCGGCTTAATTAGAATTGAGAAATAAAATGATATCTAATGAGAATTAATCGAGTTTCAATGCGAATATCAAATAAAATAATATTTTATATAGTTACCATTTGATACTAAAAATAGTATGAGAAAAATAATAAAAATCTCTTAATTTGCTAAAATAGAAGAGAGGTCCAGATGTATAGTATGTATGTAATCTCATTGATCACTTAATAACCGACGCTGACTAATAATTAGTATTTGTTTGGTGTATTATTAATATTTTGTTTAATACTACATCTTTTCAATTTATTTATTGCATTAGTTATACACTTTATTTGATGTTATATGATACATCGTAAATTATGGTATTAACAATGTAAAAAAATTTAATGCATACATTAACATGATTAAAAATACAATTGTCTCTCAAAACTTTTTCCACATCCTTTCCATTGTATTTATGGAGAGTATTTTTATAACTAAATATTTTTTTTCCTGAAATTATACCATGTATTTTTAATACATCAAACCAAATAATTCATAAAATATAATCTTAACAACATTACTAATACACCCTATTCAATGTTACGTTATTCTTATACACCTTACCAAAACGATCTGGAATGATTTAGGAGGAGACTTTGATATGATTTGGTCATCCCCTAGGCAACAAATTATGACTCCAATGCTGCAAAACCAAGTCTTCTGTAAGTCTTTTAAGTCAATATATAATATATCTCCCCTATCAAAAATCAGCTATCTAATTAAGTCTTCATTATATATATATTTCACTTCAACTTTTTTGCATGCTATAGCTTTTAGAGAAGGAAGATGTCATCCTCACCAGCTTTCTATATTTCTTCTTTTCATCTGCTAATCATCTTCACCTTATTACTCCTCATTTCCCAAACCAATATTATTGAAGCACAAACAAACGCTCCCCTTCTTCCTCAACAAGAAAGTAATGTGTCTCTCTCTCTCTCTTTTACCTCTCATTAATCTTGGTATATAAACTAAAGTTTTAATCTTTGATTCGTGATTATGGGTGTGTTTGGTACGAAGGAAAATGTTTTCCTAAAATATCAGTGGCCAGTTTTCTTATTTATTTTCTAGCGTTTAATAATAAATTAAATGTTTGTACATAATCTATTGGATAGGAGTGGTAGGAATGGAGGCTACGGGAGGTGGGAGTGGGGTGTATTGGAGGGCGGGTATCATGCACTTTATTGTATTATAATGTGTTAGAGTAGGTTATTATAGAGTCCACATAGATTGGGAATAGATTGATTGTATGCTTATATGGACTTGGATAATCTTTCCCTAGTTCGTTAGATCCAAGTGTCATATCTTTATATATAATGTATTACTTTGATGAAATATAATATTTGAATAAATTATATTGTTCTCCGTCATTACATAATGCATGCATATTCAATTTGAAGAATAAACTTATAATATTATAAAAAAAATTGGAGACCAAATAGAGTTACTATTATATAAAAAAAAGGTAATAGAGTAAAACATGATCATTAAATACTAAGACAAAATGGAAAAAAAAAAAAAAAACTAACAACGCGACCATATCAAATCACTCATTATATTAAAAAAATCATATACAGGTGGTTTTCATTGTCACACAACGATAAATTTAACAATATGACACAATAAAATTTAAACAACCATAATAAATATCCATCCAAATAAGTTGTTATGGACTTGTTACATACATTCAATAGGAAAGTTATTCATTTCTAAAGAAACTTATTTTTCTAAAGAAAATATTCTCCAAAACTTTTGACTAACCAAACATAAACAAAAAATGAGAAATATTTTTGAAAAATATTTTTTCCATGCCAAACACACCCTACGAATTTTTGTTATTCAAAGGAGATGAAAGATTTCACGGTTGCTGATACTGTTGTTTTTCTTTTTTACTGTAAGCAATTTCAACCTTTGGCGCAAGAGACACATGTAAGAACTTTATTCGAACTTATAATTTTTTAAAATTTTTTTTAGAGAATGCTCTGAAAGAAATAGCGGAGCAGTTGGGGAAAAATGACTGGGATTTTAATGTGAATCCTTGTGTTGACAACACAACTTGGAACACACCAAAGACCAGTTCGGAGTATTACAACAATGTAATCTGCAATTGCTCTACCCCTGATGGTTTCTGTCATGTAGAAAGATTGTAAGACTTCTTCTTCCTTTACCTCTTTTTTATGGTGTTAATTATCCATGTGACTATTAGGATATCTAGGTGTATGGAATTTGATATTTTCATTGTGGACAAGTTCATAGTATGTGTGTGAAGATATTCAGCAGCATTGAGTTTTGAATTATCATATAACGTACACCTACCTTAGAGTTAGAGAGGTTGTTTCCAATAGACCGTCAACTCAAGGGAAGAGTAGCCCAAAGCAGTCTAGAAAAAGAAGTAACAGAAGTACAAGAAATAGCAGATAGTAACCAAAACAACAGATTTCAGCCGGACAGACTTATTTCGAATATATATATATGTCTAATATATAATTCTGACAGCAAGCTGCCCTAACTGTTAACAGATTTATCAGAGGACAGGATCTGGCAGGTGTCCTCCCTGCATCTCTGGCAAAGTTAACCTATCTGAAGACAATGTATTGAGATCATCCTGCAGGATTTATTCTTACTTATATAACCAGTTTTTGAATTCTACTTATTTTTAAAAATCATTATGGTTTTACTTGCAGTGATCTCAACCGCAACTACTTAAGTGGTACGATTCCCCCTGAATGGGCATCTACCAAGTTGGAACTCATGTGAGACAATTTATTCATTATGCATTATTAAAATGTATACCTTTGATTCTGAGCTTCTCATCAATTTGAAGTTCTCCAGGGCTATTTCTAATAATCGGTTATCTGGACCTGTCCCAGAGTACATAGGAAATATGACCTCACTGGTGAAACTGTAAGTTCCCATGATACCATCTTCTCACGTGGATCGAATATATATACTAGAAGTTTCCTGAAGTCATACTAATTTTTCAGGAGTTTGGAAACTAACCAGTTTAATGGATCACTTCCAGCAGAATTAGGGAAGCTAGTCAATTTAGATATGCTGTAAGTCTTCCTTACTCTTCTTCTTCCTAACTAATTTAATAAGCCAATTTACTGTTTGTATTCTGTACTGGAAGATGTTAAAGTGAGCTAAAACTGAAATGAAGCTTAGAAATAGAATTAGAATGGTTGTTGATGGAGTAGACTACAACAATTCAATGTTAAAGACTGAGTGAGCAGTATTTTCAGGGTGACCATGCATAGACACTTTATATGGTACTTTTTTCGCTGTGGTGTTCGTTTCAGTTTACACACATCCCACAAGCACATATGCCAATAAACCTGTACACTTTGGTTAGAGCAGATGAGCTCACATTGAGTATCGTACCCGAGTTTCAAGTTGTTACTCCTATATCTTAACCATTCAACTATCTCCTTGGGGACAATGCTTTCTCTGATACATTCGGGTACTACAGAAAGGAGAACTAAGCCAAGAGGTCTTGGATACGGCTCAGGTATTAAGGATATGTAACTGTCAAGTGATTCAGTTCCTTGCAAGCTCTAGTCAATAGAGTGGATGTTATTCCTTGGTCTTTCAAGATAGGAAGAAATTTAATAGGTTATACGAGTTTAACTTACAACTGTCATCAATGAGGGCATGTCGTGAGAAGCGAGACACCATGTATCCTTCTTTGAAGTAAAGCCTATAATTTAGGGAAGAAACAATAGGTTAACTAATATATGGAAATTTAGTATTTGTAACATCAAAGTTGAAATTGACACAACTAATTTCAACATCATATACAACAACAACAAATGTAATTTCAACATTCTTACTAAATCGATAAAATGTTAGTAACGAATATAGATGTCTGAATGGAAAATCAAACAGGGAGAACAAACAAGAAATGGAGAAAGATAGTATTTTGACAGGATGTGAGAGACGAGTAGAAACATAATTGCAAAAGTATAAGTGGATCGTGTTGCATGTTACTGCTTGAAGCACATGCTTCTTCAAAGCTGTTTTAACTCACCCATGCTTAGCAAGGACACCTCTTCCAATTGCTTATTCACTTAAAATGAAGGAATTATAGTGTGTTTCTACAAGAGAAGATCAAGCGTGAGCTGAATTTCATTCTAAATTCTATGAACTTTGATTGGTGCAGCGTTCTTAGTGCTAATAATTTCACAGGAGAGTGGCCAGTTGAACTGAATAATCTGACGAAATTGATTGAACTGTGAGTGCATTTGAATATACATCTAAGATGAGATTTCTTAGTCTTCTTTCACATGTGTTAATTTGAATTCCTGGATTTCCCTTTTGGCATCAACACAGTAGGACAAGCAGTAACAGCTTTATTGGGAAAGTGCCTAACTTTGAGAGTTGGAAAAACCTCCAGATGCTGTGAGTATTTTCATTTGGTAATATTTGTACAAGTTAGAAATTTCCAGTAGAAATTTATTTGTAGTACATATATGGTTTTAACAGAGAGATGCAGGGTTCTGGATTTGAAGGACCAATACCCCAAAGTATTTCTGTTTTGACCAGTTTGAAGGAACTGTAAGTTAAACCCTTTTTCTGGAAACTTTCTTCTGCTTCTCTCAATGTTCTTATGATTATGCTTAAGTAGAAACCAAGATAATTAACACCAGATGCTGCATATACAGAAGAATCAGTGACCTGACTGGAGGTGCTTCAGAATTTCCGCCACTTAGAAACATGATAAACATGACTAAATTGTGAGTTCTTAATACTTTAGGAATTGCAAGTGGAGTTTCCGGCACATCCTTTATCAAGGAAAGTAATTTCTCTGAAACGTGTTTTGATTGCAGGATTTTGAGAAGCTGTAATATACATGGGACGATTCCTGATTTTGTAGCTGATATGAGCAAATTACAGTATTTGTAATTCCACTACTTTCAATGTATTTTTGAGTTTATTTTATAATTTTCCTTGATGATCTCTTTTCTTTCCTTTCGATGTTATACAAATTGTGGGCAATTCACTTAAAGCAAGGCATTTGTACATGTCTGACTATCTTCAGGACTTTCTGGTTTTCTTCTTTTCATTCTACAAGCCTCTTCTCTTTTTGGATTGGAGAGGGCAGAGGGTTGCTCAATCTTGAATAAATGCAGACAACATATTTTCGCTTCTTCTGTGACAACTAATTCATTTACTTTCTTGAAATAAAATGATCTTCTTGAAAATAGAAAGAAGGTAAAATAAGTAAAGATGATGATATAGTTCTGTACACACCTGTTGTATAAGCTATCCATTTTCTCTATCCTTTATATTACCGTAATGAAGCTTTTAGCAATTGTGCTATAGTTTGTTCAACCACATGGGATCGATCATTGTTTTGGGCTTGAGTCTGTATATTGTTCATTGGCAGAGACCTGAGTTTCAACAAGCTTGGTGGAGAGATTGGAAATCTCGAACGGCTGAAGAAGGTGGAGGGCATGTAAGTTAGAATGACATGAAGATGTCTATAAGTATACGTGCAAATGTTTCTTTGCATCTCTGTTACACTATATTAGTGTTAGTTTGTGAGTGTTGATGGTCCATACATCAGTCTACGGTATCCTTTCCAAATGCCCTATTCTAATTTTCTTTCATTTGAAAAAAAGCAAAAAATAGCCCCAATGACAAAACAGTCTTACATGGCAAGGATTCCAAGAGTTAATACTGAAATACCTTTACATGATGTTCTTATTCTTTTCCCACAAAGTTCTTAGATTTTGATGTTAGATGGTTTGTTTACAGAAAAATGAGGCTTCATTCAATTGGCAATCTCTTTCCTTCTTTGTGTCTAGCTGATAGATGGGATGATATTCTTGTACATGTAATGCAGATATTGCATTTCAAATTTTTGATCTCCTAGTTAAATCATATTATCTACTGCTTTCTAGGTATTTGACCGGCAATGCTTTTGTTGGGCCAATTCCAGAATGGCTTAAAAGTCGAGATACCAGATACTAGTAAGTTTAATTCTTTGTCTTGCTTTTTCGTATACACTAATCATTATTTGAACTCAATTTTAGAAAAAGGACATGAATAGCTTCAGGGTAGGATTATATAACAGGGTGCAATGTAGAGAAGGCAGCATTAAATGTCACAACTAAACTGTGGTTACTCGCATAGAGAATCAGATTAAAAAGTCATTCACTGTTCTCTAGTCGACTTGAATTCTCGAGTCTTGCCTTTGTAAGTTATTTGTCAGAAAGAATGGTAGCTCTTTGTGAAAATGAAGTGGGATATTTAGATTTAACTATCTGAATTGTCTTTAATTTAATTGCGTCTAGAGCTGTTTTCTTTAAGGGAAAGCACAAATGATTTTCTTCCCTCACATTAGTTTGGAAATACTTGATAAGCTCTTAACCATGTCAGAGACTTTGTATGCAGCATTACAGACCTTTCCTATAATAAGTTCGATCAGAGCTCTGAACCATCTACCTGTTGGGAAAACCTGTACGATTCTTGCGTTTCTTATGCTTTTTCTCCTATTTTCTATTATATATATACCGTTGAGATGATTCCATGTTTTGTTTTCTTTTATTCTCAGAAATTTATTCAGAAGCTTTAATGGCGGGAATTTTGTGTAAGTGTTTAACTTCAAATAAAATGATAAGGACTATTATTCTCTTGAAAAGAACTTATACTCCCTGATACCTTTTTCAACTACGACAGAGAGAATGGAAAGTGCTTGTCAATCCATCCATGTTCAGAGGGTGAGTTACTCCTTTAAATCTTTTGCTTGATATTGTTCCATTACACAATAGTTCAACCAGCTTCTTGTTGACAATCAAAATTGAAGCACCAGACAATTCTGTCGACAATCTAGATGAAGAACTTAACAAATTATCTCATGTATATCTCCAGTAACCTTTCTCTGGATTGGATATTGCAGACAAGTACTCGGTGCATATAAATTGTGGTGGAGGAAGAGTAATTATTGGAAACGCTACTTATGAAGCAGATGAAGAATCAGCAGGTGCTGCAAAAATGTTTCACGGGAAAGAGAACTGGGGAGCCAGTATTACAGGACACTTCTGGAGTCGTAACATATCACTGAGTAGCTATAAAGCAGACAATTTATCTGCTATCAAGGGAGACGAATCTCAACTTTACATGACAGCTCGCCTCTCGCCTTTATCTTTGACTTACTTTGCACGTTGCTTAGCAAATGGAAACTACACTTTGACACTTCATTTCGCAGAAATAGTTTACAGAGACAACCGATCTTTCCAAAGTCTCGGAAGACGGATATTTGATGTATACATACAGGTGAACCAACGTGTCAGAGAATTAGACATAGTAAAATATCCAATTAGCTGCAGCTGATTTAGTTAAACTGGGTGCAGGACGAATTGAAGTTTAAAGATTTTGATATTGAAAGAGTAGCCGGAGGAGTTGATAAAGCTTTGAAAGAAAAGTTAAATGTAACAGTGAAAGACAAAACTGTAGAGGTGCGCTTTCAGTATGCTGGGAAAGGAACTACATCAATCCCAAGTAGAGGAAGCTATGGTCCTTTAGTATCTGCCATCTCTCTGGAAGCTAGTAATACTCTCGGTTTTCACTTTTATTTCTTATGTGTAGCATCTCTCTCGTCTTCTCTGTCACATAGCATGATTAAGTCTGTTTACAAAAGTTAGTCACCTCTTGCATCTTATGTGAAAATTAAGATCTTTTAAGAGATGGAAACCAGATTACATGCAAGACTACTCTCTATTATATAGTTGAAGCTCAAGAAGATATAAATTACATGTTATCTCATTTATGCATAATATCTATGATTTCTGGTGTCTAACATTCTTGAACTTTTTGTTCTGTAATGTAGACTTCGAGCCCCCTCCTACTCAGGAGACCTCTTCTAATACGAAAAAGAAGATTCTAATTGTAGCTGGAGCAGTGATGTCTTCATTAGCTCTCATTCTGATGATTCTCTTTGTTGCTTGGAGGAAAAGAAGAAACAGGAAATTGATGGAAAAAGGTGATTCTAGACCTCAACTTTTGTCTGTGCCTGACAAATAGGATGTACTTAAAAACTTTTGTCTGTTGCATTCTGGGTGATTCTTGTAGTTGCAAAATCAAGTGCATGTGAATCATTATACCAGATGTAATACTAGGTATAATTATCATTTTCTAGGGAAACCACAGATATATGAAAGACTTCCTGCCACATTAAACCTATATGCTATCAAAATTCATGCTTTCGCTAGTGCAAAATTTCCATTAGTATTTGGATGCTTTTCAAGGTAAAATTTTCTTTTATTTCATCTTGTGGGAAACTAACATTCTAAACGTGGTTCTTTTACTGTTGTGAAGAATTAAGAGGACTAGATCTGCAAACTGGTATATTCACTTTCAGACAAATTAAAGCTGCCACAAGAAATTTCGATGCTGCAAATAAGCTTGGTGAAGGTGGATTTGGATCTGTCTACAAGGTGAATATGTATACAAATGCTCATAGTTCTTCCTTCTTATCCCTCCCCGTGGAATTCCTAATGGATGCTATCGGAAATCATTTACTATGAACTTCATGCATTTTTTTTAATGCTCAGGGTACACTAGCAGATGGTACAATAATTGCTGTCAAGCAGCTTTCATCCAAGTCAAGACAAGGGAACCGTGAATTTGTAAATGAAATAGGCATGATGTCAGGTTTACATCACCCAAATCTCGTCAGACTCTATGGATGTTGTGTTGAAAGGAAACAACTTTTACTAGTTTATGAGTACATGGAGAACAACAGCCTTTCTCATGCTTTGTTTGGTAAGTGCTATTCTTCATGGATACTTAAGGTACAAGTCAAAAAGGACACTAGGTCAAAAATTGAAACATAAATATTTGACAATCCCATTAAGGTAAAAAAGGCAGCCCAGTACACAAAGCATCCCGCATTCACGCAGGGTCTAGGGAAGGGCCACCCCAAGGAATGTAATGTAGATAGCCTACCCTAATGCAAGCATTAGTGGCTGCTCCCATGCTCGAACTCGTAACTGGCATGATTCTCAATTTTAAATATTCATCTGTGGGCAGGCATATGTGTCTCTGTGTGTGAATATGTGCCTAGTTTCAAATTTACAGTAAATTGCAGGTCCTCAAGAATGTCGATCAAAACTGGACTGGCCGACTAGGCAAAAGATCTGTGTTGGCATAGCTAAAGGTTTGACTTTCCTACATGAAGAATCGCCTCTAAAGATTGTTCATCGAGACATCAAACCAACCAATGTGCTCCTTGACAAAGACCTAAATCCAAAGATCTCTGACTTTGGTCTGGCCAAACTTTATGAAGAAGGGAAAACACATATCACCACCAGAGCTGCTGCAGGGACTAGGTGAGCTTCTAAACTACTGTGATCAAAATTTGTCATTCAAAATACTCCCTTTTGTATGTCATCCTTCCCATTTTATGTCGTGGCAGAGTTACTTCAGTTTTTCCTGAATAGAATCTTTACTCCTCGTTATGCACTTCAAAAGGTTATGTATAGCACTTTTACCGATCCCAACAGTTCAAACAGATTAAAAGGTTATCTTTCATTTCACATTTTCACTTCAAAGCCACTCATCTTTGTAAATCAGTGTTTCATATTCCAACTATAATAAAACTAGTACAAGTCAAATCATTTTTCTCTAAACTCTTTGAAGTCAAACTATTGCAATCAGTTTTACAACGGAAGGAGTAAAAAATACTTCTGCTGTCCATTGTCACCTAGTGTTTAATTTAATTTAAGCCGTGGGAAGTTCCTGTTTAGTCAAGCTTGCATGAGTATAACTTTGTTACATTGTTTTGCAGAGGTTATATGGCCCCTGAATACGCTCTCTGGGGTTATTTAACATATAAAGCAGATATGTACAGTTTTGGGGTGGTTGTATTAGAAATCGTTGCTGGGAAGAACAACATGAAACATCATACTGATGAAAATTGTGTCTGTCTTCTTGATTGGGTAAGAAACCAGCACCCTCTTGATATCGGTTCAATGAATAGTGAACTTGTCAGTTTACTTGATGAAAACTTCTTATTGGTTATAAACAAATACATTACATTTGATCAAGTAGACTTGATAGTTGTAGGATCAAACTCCCCTTAGTTCCCTGTTGGAAAATGATTTCCATCACTTTGCTTATTTCAGGCCCTGGTTCTACAAAGAAAAGGAAAGTGTTTGGAGCTAGTAGACCCAAGGTTAGGTTCCGATTTCAACGAGGAGGAGGCGTTGAGGATGATTGAAGTGGCCTTACTATGTACTAATTCATCTCCAGCACTAAGGCCAAACATGTCTGCAGTAGTGAACATGCTTGAAGGTCGTTTGAGAGTTGATGAGTCTAACTTAGAATCAAGCGTCTACGATGATGAGTTTAATTTTCAAGGATTAAAAGACAAATATGATGAGATGCAAGTAAGCCAATCACTCTATCGTTCATCTGAAACAAAAGATACAGATTGCTCCTCATCTACCTTCCCTTCTACAACAACTACCTCTGAATAAGAGCTTAGAATAGTGAGAGTGAATTTATAATGCTTTACAATGAGCTTAAATTATGTCTTTCTACCTTCCAAGGTAGGATAAGATTTGCGTACACAGTACAAACATTCTTCTCTTCTAATTTAGATGTAATGTAATGTAATATCCTACTTCCTATGTTCAACATGTTTTACACTATTTAAGAGTCATTTACATTGAAGAACGAGTTTTAATATTTTAAAAAAAATAAGAAATGTAAATTGAAAGAAAACCAATATATAATAAAAGGTTGTTATAATGATAATAATAATAATAATAAAACCTGATTCTAGAAGTTGATAACTCGATATTAAAATATAATTTCACTAAATTTTACTGTCTACAATAATTCTTGAAATTTTGAAAAACAATGTGCAATTTAATTTATTGAATCATGAAAATTGGAAGTCTAGTGAAAAAGAAGTGACAAGTCTTAATGGTGAAAGTGATATATATACTAAAAGAAAGACCTAGCATTGGAAGTTAGTGGAATTTGGATCCACTGGGACATAATATGTGAACATTGGAATAATCTATTCTTAGAGAAAAATTATTGAACATGACATAAATGGGACCTCCTTTGGATGATTGAGATATTTGTAGCAATAAAAACTACTCCTTTCCTTCTACACCAATAATATTTTGTTTTTAAATTTTAGTGGTTCAGTTGATTGGCTACCTGAAGTCCTCAACTTTCATTCTGATATTGTTATTCATAAATATCTTTTTCTGAGTAACACTAAAATTGTCAAATGAGTAATATTCTTATGCTAGCTTTTTTATGACAGGTGAAGAGTCTTTTGCTTAAATCTTCTATATAATAACTGAGGCACAATTATTTTAATAATAATTAAGATATTTATTCTTACAATAAACAAAATAGAAAGATATGCAGAGTTAACATGAATTTAAAATTACGAGGATACAAAAAACTTATACCAACTTAAAAGCAAATCAAATATACAAACTTGCAAAAAGTGTAACTAATTTCAATCAAGCAACAATCTGTAAATTTTGAATTTTGGTTAGTACAACAATAATAATATATTCAGTGTAATCTTATAAGTACGATCCTTGAAGGATAATGTGTACGCAAACTTTATCCCTATATGCAGAGAGATTGTTTCCAATAGACCCCTGACTCAAGAAATTACAATCTAATGCAGTCCTGAAACAGAAGAAAGAGAAGTACAAGGAACAACAGATAATAACAAAATAACAAATAATAATAAAATGAAAACTAGAACAAAATAATACAATAGTCGATGTACAGAAAATAACATATATAAACAGAAGTCGGAGGACAATAAACTACAGAAGCAATACTACGACTTCTCCCAAAGCAGGACAGACCATACAAAAGGAACAACAACAACGAAATAAAAAAGTAACTGAAACATAATAGACAACATATGACTACATGTATCAAAAGGAAGAGACTACAAGTATACGTCTATTACTACAACAGACGCGGTGCTACCAGACTCCCACCAAGTCTAATTCCGCCAAAAAGCAAGACAAAGCGCAACTACCTACTAATCTTCTACCCTAATCCACGACCGCCATACCCAAGTATCCCTCCATACCCTCTTAATTATGATTAAAATAATTAATTACTTTCATATATTTACTTTCAAAATATTATTTTAATCTCACAATTTTAGTTGTACAATATATCTTTGCTATATATAAAAAAATATTCTCACTTGCCTTGAGGCTTGAATAAATTTTGTCCTGCACTATTTTTGCTTTAATTTTTTTGCTACTATTTTTTTCATCAAATTATTTTTAGCCTAATTTTGAATGTTGGAAAGGAATTTCAATGTTGGAAGAGAAGTCCTCCCGCTTTAAAAAAAATTAAAACTAAAATTTAGTATAACTTTTTTCCTGTATTGTAAATAATACAGCAATCAAATATTGAAATATTTGACAAAATAAATAGTAACATAATAAAAAATAAATTTAATGGCTAGAATTATGGAATTGCCTTATATTTTGGAGTAAATAAATGAAAGTAATTAATTATTTTAATTATAATTAAAACTTATTTTTAATTTACTAAATCTCAGTCATTAAATTAAATCTATGACATATGTCTCTAATCTAAATAAGAACTTGGAAAAATGGAGAGATGAAAAATGAAAGGGAGCTAAATCTGGGATCCGAATTGGGTTTGTAAGTTAATAGGTTTTGATTAATTAAAATTTTAATAAATAAAATGTTGTTACATATTAAATGAAAATTCTAATCATTTTTCCTAAAGAGTTTGTTGAGGGAAAGGGCAAAATAGGGCCCAAAGGTGAATGCGAAGGGTACTTTAGAGCCCAAAGGTGGATGAAAAGGGCATTTTAGAACCCAAAGGTGAAAGAAGGGTATATTTATATCATTTTCAATACTTGAAGGGTAATTTAGGCCCTTCTCCGTTTATTGAATCATGAAAATTGGAAGTTAGTGGAAAAGAAGTGACAAGTCTTAATGGGGAAAATTATACTAAAAAGAAGACCTTGGAAGTCTAGTGGAATTTGGATCCATTGGGACATAATAATTAATATGTGAACATTGGAATAATCTATAGTTTGAAGTGGACAACCAGCGTAAAATTATTGAACATGACATAAATGGGACCTCCTTTAATTTGATGTAGGATGGATGATTGAGATAAAAGTAGCCCTTTCCCTTCCACAGAATCTACACCAATAATATTTTTACTATCAATTTCTCAAGTCATTATTTTTTTATTGACTAGATTCTTTACACCGATAATATTGTATAGCTTCTAATCATGTAAATTTTATTTCAGAATTTAATAAATAAAATGGTCGAGTTCTTATAAATAAAAAAATTGATGTCGGAGTGTAATTGTCTTCAAATGACTTATCATTTGTCTGATGGTTATGCTGTTATAATACTTATTTGGTAATCCCCCAAAATAGAAGTATTAAGAAACAAAAAAATATGGTAAGTTACTAATTCTTCTTTCTCATTATTCTAAAGCATCAAAGTTGGGGTTGCAACTAAACAAAATGAATGACAGAAGCTTAGAAGTTAGAACTGGCTATGAACAAATATTAACTCAGTGTGAAAAGCAACAACAAAAAAATATGTTGTGGTATGATCAACATTTCATTCTTCATCGTTTTCTCCTCTTATATAATACAACATTGAGCAGAAAGAAAGAGTTCTATTTAGAGGTAGACGTAGAAGGGAAGGTAGAAGAAGAGCGATCAGTATCCTTTGTGTCAGTTGAATGAAAGAGTGATTGGTTTTCACTAGAGTTTACTTGCATCTCATCATATTTGTCTCTTAATCCTTGAAAATTAAACTCATCATCGTAGCCACTTGAATCCAAGTTAGTGTCATCAACGCTCAAACGACCTTCAAGCATGTTCACTACTGCAGACATGTTTGGCCTTAGTGCTGGAGATGGATTAGTACATCGTAAGGCTACTTTAATCATCCGCAATGCCTCCTTCTTGTTGTAATTCGAACCTAGCCTTGGGTCCACTAGCTCCAAGAACTTCCCTTTTTTTTGTAAAACCAGGGCCTGAAAGAAGCACAATGATTGGATTGGAAAACTTGCGAAAGATACTTTTTGGTCTCTGCATTTTTTTGAAATACTACCAAGTCAACTTGATCAATACAACACATTTGTTTATAGTAATATGAAGTTTTCATCAAGTAAGCCGAGATGTGCTTTAAATGTTCACTATTCATGGAACTGATACCAAGAGATGCTGGTTTCTTACCCAATCAAGAAGACAGACATAATTCTCATCAGGATGATATTTCATGTTGTTCTTCCCAGCAACGAGTTCTAATACAACCACGCCAAAACTGTACAAATCTGCTTTATGTGTTAAATAACCCCAGAGTGCATATTCAGGGGCCATATAACCTCTGCAAAACAAAGTAACAAAGTATAAGCTTGGAACTTCCTGAAAGGCTTAAACTAATGCTATATACCTCAACACTAGGTAAAAATGGACAGCAGAAGTATTTGTTACACCTTCCATTATAAAACTGATTGCCAGAGTTTGACTTACATGATTTTCAAGAGAATAATGATTTGACATCTACTAGTTTATTATAGTTGTAATATAAAATATGGATTTTCAAAAGACGAGTGGCTTTGAAGAAAATGTGAAATGATAGATAACCTTTATAATCTGTTGAACTCTTGGGATCAGTAAGGTTCTAGCCGAAACCTTTTGGAATTATATAATGAGTAAAGATTACATTCAGGAAAAAGTGAACTACGGCCTAAAATGGAAGGATAACATTCAAAAGGGGGTATTTTGAACAATTAAAATTTGATCAATCAATTAGAGTAGTTTAGAAGCTCACATAGTCCCAGCAACCCTGGTGGTGACATGTGTTTTCTCCTCGTCATGAAGTTTGGCCAGACCAAAGTCTGAGATCTTTGGATTTAGGTCTTTGTCAAGGAGTACATTGGTTCCTTTGATATCTCTATGAATCATCTTTAGAGGTGATTCTTCATGTAGGAAAGCCAAGCCTTTAGCTATGCCAACACAGATCTTTTGTCTAGTTGGCCAGTCAAATTTTGGTCGGCAGTCTTCAGGACCTGCAATTTACTGTAAAATTGAAAATAGGCCCATATTCACAATAAACCACACAAACATATATATGCACAAGGATGAAGATATAAACATGAGAATCATGCCAGGTACATTATTGAGGGAGAATGGGATCACCAAACTTCTTTTTTTTTGGCCTGGTGTCCTTTTTTACTTTTAGCTCAAGTAAACAACAACAGCCAGTGTACTCTCACAAGTGGGGTCTAGAGGGTGGTGTGTGCGCAGCCTTACCCCTACCCTGTGAAGGTAGAGAGGCTGCTTCCGATAGACAGCTCAAGTAAAGCATATCAAAATCAAGTATCGAAAAATAGCACTAACCAAACAAAGCATGGGAAAGGCTATTGTTCTCCATGTACTCATAAACTAGTAAAAGTTGGTTCCGTTCAACACAACATCCATAGAGTCGGACAAGATTTGGGTGATGTAAGCCTGACATCATGCCTATTTCATTCACAAATTCACGGTTCCCTTGTCTTGACTTGGATGAAAGCTGCTTGACAGCAATTATAGTACCATCTGCCAGTGTACCCTGAGCATTTTAAAAAAATGCATGAAGTTCATAAATGATTTCCGATAGCATCCATTAGGATTTCCACAGGGAGGGATAAGAAGGAAGAATTATGAGAATTTGTATACATATTCACCTTGTAGACAGATCCAAATCCACCTTCACCAAGCTTATTTGCAGCATCAAAGTTACTTGTGGCAGCTTTAATTTGTCTGAAAGTAAATATACCAGTTTGCAGATCTAGTCCTCTTAATTCTACACAACAGTAAAGGAACAAGTTTAGGATGTTACTGTCCCACAAGATGAAATAAAAGAAAATTTTGCCTTGAAAAGCATACAAGAAAATCTAGAAAGTTTGCACCTTCAAACCCATATCCATCATCCTTATCTTCCCCACCCTTTAACTAGTGAAATCGTGAATTTGGATAGCATGTAGGCATATACATTTAATGTGGCAGGAAGTCTTCCAAAATGATACTTACACCTAGTATTATTCTATACGTACCATCATTCACATGCACTTTTTGCAAAAAACACTCAATTTGTCACTTCATTTTGATACAACTCCAAGAATCACCCAGAATGCAACAGAAAAAAGTTTTCTCAGGCATGAACAAAAATTGAGGTCTAGAATCACCTTGTTCCATCAATTTCCTGTTTCTTCTTTTCCTCCAAGCAACAAAGAGAATCATCAGAATGAGAGCCAAGGAAGACGTCACTGCTCCAGCTACAATTAGAATCTTCTTTTTCTGATTAGAAGAGGTCTCCTGCGGAGGAGGGGGCTTAAAGTCTAATTACAGAACAAAAATTTCAACAATGTTAGACGCCCTGGAATTTAACATAGATATTATGCATAACTTATTCAATGAGAGAACATCTAATCTATATCTTCTTGAGCTTCATCCATATAATCAAGAGTAGTCTTGTACGGATCCCAACTCTGAAAACGTCTTTATTTTTAAATAAGATGCAAGGGGTGAGTAACTTTTGTGAAGAAGACTTAATCTCACTATGTGACAGCGAAGAAGAGAATAGATGCAACACCTAAGAAATTAAAGTGAAGACAGAGTATTACTAGCTTCCAGAGAGATGGCAGATACTAAAGGACCATAGTTTCCTCTACTTGGGATTGATGTAGTTCCTTTCCCAGCATACTGAAAGCGCACCTGTACAGTTTTATCTTTTACTGTTACATTAAACTTTTCTTTCCAAGCTTTATCAACTCCTCCGGCTACTCTTTCAATATCAAAATCTTTAAACCTCAATTCGTCCTGCACCCAGTTTAACTAAATCAGCTGCAGCTAATTGGATATTTTACTATATCTAATTCTCTGACATGTTGTTTCACCTGTACGTATACATCAAATATCCGTCTTCCAAGACTTTGGAAAGATCGGTTGTCTCTGTAAACTATTTCTGCGAAATGAAGTGTCAAAGTGTAGTTTCCATTTGCTAAGCAACGTGCAAAATAAGTCAAAGATAAAGGGGAGCGGTGAGCTGTCATGTAAAGTTGAGATTCGTCTCCCTTGATAGCGGATACATTATTTGCTTTGTAGTCATTCATTGATATAGTAGTATCCCAGAAGTGTCCTGTACTGCTGGTTCCCCAGTTCCCTTTCCAGTAAACAAATTTTGCAGCACCTGCTGAGTCTTCATCTGCTTCATAAGTAGTGTCTCCAATAGTTACTCTTCCTCCACCACAATTTATGTGCAATGAGTACTTATCTGCAATATTCAGGGCAGAGGGGTTACTAGACATAATGAATATATTACAGAAATATAAGACAATAAAACTGTTCAGTTTTTGTAGATTGTCGTAAAAACTGTATAGTGCCAAAATGTTTTCCATGATCTAACTAGTTTAACCAAATTATGCCTTCCTAGTTCTTTCTATTAATTGTCAACAAGAAGCTGGTAAACTACTGCACAATGGAACAATATCAAACAAAAGACTTAAATGAGAGGGTAGAATTATGCAAACAGTGAGTACTCACCGTCTGAACATGGACTGATGGACAAGCACTTCCCCTGCTCTCTGAAGTAGTTGAAAGAGGTGTCAGAGAGGATCAGTCCTTTTCAAGAGAATATTAGTCAACAGTTAATTTGACATTAAACACTTACACAAAATTCCCGGCCTTAAAGCTTCTGAATAAGTTTCTGATGAGAAAAGAAAACCAAACATGGAATCATCTGAACCATATATATACATAAAAGAAGATAGGAGAAAAGTGTAAGACAGACAAGGATCATACAGATTGTCCCGACAGGTAGATGGTTCAGAGCTCTCGTCAAACTTATTGTAGGAAAGGTCTATCACGCTGCATCAAAGATATCCGACATGGTTAAGAGTTCATCAAGTATTTTCAATCTAATGAGAGGGACCTTCACTTAGGGGTCGTTTGGTAGGGTGCATAAGAATAGTGTTGAATATGGTGTATTAATAATGCTGACATTAGTAATGTTGGTATTAGTTATGCTTGCATTAGTTATGCTGAGATTATTTCTTATGCAGTGTTTGGTTTGGTGTATTTAAAATAACACGCATTTAGAAATTATTTGTTTACAAAATACCCTCCACAAGATTATAGGCTTTATTTATTGCCCATCAAACTCATTTTCACAAAGCTATCATTGTTCCTCACAGAAAAACTTACAAAGGCAAGACTCAAGAATTAAAGTTCTGGACTAGGTTATCTATGAATGGCTTTTTAATCTGATTCTCGATGCGAGCAACCACATTTTTGGTTGTGACATTTAATGCTTCTCTATCTGTCACCCTGCTATATAATCCTACCCTGAAGCTATACATGTCCTTTATTAAATTGAGTTCAAAAGAATGACTAGTGTATATGCAAAAGCCAGACAAAGAATTATACTTACAATCTGGTATCTCGACTAGTAAGCCAATCTGGAATTCGCCCAACAAAAGCATTGCTAGTCAGATACCTAGCAAGCAGCAAATATTTGATTTAACTAGGAGATCACAATTTGAAATGCAATATCTGCATTACATGTTTAAGAACATGATCCCATCTATCAGCTACACAAAAAAATGGAAAGAGATTGCCAACCAAATGAAGACTCATTTTTTTCTGCAGCTCATGCAGAGAATACTACTGAGCTATAAACAAACCATCTAATATCAAAATCTCAAAACTTTGTGGGCAAAAAATAAGAAATATCATGTTTAGGCATTGGCCATCTAAGACTGTTTTTTTCATTGAGGCTATTTTCTTCTTTTCTTCAAACGAAAGAAAAGGGCTTGAGCATTTGGAAAGGATACAGAAGAATCATGGATGAACAATCAGCACTCATATAGTAAGACTAGTATAATGAAACAGAGATGCAAAAGAAATATTTCCACATATAATTGTAGGAATCTTCATGTTGTTCTGACTTACGTGGCCTCCAATTCAACCAGGCCTTCGATATTTCCAATTCCTCCTTCAAGCTTGTTGAAACTCAGATCTCTGCAATGAACAATAAACAGAATCAAACTCAAAACAATGATCAATCCCATATGTCTGAACAAACTATAGCACAATCATTAAAAGCTTAATTAAGTTTAGATAAAGATAGATAAATGATAGCTCCAATGACAGGTTTGTACAGATCATTTTGTTTCAAGAAAGAAGGACATTAGTCCATCCAGAGAAAGTGAGGTATGTTGTTCGCATTTATCCAAGACTCAAAAACCCTTTGACCTCTCCAATTCGAAAAGAGGGGGTTTGTAGAAGGAAAAGAAGAAAACAAGAAAGTCTTGAGGAGAGTTAGACATGCACGAAACGTCTTGATTTAAGTGGATTGGACACAGCTTGTATAACGGGAAAAGGAAAAAGAAAAAGAGATCTTTAAGGAAAAAAATGAAATAAATTCAATAATACATTGAAAGTAGTGGAATTACAAAAACCGTAATTTGATCATTTCAGCTACAGAATCATGAATATTCCCATGTATATTACAGCTTCTCAAAACCCTGCAGTCAAAACACAGTTTCAGAGAATTGACTTTCCTTGATAAAGGATGTGTTGGAAACTCCACTTGCAATTCCCAAATCATTAAGTACTCACAATTTATCCATTTTGGTCATGTTTCTAAGTGGCGGAAATTCTGAAGCACCTCCGTTGAGGTCACTGATTCTTCTGTATATGCATCATCTGAGTGTTAATTATCTTGATTTCTACTTAGCTTAATCATAAGAACATTGCAAAAAGCAAAATAAACTTCTCATATAAAGCGTAAACTTACAGTTCTTCCAAACTGGTCAAAGCAGAAACACTTGGGGGTATTGGTCCTTCAAATCCAGAACCTTCAATCTCTCTGTCAAAAGAGCATATTCTAATTCTACTGGAAATTTCTAACTTGTACAAATATTACCATATGAAAGTACTCACAACTTCTGGAGGTTTTTCCAACTCTCAAAGTTAGGCAGTTTCCCAACAAAGCTGTTACTGCTTATCCTACTGTGTGATGCCAAAAGGGAAAGCCAAGAATTCAAATTAACATATGTGAAAGAAGACTAAGAAATCTCATCTTAGATGGATATTCAAATGCACTCACAGTTCAATCAATTTTGTCAGATTATTCAGTTCCACTGGCCACTCTCCTGTGAAATTATTAGCTTTGAGAATGCTGCAACAATCAAAGTTCATAGAATTAAAAATAAAATCCAGCTCATACTTGATCTGCTCTTGTAAAAACACACTATAATTTAAAAGCAAACAAAAAGAACCTTGAAGAAGCATGTGCCTCAAGCAGTAACACGCAAAGCGATCCGTGCAAGCATGATTTTTAAAAATGAAAAGGGAGATAAAAAGACCTTTATTTTTATTTGAGTGTAGGGATCCTCTCTTCATACGCTCAGTGATCTCTTCGTTGTCTCTTTCTTCTTCTTCTCGGGTTCACTACGACTCTTCTTCTACTCTGTTTATTTTAAATTTTCTTCTTTCTTATTTTTATTCTCCTTCTGTGTGTCTTCTTCTTTTCCACTTCTACGTTTGCAATTATTTCCATTCTTCTCTCTCATCCTGTCACAAAAAATTATATCTCCTTTTCTTGTTCGTTCTCTCTATTTCATTTTCTATTCTAACATCTTTATTCATGTACAGTTTAACAATGTTTATAAGAATTGTTGGAATTAAGTCTGTTATTGTTGTATATGATATTGAAAGCAGTAGTGTCAATTGCAGTTTTGATGTGACAAATACTAAATTTCCATATGTTAGCTATTTTATTGTTTCTTCCCAAAATTATACGGTTTACTTTAAAGAAGGTAACTGTACACGTATCTTGTTTCTCGCTTATTAATGGCCTCAGAAGCAAGTCGATTTATTGACTTCTTGCTTTCTAAAAGACTATAGAGATGCGTTTATCATCAAACACGATGTGCCCTCATTGATGACAGTTATAAGCTATGACCTATTCCTCCTATCTTGATGGACGGTGACCAAGTATGGAAGCGTAACTCTCTTATCATCAGGAATAACTTCCACACCACTGCCTTTGCTAATGACGGGACCTTGCAAAGAACTACATCCTACAAAGGTGCTTAGACTAGAATTTTAACCAAACACAACTAAGAACCCCTTTCCACCTCAGAGTTGGTCCTCAGCATAAAGTGAGGCTCTCAGGTCTCCGAGCGACAATGGTTGGGTCTCAAAACCCACAGTATTGACCTTGTTTTCAAACAATTCTGATCAGAACATCCTCACTTGAACTCAACATTGTTTCACTTTCCCATCATTGAAAGTACACTTACGTATCCTATATCTCTTGCCTTACTTCTCCTCTCTATAGTACCCCAATGTACCAGACAAAGCATTGTCCCCAAGGAGATAGTTGAATGGTTAAGATATTGGAGTGTACCAGACAAAGCATTCCCCAAGGAGATAGTTGAATGGTTAAGATATTGGCGTGTACCAGACAAAGCATTGTCTGGTTAAGATATAGGAGTAACAACTTGAAACTCAGCTACAACACTCAATGTGAGCTCATCTGCTCTAACCTAGGTGGGCAGGCTTATTGGCACATGTGCTTGTGGAATTTAGTAAGCTATCTTGTGGATCAATTGAGACGTGTGAAAGCGCGCCTGAACACCACAGCTAAAACAAATGTACCAGACAACATCTATACATGGTCACCTTGCAAATACTGCTCACTCAGTCTCTCAGTTTGGATTTTCATAGTCTATTCCCTCAACAACCATCTCCATTCTATTTTTTAGCTTCATTTCAGTTTTATCTCACGATCACATCTTCCACAGAATACAAACAGTAAATTGACTTATGAAAATTAGTTAGGACAAAGAAGAGTAAGGAAGACTTACAGCATCTGCAAAGTGACCAGATTCCCTACTTCTGCTGGAAGCGATCCACTAAACAAGTTAGTCTCCAAACTCCTGAAAATTTATGATGCATTGATGATTTCAGAAAATTTCAAGTAGTTATGTACAGTCAGTCAGTCAGTCTGAGAAAAGCGAAAGCAAGGGAACTTACATGTTCACAAGCGAGGTCATATTTCCTATGTACGCTGGGACATGCCCAGATAACCGATTATTAGAAATAGCCCTGGAAAACTTCAAATTCATGAGAAGCCCAGAATCAAAGGTTAAATTTTAATAATGCATAATGAATAAATTGCCTCACATGTATTCCAACTTGGTAGACGCCCATTCAGGGGGAATTGTACCATTTAAGTAGTTGCGGTTGAGATCACTGCAAAAAAGGTAAAATCATTAATAAGTAAAATTCAAACTGATTTTCTAACAATTGTAGTGGATGCTCTCAGTACATTCTCTTCAGATATGGTAACTTCGCCAGAGATGCAGGGAGGACACCTGCAAGATCCTGTCCTCTGAGAAATCTGTTAACAGTTAGAGCAGCCGTTGTCAGAATCACTAGATATTAGAAATAAGCCTGTCCAGTTTATATAATGCAATGAAGTGACAATTGGATAAATAATTCCAGAAATTGTCATGTTCATCAATGTGATATTTAAATATTTAGATAAAGACATGGTATTCTAACAATAAATCCAATACCAGTCTATTATAAGCTTATTCCTAATATCATCTAACAAATTTTATTTAATTGAGATATAAACCAAAACAGTAGAAGTAATCCAAAAATAGAAGGGTGTGTTTAAAAGTGGATTTCTTACTTATGTTCTGGTGGTTGGTAAGTACGCAAAATATTATTCCAAAAACATTTGTATATTTTAGGCAAATACTATGGGGGATGGGAGTGAGGGTAGGATGCATGGGTGTAGCCACCTTAAGCGAAGGGTGGTCCGGTGCACACCCTTCGCTGAAAAATTATGTAGTGTACAGAGGTTTAAATGTTAGTTATCATGAGTGTATACTTAATTTTGCACAATTTTAACACAGCTGAGAAGAAAATTTACACACCCTTCACTAAATTCCTGGTTCCGCCACTAGTAGGATGTATTTAAGGGTGGAGGAGACAATCGATGTGGAATGCCACTATGGAACTTTTTTTCCTTACTTCCATTACCGAAGACATTTTCCTTATTTTTAAGGAACTTGTTTTCCTAAAAAAAGTGTTTTTCAAAATTCTTAACCAACCAAACATAGGAAAATTGAAAAACATATTCTAGAAAATGTTTTCCTTCATACCAACCACACCCTAATAAGGTCCTCAATTTCTTTTTCCTGACTTGTGATCTTCGAAAAAGGAAATCCTGAGGATTTTCTCAATATACCTAAAATTTAGTCATAGCAGTTTAATCTGGACCAATTCGTCGAAACTCATTGCCCATGGATAAAGAAAAACCGTTTCAACAACAAAAACTAGCGCAAACATATAATAACGGATTCTAAATTGTAACCAAGCATCGCCCATTGGTTCTATACCTGATAAAACCAAAACATAAGTCAAGAATTTTGCTTCCAAACAGAAATTCAGTAAAGGGTTTAAACTCAAACAACTTTAAACTAGGCAGAACACAGCAACTTTCATCAACTACTTAACAAAAAACATTCATTTGAGAGAGGGACTTACATGCTCTCCACATGACAAAGATTATCAGGGAAAGTGCAATTGCATTCTAAGGTATTCATATACAAAGGCATATCTTTCCTTTTGGGTGTGCTCCAATTTGAGTTCCCATCACAAGGGTTTAGCTTAAAATCCCAATCTTTTTTCCCCAATTGAACAGCTATTTCTTTAAGAGCTTCCACTGCCAATCAAAGTTAAAATGCCCATCAACTTATTTTTGTACATACATTACCTTAAAAAAAAACAAAAAGTTCAAATCTTTTTACCTTCATCTTTAGGAAGTTGACCAGTTTGTGCTTCAATATTGCCTACACTAAAGCAAATGACTATATTGAAGAAGATGAGAAAGAAATTAGAGAATCTTGGCATGGTCCCTTAGACTTCAAAAGCTTGAGTACTAATTAATCATATGAAAATGGTGTAATAACATGTTAAAAAGATTTTTTGCTCTAGGGAAAAAATTGTTAAAGAAAAAATGAAGATGCTAGATTTGAGGTGAAGAAGACAAGTTGCTGAAAAAGATTTGTGAACTTATGTAGCAAAAATGATGCACATATTAATTTATTCTATCCAAGTGTTTGTTTGTTTGTTTATGGTTTTTATGACACCTTGGACCAAAAATCTGGTCTACATACGGTGCATGAGAAGGAGAATTTAAAATGAAAATGCAATTTCCTTCTACATAAAGTTACTTTTACTACCCTACTTAAATAATAAGGTTGCACATGGCATGGCACATACCTACTAAATAAATAAACTACTACTATAGTATGATTTAGTAACAGAAAAACTTTATTACGTGTCTCCACCAACTTGTGAGATCGAAAAAAGTTTTAAAAATAATGTCAATTGTGTGAAAATCTATTGAGTTTTAGGGTATGATTTCAAAAGAAAAACTTATATTTGATTGATTAAAATTTTGAAATATATTTTCTTAAAAATGAGGAAAATGATTTTTTCTGGTGAGAGCAAGGAAAAGAGTCTACATTGATTATCTTCGTCACTTTGCTTTCAATATACCTCATTTTAACCCCACCCCATAGCTCTCGTAGCTCCCATTTCCTCACCCCATAGCTTTATATATTTATCTAAATTATATAAAAATATTAATTTTACTTACTTATCAAACATAAAAAAATAATTTACTTTTGAACTGAACACACGCTTTTCTTATTTTGACAAACGGAAAAAAGTCGTAACAACAAACTTAAAAGGCAGCACGTAGGTAAACAGGAGGAAGTTTTATATTATAATATGCATGAATCCAATCTGGAAACTGTTCCAATTGGTTTCACACTATTATGATGATCAGGTGGGACCTACTTTAACATTTTTTTTTGTTAGAACTTACTCAAATTAAGACGATATGGGTCGTTTGGTACGAGAAATAAGAGAGTAATAATTTTGAAATGAAATATAGAATTATTTTAGATATATTATATAATGTGCCTTTTAATTAACCTCAATTGATATTTATGTCTTCTAATTTTGGGTGCACACAAATAGACATTTACTAAAATACTCTCTCCGTTTTAATTTATTTGGCCTACATTTTTTTAGTCTGTTTCAAAAGGAATACCCTCTTTCCATTTTTAAAAACTCTTTAATTTCAAATTTCACATGACATATTTAAGATCACAAGATTAAAAAATATTTTAATACATTTAACATATCTTTAATTTAAGACCACAAGTTTCAAAAATCTTCTTTATTTTCTTAAACTCCGTGCCAAGTCAAAATAGGCCAAACAAATTGAAATGGAAAAAGTATTATAAAGTTGAATAAGTAGACTCACAGGTCCTGCATGATGAATCGTGTGAGATGCATGCATCCTATCAGTGTCCTAAAGACTTGTACAACTAGTCCACTTGCACACATTTAAGGAGCCTTCAACTCCTCAGAATAATAGCCATAGGGTAGTCCCACACTGAAATAATATCCCTGCTTTCCAACAAATGAATAGCTGTGGACTTTGGTCTGTCCTTATAGCTCAGGGGAGCCCTCACCCTTCGTACAAACACACGTAAAGAAAGATTTACGAATTCAGAATTTAAAATTTATGGATCGTTATACTATTATTTCAAGTAAATATACAATAAAAAGATATTATGTTCAGCACCCAATATAGTATTCAACGACGTAGGTTGAGCACTATGAGGTCTCAGGTTCAATTTTCAGCTGAGACAAAAATGATAGGTGGTTCTTCCCACCTATTCTATTTTTGGTGGACAAAGTTACCTGGTACATATTGCTGATGAGAGATAACAAGTATCCCATGAAATTAGTCGAGGTGCGCGCAAACTGATTTCGAAACCACGGTTATCAAAAATAATAATATTGCGTTCATTGTCAAATACTTTTAAATATTTAGTGATTCTCTTAATATATACAAATTAAAGTCTGAACAAAAGTTATTGAGTTCACGTGAACGATCAGTTAGTTAGGTAAAACCTTACCCACACTTGATGTTTATTACACTCGTTAATAATAGATGCATAATATGCATTTTATATATATAAATGTTTAACACTATTTAACCATAATTAATTAATATGCATTCTTACCTCGTTAAATTATTTAATTTGAGTGAATTCATTTGATTAATTTGATATAAACATTCGATACAAATAAATATTTATCACGTAGTTATGAGGTATGGACCCGCCCATGGATTATTATACTGCATAGAACATGTTTCACAGATACTATGTCCCATTGTTCTTTTGTCAGCTCTCATATTGATTAGTTGTTTCATGGAATTTTATCCTCCTACTCCTGCAATTCCTAAGTTGTCTTTACTATATAACCTAAAAAGATAGAATAAATCAAAAAAAATTAAAGCTTTGCATTTACCACCTTTATGATTTTAAGTGTTATTATTATTATTATTATTATTATTATTATTATATATATATTTAAAAAGTTATTTTTGATTTATATACACAATATTATTTTGACAATCTTTGGATAGTGCTAGGGGTGTCAATGATAAGGTCCGGACGGTTATTTTATAAAACTTGTATCATATCAATTTTTCGATTATTTTATTTTATATAACCAAAATTAGACTTTTCAAAATCGTCCCATCATCTCAATTTTTCTTCGGTATCGGTGCGATTCAGTTAATTTTCGGTATTTTTTTAAAAAAATATAAAAATTAGAACACTCTATCATGTATACTTGTGTATGACTTTGGCAAAAATATTTTAGCACTTTTATTGTATAAAAGACTATGAATCAAGAAAACATGAAAAGAAAACAAGAATAGAAATTTATCCTATTATTTTACGGTAGTGTAAAATAATATTAAACATAGTTAAAAAAAAATATAATGTAGATTACACGAGCGGAAATAAATCAATGAAGATGAAACTCAAGAATTGAGTCGTACTCAAATTAATTATCGAATAAGAGAAATTTAAATCATAAAAAAGGAAAAATATCTATTAACATGTAGCTTGTTATTCAATATCATTGGAATACCTTGTAGCTTACTAGTTATTACTCGAAAGTCAAAATTTTAGCACTAATTTAGTTTCGATTGGAGTAGTATAATAAGTTTCAAAATTAGGACTTTGAGTGTTAATTATGTTGGCGCTTCCCATCACCCTGGGTTCTAAGCAAAAAAATTAATATTTTATTATTTCTAAACTTAATATATATAATATATTTACACATGTATTATTCGATACGATTTGATATTTTTCGGTTAATTTTTATAAAATAAAAAACTTACCCAATTATTCAGTACGATTTATAAACTTATATAAAAATAGTCGATTTTATTAAAGAAACCTAAAAATTAATTCGGTACAATTCGATTCTGTCAGTTAAGTCGATTTTTCTAAAACCATTGACACCCCTAAATAGTGCTTCCACCACTTATTGAGGCAAAGCTTCACAACGAACCCTTTTCAAATTCAGCCCTAAAATCTAAAGTGAATGATGTAGTAGGCGTTTGGCTATAGATTTATTTGAAATTTATGGAGTTGTCCTTGATTATATCTTTTGCAAAGAATATTTGAAATAATGTTCATGTTTTGAATGTATTAAAATACATTTCAAAAGTAAAAAGTGAATTAGAAAATAAGTTATAAGTTATTTTTCAAATTTGAAATACAACTTCAAATTGAATTTGAAATTTCATCGCTAAACACTGATTTTTAAATAACATGAAAAATTATCCCGAAAAAAGTGAAGAATTTTATAACCAAACAGGTTCAATTAAATGTATGTTAAAGATATTGTACTTCCAACTTGTCCACTTGCACATTTAGGACGACAAGGAAACCTCCAATTACTCGGAATAGTATACGGTACGTAGTCCCAAGGAAAATTACATCTCAACTTTATGCTAAAAGGATAAGGATTTAAATTATATGTACCATCATAATTTAAGATTTTTAATATTATCAGTATAGTTTAATCTGTGATAATAAATTATTTACATGCAGTGGTGAAATTAAAAATTTCATCAAGTGTGTTCAAGATTTAATATATATATATGTATAAATAATATTTTTTGACGGATATGTTCAATATATTCAATTGAACACCCTTCGATCTATGTAGCTCCACCACTGCTTACAAGAAATTTATTACTACTTTCCCGTTCTCCAAAAGGTTCAATGAACTTCTCGCGACCAAAAAAGAGTGATGAAACCACCCACGTCGTCGTAATCCGAACATCATTCAATCTCTAAAAGCAACTGGAGTGAGTACTGGGAATTGTCAAAACTTACAAAACTATAATCTCACTTATATTATTTTTATCATATTATTAATAATTACTATAAAAATATACATATAATTATCTTATAAATTATCAATAATAATATACTCAGAGAGTGAAGTGTCTGTAGCCTTATTCTTACCTCATAAAAGTAGTTAGAAAGACTACTTTCGATAGACTCTCAGTTTAAATAAAATATGTCAATCAGATATGATAGAAAATACATTAAAAAAATAATCATGTCAATAAATAATATGATATCGAAGCATATTATAAATAATCTGATTGTATAAATATTTCTAAGTCGCAAAATAAATAAACCCTTTGAAAGTCAAAATTAATATGGCTCCACCTCTCAATCCACCAACCATAAATCAATGTTGTGAAAGCAAGAAAAATAAGGTCCATGCATTATTTTCAATCCCTATATATTCTATGAAAACTGTGGGCTTCAATTAAATCTTTTGTAGGGGTACCCCTACAAAGAAAACACACAACAAAGATTTATTTCCAACTTTGCATCTTTTATTTCATTTGTCACAATATATTATATTAGAAAAAAGCATACATATCACTATAGTACTATGTCCCATAGGTTTTGTTAGCTCTCATTATATTGTATTTTATCGTCCTTCCACTACAAATCCCCTAGTTGTCATAATTTTGGTTTAAGTATTTAACTTAACAAACTCTGACCATTAGATTTAACGAAAACGGTAGAAAAAGGATCTGTTAAATAGTAGAAATCGAAATACCAATTGTGATAAAGACTGATAAAGAGTAGCAGAAACTGCATCTTCAATTGTGATTCGCATTGAATCTTTTTTTCTTCACATCTTATGTTAAAAATCAAATATTTGACAAAGATAAATAGTGCTCACTTTTGACAAAATTTAAGAGATTAAAATCGTTTAAAAATATATTTAAGAAACTATTTTGAACTTACTTCCAATCATACGAGACCATGTTTATCGTTTGTTCTTGTGGAGTGAAACTAAATTTATATAAGTAACAGGTTAGTCATTCTTGAATAATATAATAAAATGCAATTTACCAATAAGAATTGTAGTAGAGTTGTAGTACTCATACCTTAATTAGAGGTCTCGAATTCGAGCATGCTAGGTATAAAGTCGTCTTTGTTCGCTAGAGGGCTGTCATAGAGAGTGAGGAACCGGAAAAAAAATTAAAATTTTATTTTTATAAATTTCTCTTTACAAAATATATTTTTTCGTTTTTTTGTTATTTTAAATTTTTTTCTTTTATTTTTCTCTTCCTTCTTTAGCTTGTTGCCACCATTTTTTCATCTCCATTAGACACACACACCCCTCTCCACCCCCACCTCAAACCCACTCTGATTTTATCATTTCTTCACAATTTTATCATCTTCACTTTAAAATATAAATTTCATTGAATTCAAGATGATTAGGAGATATCATTTAACTTTTATTCAAAATTAAATTCAACTCCTTACAAATTTTGGGAATTTCATTGATTCTTTTCAAAATCTTTATTTTTAATTTTGCTAAAGTTATATATAAAAAAATTTGATGATATTTCATAACTTTGAATTTGCTCAAAATAAAAATGAAAGAATATGAAAAAAAAGAAAAAACACATTCTATAAAAACAATGAAGAAGATTAGTTGCAGAAGAAGAAAGAACATAGGAAAGAATATGAGAAAAATGGGTTAGTGAAGAAGAAGCACATAGAGGAGGTGGGTGAGTTGTGGAATAGAAAAGTTATAAAGTCAAAAATAAGAAAGAGAAAAAGAAAGAAAAAGAAAAATAATTTTTTAAAATTTAAATTAACACGTGTCGATTGATGATTGGGGTGTGACTAACACTTATTTTTGAAAATTGGAGCTGACACAAAATGAATGTAATAATATCAGTTTAAAATTATTGAGTGGGGTGATAGAACCCCCGTAAAATTTAGGTGTCTACATCCAAATTACGTCCAACTTTAGGAGGGAGTTTATGCATTTTCTCTTTAAAATATCCTAAGTTGGATAAGACTATTCACAAGGTCTAGGAGTAACAATAAAAGAACATTTAAAAGGAACAAAGAAAAGAAGAAATTTTCAATTGTCAAGTGAACAAAGATTTTATGACAAACACGTTTAAAAATATTTGTAGATAAATATTTGATTTAGTCAGTATTTAAATGTGTTTCATTAATAGAATTCCTATATGACAAATCGTGTGAGATTTGTCACGTAGAACACATGTGTATACTTGTTTAATTTTATAATAGTTTAAGTGTCCACTTGTGCACACCCAAAGTTAGAAGGCATATATAAATATCAGTTAGGTCAAATTAAAGGGCATGTTTGTATTGTATTATGTCATTATTTTATCTTGCGTTTGATTAGGAGTATTAATTAGTCGCAGAACTATTTATCTTATCATTTGTGTTACAATAATGTGTTAAATTCGTTTACACCCCCGAACTTTGCTTTAAAAATCAAACACCCCCCTCAACTTTGAACAATAATCATTCTCCCCCCTTTATCCTAATTGAATTTTTTAAATGCCTATTTTGCCCTTGTATTATCAAACTTTATATTTTTTTTAAAAAAATATTTTTGTAATCACAATTTTTATTTTCTAAAATCTATATAACATATGTTGTATTATATATATATATATATATATATATAATTTCTTAGATGAAAAAGAAAAGTGAAAAATACTAATTGAATATGTAAGTTAATGACATTTCATAATGAAATAAATGAGCAAAATAAAAAAAATATTAATAATAATTAAAACTCTAATATCTAATTATACAAGTAAAAATAACAGGTAATTATAACTTTATAAATATATTTCAATGCATATATATAAAATTAAATGATTGTTGTTTATAAATTTTAAATTATAATTTAGAAAATATTTTATTATTGACAACCAAAACTCATTTATCTATGTAGACATTAGAGAATAACAGAGAGAGAACGAAAAAAACATGCATCTATATACATAATTACATATAGACATACATGCCCGTTTCGCCATAAGAATTTTTCACTATTTTTCAAAAAATTATTTCACTTTAAATTATTCAAAAAAAATATTGTTTGGCCATAAAATTTTCAAATACAACTTGAAGTTGTATTTGAAAAAGTGAAAACACCTAAATACTTGTTTTCACTTTTTAGTTGTATTTAACACTTTAAATTCTAAAAAGTCTTTCAAAAAAGGTATGGCCAAACATAACTCCAACTCCAAATTTTTTAAATAAAGTGATTTTTTTTTTCATGACCAAAACGCCCACTTAATGCATATAATATAAAAATATCAATCATAAAAAATAGCATTAGATTTTGTGATTAGTTTGTAAAAGGATTATTTTATTAATAATGTTAATAAATTTAACTAAAAGTGGTAAATACCTAGGTTAAGAAAAAAAAAAAAAAAGATATTACATAAATAAAAAAATTAAAAATGTTAAGGGTAAAATAGACATTGTATAAGATAAAGGAGGGAGAGCGATTATTGTTCAAAGTTGAAGGAGTGTTGATTTTTAAAGCAAAGTTAGGGGGTGTAAACGATTTTCACCCTATTCTTATCATTTAGGAGTATTAATTAGTCGCAGAACTATTTATCTTATCATTTGTGTTACAATAATAGAATAAGTTATCTCATATAGATAGTGAAATAACTAATATCGTGAAATATTCTTTTATCTATCTCATCTCCCATGCCAAACAACCCCTTCATGTTTATAATTATCAACTCGTGTTCTCTCATCTCTCCTATTGTTTTTTTACTTTTATTGTTTTATCTTCTTTTTTGATTTTGTGAGTTGCCTGTTTTGAATGTCTGACTATGATTTTCAAGAGACCGATTTGTTAGACTGCTTTTTAATTAATATATTAGAAGACAGAAAACTCATGCACTTATAATGAAATGCATTTACTAAAATAATTTAACATTTCACGTTCAAATATAAATTAATCCTGTCCCTCTATTGTGAAAGAAGAAACATTTTTGATAAAAAGGAGTATCTTTTTAAATAAATTGTTCTCGACAGTTTGATCAAACAAATTATAAATTTAATGATCTATCTATTTTCTATCATACGAATTTAGCTAGCTAGAAATTTCCTTATAAAAGTTCGAAAACAGCTTTTGCTGCTATTTAATTGAAAATACTTATTTTCTAACTAAAAATTTAATCAAACACCTTTATTCTAAAAAAAATAAGTGCATTTATAAATTTTAAAAAATATATATTTTGCCCTTTAAAAAGTTTAGCCAAACCGGCTATCTAACTCATAAAACTACAGTTTGAAACTTTGAATTGTGAACTGTGACCTTTGACTTTTACTTGAACAATATTACTCCTATAAAACATATCATCAAATATTGCTTCAGGTGCTTGTCTTTTGTGGACGTCTTTTGTTTACATTAACTAAATAATAATATTATTAAACAATTTATATACGTTCATCATATTTTGTTTATACTGCAATCTAACCCATGTTGCCTGGGACAAGTGGATTTCAGGAGAATAGAAAACAATTTTGACTATTAAACTACTCCAAAAAGTTAGATATAGATTGCTTTTCTCCACATTAAGATCTTCAACATATACACAAACAAACAAACAAACAACTTCCCAGTTATTTTTGGATGACAATTTTCTAATTATAGTTGTATCGATCAATAATGAAAATAATTATTATTTTAAAAAAGATTATTGCTTAATGCTCCGTACTTCCTGATTACTGGCGGATTCAAAATTTTGAGTTATTATTTAAAAGTAATACAAAAGTTTTGGCCAAAGTTATCGTAACTAGAACTCCAGTTCCGTCCGTAAAGGCGAGCTTCTCTTGAGTAATATTTTTTAGTTAAAGTTTTGACCAAAATTATTTTGAGTTGATTGTTCATGTAGTCACTTAATTTTGATTAATCGATCATCAAACTCATTTATCTTTTAAAAGTCACTTTACTTTATTTAATTAGCTTCGATAGTCACGTCACCGAATTTTGTATTTTCCGATAAGATTTAATGACGTCAAAAATTTTAATTTTAAGAAAAAAAATTAGTCAAAACACTAATGAAGAACCTGAATCAATTTAGGATCCGACCCTATACATGACCCGACTAATCAAGAAGCTAGCTTGACTACCTTCTAATGGTTGGCTGAAATGTTGATTCTGATGGCAGCTTTATATGGGAAAAGCTGGTATTGGTGGTGTGACCAGAGATGAGATGGAGACCATGTTTCTCGGACTCTTCAAAAATGTTAACGGGTGCGTGTCGAAACTCGGATCTTCACAAAGTAGTACATTTTTTGAAGGATCTGACGCAGGTCATGTTATAACATTTTTGGACAGTTCGAGAAACATAGTGAAGACCGAGTATAAGAAGTGCAGCAGAGGAAGAAAAAAGCGTTACATCCTTTGCCTCAAAACTGGAACATGTATTTACATTATACAGCAAGCCAGCTATAAAAAAAAATTGAACAAATTGCTTAATTACAAGTATAAATACCCATGGAGGTGGTCTTGCACCCTCGAGAACACAACAAGCTGGAACGAACCAGGCTTATCACGAATGAAATGGCATTATGTATCCGTTTGATCTTGAAACTGAACTTAATCGAACATATTAGTAGTAGATGCAGAAGAAGAGCCCATGTCAGTTCGAATAGTCATGGTGTTTTGAGTTTGGCTTTCAATTAGCTTCTGATTTTGCCTCTCTTGATGAAAATCTTTCATGGCTTTAAACCTCAGATCATTGGAATAAGTACTTGCCTCTGGAATTTCATCTGGAATAGCTATTCGTCCTTCAAGTATAGCCACTACCTCGGACATGATAGGCCTGAGGGAGGGAGTGGCACTAGTGCACAAGAGTGCCACTTTTACTATTTTTTCCACTTCTAGTTTGTTAATATCAGACTCCAATCTCTGATCTATGAGCTCGTCTATACTCCCACTTTGTTGCAAGTGACAGGCCTGTAACAGTGTAGCTTTTCAGGCACGGCCAGTAACTTCAATGAAAGAGTGAAAAATGAAGAAGAAGGAATTGGAAGATCTTTGTTTTGCCATCAAAACATTCAAGCTGAGCCTTAATAAGGGAGAAACAACAAGCAAACAGGGATCAGCTTTATACCCAATCTAAGAGACAAATGCTATTGTTGCTTGGCATGTAGTTATTGTTGTTCTTTCCACTGACAGTTTCCAAAAGTACAACTCCAAAGCTGTAAACATCTGCCTTGTCGGTCAAATAACCCCAGAGTGCATATTCTGGTGCCATGTATCCTCTGCAAGTCTTAAGATTAGAAGGTTGTCAACGTAAAATAACTTTGTACTTCTAGCTGGAAATGTAGTGACCTTACATTGTTCCGGCAACTCGAGTACTTATATGGGTCTTCTCTTCTTCAGTGAGTCTAGCTAGTCCAAAGTCGGAGATTTTGGGATTTAGCTGTCCATCCAGAAGCACATTGGTAGCTTTGATGTCCCGGTGTACAATTTTTAGGCTTGATTCCTCATGTAGAAAAGCTAGACCTTTTGCTATTCCGAGACAGATCCTAAACCTTGTAGGCCAATCCAGCCTCAATCGGCTGTTCTCTGAACCAGAAAGTTCACCACTGAAAATCTTGACAAAGAAGATAACTAGATTTCTACATAAGGAGAAGGACACGGAAAACTTACCAAACAAAATGCTAGCAAGGCTATTGTTATCTAAGTATTCATATACAAGCAGTAACTGGTCTGCTTCAATACAGCACCCATGAAGCTTAACCAGATTGGGGTGTTGCAAACATGATATCGTGCTAATCTCATTCAAGAATTCACGGTTGCCTTGCTTTGATTGAGAGGAGAGCTGCTTCACTGCAACTAATGTACCATCAGGTAATTGACCCTACACCAAATCCATTTGTTAGATTCCACGGGATAGGAAGATAGAACCAGAGTGTAGTAGCTAAAGGCTGATGAATTTTGAACCACATATGTATTCCCATGCTCAGATTCAGAAGGTTTGGGTAAATAGAATTTGAAGGTTTACATGTTTATGGAAACAGCACCAAGTCTCATAGGCAGAGGTACAACGTGATATGAAGTCCAAGTAAAAGAACAATCACTAGTCTTCCAATTATTAGCATACCTTGTAAACAGGACCAAAACCACCTTCGCCAATCTTGTTTGAAGCATCAAAGTTTTTAGTGGCGGTTTTTATTTGTTTCAGAGTGAAACAAACCATCTGCAGCTCTACACCATTGAGATCTGTCCAAAAAATATATAAAGATGAGTTATTGAATATTGTGTTCTCTTGTGATAAATAAATTCTAATCACTGCATTAGCATTGACATGGCTTTCTTTTTCTGATATGGTAAACCCACTGCTCCTAAACCCTGGCCCCCCAGGGACCAGCTGTGGATTTTCCCAGCTTTTCCCCTTGATGACTCTAACCTTTGGACTCATAGTTGGAGGTGGAGGGTCCCCCAACTAAATCAATCCTCTCTTGTCATTTGACGCGGTTTTTGAAACACATAATGAAGGAATACATCAGAATTCAGAGTCATCAGACTACTATTATTAACAAGACACATTGATAACCTGCTTATAGTTATGTTGATTGAAAGGTTTACCAAAGAACATCAAATACATACAGACTGTAGATGATGACAAAATGTACACAAATACCTATACCGCTCTTAAAATTCTCCTAGGTCAATCAATGTGTTAAGCTATTACATTAAACAAGGTTTTGGATTTCAAGATCCTCAATATGACTAATCATGCGTGTTTCTGTTTAGATCACTTTCGAATATACAATGAATTGCATTCACCAAAATCCACCGACGAGTAGAAAATTACTATTTAAATTTGCAACTTCAGAAACTTTTCATGCTCACCTCTTCTTTTATTTTTTCTGCATAGACAGCCTTTCCACCAAAGTATGCTCAGTACGAAAAACGTGATACATGCAGCCAAAACTCCAACAATAACATAAATTATTGTGGTCTTTCTGTCCTTGTTTGAACAGAATTTGAAAGCTGTACCAAAACAAAATGAAAAAAAGGTAAACATATTTCTCCATTGTATTTTACCATAATTTTGAATGAAAAAACAATTTCTTGACAAGATAAGGAGGGCAGTGTGATAAAATGAGAAATGTGCAAGGGAAACACCAAAATTCGTTTTCTAGCAAGTTCAAGACAACAAGAAAGATTTCTCCTATCCAATTTCTCTTGAACTTCATTCCATTTGGCTTGACCTACTATCTGTTTTTTCCATTCCCAAAAGATGGAACTCTTCCCTTAAATGGAAAAATCAACAAATTCTAAAGTCAAACTGATATATAAACTCCTATCACTATTTACTACTCCAATACACTATTTTAAGATTCACATCATTTCACATATATCAACTGAACCCTGAATATAATAACTCATTCAAACATTTTTTAATTGAATTTTGTAAAAGACGGTAAACTATACAAAATCGGACAAAGGAGATAGATAACAGGAAGACTGAGTTACATCCTGAGCCCACAGGTCCTATAGGCTATAACATGATGCTCGTCACACTTACTGCATACGCCATAAAGTAACTGAAGGGCAACGGCTCGAGTACGAAAAGGGATTGATAGATACACAGTTGTGCAGTGATGAATTGACACATGGCATGCATGCGATAAAACCAAATGTAGAAAGAAGGGAGGGAAAAAGTATGCTATCAAAAAGAAGATAAGGAAAAAGTACAAGTCGGAAGTTAGACAATCCCAGTAAATCCACCCAAAAATATACAAAGTAAGTAGATACGTACTTGAGTCAACCGAGATAGCAGATATGAGTGAACCATAATGTCCCCTAAGAGGAATGCGTGCAGTGCCCTTGCCAGCCCAATAAAATCGGATCTCCAAGACACTATCTGTTACAGTAGCATTAAAGTATCTGATCACAGGCCTTTGGACTCCACGAGCTTCCTCTTCAATATTAAAGTCCTTGCAAACTAGTTTCTCCTAAAATCAAAAGAAGATCATTCAAGAATGTGAATCAGCTAATAACTCTAAAGAGAACTTCATCATTCAGGATAAGCACCTGGATATATATATCAAACACGCGCCTTCCGAGACTGTTATATGTACCGTCGTCTTTAAATATTATCTCAGCAAAGTGCAAACTAACATTATAACTCCCATTCTCCAAGCAATAACGGAAATAAGTAAGTGAAAGTGGAGAAACCCTTGCTCTACTATACAGTTCAGACAGGTCAGTTGATGGTATAGTCTCAATAAAACGTGTGTTCTGATCATTATCATCATCCATGAAGTCTCCGGTGCTACTAAATCCCCAGTTCTTATCACTGTGGAAATTTCTTGCAGAACCACCTTCAACCTGAGCATCTCCGTCATAATCAATTAGCCTGTTGTTTTCTTTAACAGCAACATCATTTCCTCCACAATTCACATGCAAGGAACACCCATCTGCCATGTAACCAAATGGACTAACATGGTTAGAGAGATATATCTAGAAACAATTGTCACATAGACCCTTGTTACCACAGGCAGCAAAGACTACCAAAATTGTGGTGCTTAGATATATATAAATGTCACTTGTTGAAAATCTAATAACAAGCCTTCAGTAGGATACAGGACCTCAATGAAGAGGGCGACGGAGGCATTGTGTTGGGAGAGTTAGAGCACTCGGAGAGGCGTTGTGACTATGGCTATTGTAGGCGTTTTAGGGTGGAGGAGGTTAGAGGTGTTATTCGTAGGATGCATAGGGGTAGAGCGGTCGGACCTGATGAGATTCCGGTGGATTTTTGGAAATGTGCGGGCAGGGCAGGGCAGGGATGGAATGGCTGACGGGGTTGTTCAATGTTATTTTCAGGACGGTGAAGATGCCCGGAGCTTGGAGATGGAGCACGATGATTCCATTGTACAAGAACAAGGGTGACATCCAAAACTGCAACAACTATAGGGGTATCAAGTTGTTGAGTCACACCATGAAGGTCTGGGAGAGGGTTGTGGAGTTGAGGTTAAGAGGAATTGTGACTATTTTTGAGAATCAGTTCGGATTCATGCCAGGACGGTCGACTACTGAGGCTATTCATCTCGTGAGGAGATTGGTGGAGCAGTATAGGGAGAGGAAGAAGGATTTGCATATGGTGTTTATCGACCTAGAAAAGGCTTACGACAGAGTTCCCAGGGAGGTTCTTTGGAGGTGCTTGGAGGTCAGGGCTGTACCCGTGGCTTACACTAGGGTGATCAGGGACATGTACGATGGCGCAAAGACTCGAGTTAGGACAGCGGGGGGAGATTCCGAGCAATTCCCTGTGGGGATGGGATTGCACCAGGGATCGTCCCTTAGCCCTTGTTTATTTGCCTTGGTGATGGATGTGTTGACGCGACAAATTCAAGGCGAGGTGCCCTGGTGTATGTTATTTGCAGACGATGTAGTTTTGATTAAGGAGACCCGCGAAGGAGTTAACGACAAATTGGAGGTGTGGAGACAGACCCTGGAGTCTAAAGGGTTTAGGTTGAGCAGGACCAAGACGGAATATGTGGAGTGCAAGTTCAGTGAGGTCACACCTGTGATCGACGTGGAAGTGAGGCTTGACACGCATGTCATCCAAAAAAGAGATAGCTTCAAGTACCTTGGGTCTATTATCCAGGGTAATGGTGAGATTGACGAGGATGTGACCCATCATATTGGTGCAGGGTGGATGAAAGCTCGCATCCGGGGTCTTGTGTGATAAGAAGGTGCCTCTCAAACTGAAAGACAAGTTCTACAGAGTAGCAGTTAGACCGACTATGTTGTATGGGGCGGAGTGTTGGCCAGTCAAGAACTCTCACGTTCAGAAGATGAAGGTGGCTGAGATGAGGATGTTGCGCTGGATGTGTGGGTTTACTAGGAGGAATAGGCTTAGGAATGCGTATATTCGAGGAAAGGTGGGAGTGTCTTCGGTGGAAGATAAGATGCGGGAAGTGAGGTTGCGATGGTTTGGGCATGTGATGAGGAGAGGCACAGAAGCCCCTGTGCGGCGATGTGAGAGGCTGGCTATGGATGGGTTTAAGAGAGGTCGTGGTAGACCGAAGAAATATTGGAGAGAGGTGATTAGGCAGGATTTGGTGCATTTGCAGCTTACCGAGGACATGACCTTAGATAGGAAGGTGTGGAGGGCTCAGATTAGAGTAGAAGGTTAGTAGGTTGGTTGGTTTCTTTGGAGGGAGGAGTGTGGGGTTTTGTTGTCCTTTTAGTAGTTGTAAGGCTACGCTTGTAGCTTTTGTTTCATCTGCGCCGGCTACTTGCTAGTGCCTTGTGTAGTTAGATTTTTATATTATTTTGTTGTAGTATAGTTTTGTGATTATATGTTGTTTTGTTTATTGGTTTTATCTGTTGGACTGCTTTGAGCCGAGGGTCTATCGGAAACAGCCTCTTTACTTCAGTCTGGGGTAAAGGTATGGTCTGCGTACATCTTACCCTCCCCAGACCCCACTTTGTGGGAATATACTGGGTATGTTGTTGTTGTTGTTGTTGTAGTCCCTCTCAAAGGTAAAGAATCAACAAACTCCAAAAGTGCATCTATGTCATCAAAGGAAGTAAACTTGCACCAAAATCTAAAAGCTAAACGAGTGTATAACAAACTGTGTATTAAAGTTTTGCTTCCTTCTGATGGTCTTCTCTCTCCAGATTACCCACATAATGCAAAGATGTATCATGTTCCAGAAACTTCTATTAGTTCTTTTATTCTTTCTCCACTTCCAACTGAAGAAGAATTGTGTCAGAGATTTGGGCATCAATTGGTGGGCTCTATAAAACATGCTACAAAAACCTCATCAGTGACAGCACAGTGTAAAACCAAAGATCCACATTCTCATTTCTCACATATAGCACCTGTTGCATATGGTGATCTCATAAATTACAAGCCTCATGAACTCTTATCCACCCAAAGCACACTAATTTTAGATGAGCTCTCTTTTCCCACAACAGTTTCCGTGGCCAATGGATGGTACCTACTACACAGCCAGATAGGTCTTATACGATCCTTTTACAGAAACAGACCCTCACCAACTGTCCATCTCAGAGAATCCTCTGCTCCTGCAACCATTCCTTCCCCTCCAATTCGACAATCCAGCTGTCTGCCTACCAATCCTGGCAATTTCCTCCAAATTTAATATCCCATACACCAGTACTCGTATTAGAAACTGAGAAAGGGAAAAGCTTTAAAATTAAACAAATTTATGAATTGCTCTCAGAGTGATATATTTTTTTTTTTTTTTTGAAACTGGTAACTTTCTCAGAGTGATATATTTCCTGGCCAAGTATCTAATAGAATATTATAATCCTTCCATCTCCAAACTTAAACTGTATGTAAGTCATGAATTCATCCCATAGTCCTCTTATACGTTTACATTGGCCATATCCATGGGATAATGGATTATATTTAGTACACCAACTCTCCTTCGCTCTCTACTTTGCATCTATGACTGCTTTCTGCAGCATGTTCTGTTCCTCTCAGATATCTCCAAAACCATTTAAAGAGGAGACTCTTATGGTGCATCTTCAATTTTCTAACTCCCAGACCACCGCAACCCCACCCACTTCTTTGGCTGTATGAATGGTTTAAATAGAAATGGAGGAAAAGCAGATGAGAAAAAACAAAAGAACTGCAGTTTCAGAATATGTAAAGAATTGTTCTTTCTTATTTATTACTTGACTAGTTCTGGAACGTGCTTTGCACGTTTATTTTCAGTTTTTATCATAAAGTTTGTATAGCAAAATAATAAATCAAAAAGGTATTTTAAAAGCTCTGTCACTTGAGAAAAAAGTTGTGATTGTAATTTATCACTTTAGCTATTTTTTAAAAAAAATAGGAAATGAACTCAAAAAGCGGACAACGAACAAAACTAAATAAATATTTTTATAGATCCGTAAGAATAATTAAAATTCTATAAAAATATGCATGTAATGAGTAATAAAATGCAACAATTACATAAAAAAAATATTTAAAGTGTGACAAGAAACACCAAATGAGAGGTGTATTTTAATGCTTAGAATTAATTTCTTTTAAGCAATCAATTTTAAATTTTGAACTTTGGTTAGTATTTAGCAAACTTCAAATAAAGTCACAAATGGATAATTTGAGCCAAAAATGAAAATACAAACTTACGACAATAAGAAATTCATAGAAAATTAAATTAAAGAAGTCTAATTGAGAGAAAACAAAAAAAATAGTGAAAAAAATATACAACATACACATCCTTCTTAAAACTTGAATCATAACAATATAGATGGAAAAAGAAATACAGAATCAGTACATAATTTTATGAGTTCTTGTCGACACGTTCTCCCATAACCAATCAAAATTCAAGAGCCTTCTTCATCAATTCAAACTAAAACATGAATCAAATAGTACAATAATGGTTTAAACGCTTCACTACTTTAACTATAGAATGAAAAGGATAACCTTGGGTAGGGGTCTTATGAAACACAAAAGATGAATTTATATAGGTAAAAATGGAGGAATATCAAAAGATATCTTAAAGTGTTAAATCAAATATTTGGAGGTTATGGATATGAAAAATAGGAGAGTTATGAATATTAAGAGTAGCAATTGAATAATAATTGGATATGAGTTATGAAGGTGAATATCTAAAGCAAATAAAGGAGAAAAATAATAAATAAATGAAAAAGAAAAAGATCAGTGCAAATAATATTTAAGTGAATACTTTTATAATGCAAAAGATTAGTGCAAAGATTAATAATGAAGAAAAAATAACTGCATCACAATAATAACACTTAAAATACAATTATTTAATTTTTCTAGTGCATGAACGTATTTAATGACTTCTATGAACTCAGTTTGGAATATTAAAAGTATAAACGTTTTGATGAAGTAAAATTCTACTGCATTAAGTTATTCAAATTAAATAAGAGAAGTGGAAAAGGTTTAGTTAGAGATTTATAAGATACACGTTTTCATATGCCAAATAAATGCAAATAATTTCTATGAATATTTTTATTTTTCAATTTTTGACTTAACACCTTCTCATTTTTAGTATTTAGTATAATAATAATAATATAACATGATTACTATTTAATATTTAGTTAGTTAAATATTTTATAGCGTTTTGATTTAATGCAAAGGTAAAATGGCAATTCAACTTTGCATTTGGGAGCTTCCCCCTTTTAATATGATATGATAAATTGTCAGTGAGCAAAAATATACTTACATCTTGGACAAGTTAAATCCTCTGTACACGGAAGAACATTCTTACTGTAGAAGAAAGCACAAGAGAGATTGGTCTTAGATATATGCTCAGAAGGAAAGAAACAAATCTTAAAGTAAAGCATTCATTTATCTATCTAGTTAGCTGTAAAAGCTAATATGACAAACAAAAAGAATGAGAAGATCCATCTTACAGAGTCCCTGCTGCTGCAGAGCTTTTGTACAGGTTTATGTAATAATTCCTGTCATGGGAACAATTATCAGAACCATATGATACATTGTCACTAAAAACATGAAAGAGATACGAACAGAAGGATTCACTGACGTGTTTTGCCGACAAGCTGGTTGTTCAGGGCCTTGCCAAGTAAAGTTATTGTAGGAAAGATCACTGTACATGCAATTTGAATTCTTAGATGTCATAATTCGAAGTACTATAATGATAAGAATGCAATCCATTAACATTTAAGAGGTGAAAAAGACAAAGAAACTGTGGAACTATGCACAGAGGTACTAAATTAAAATCAATAATTTCCATGAGATTTCTATTTAACTATGTTTCTGAGAAAATCATCTCTACATATATGATATCATGAAAGTGTCTACACTTTCATCTCAAGCCAATATGAGACATAAATATTTAATAAAAGAGGATAAAGATAGATATTACACGTACACATTTATTCCGTTCTTCAAGATTGAGGCAGGTATATTTCCACTGAGCATGTTACCAGATAAAAACCTATTAAAGCAGTATCACAGTTAAATAACTATAATGTGGGCAAATAGTGAATGTAACTTTCCATGCATTGTTGAAAAAGAAAAAAAAATTCCATCTTAAGAGTACTTAAGAAAAACAAAACTTGGTATTATACTCACACAAATTTAAGCATACTTCTTGCACTTATGTCATCCGAAATTGTTCCCATGAGCTTATTGAAACTAACATCCCTGCAGTAAGTTCAAACATAGAACACAAGAAATAAGAAGTTTTTTTTAATCTCTGGAGTCTCATGAAGGGACAAAGGAGGAGGCCCATTTATACATCATAAAAGCTTGCTAGAGTTACATGAATGTCATAGTACCTTACCAAAATTAGATTAGAGACGACGGTGTATTTTACAGACCGAAGGCAAAGAATAGGAAACAAAGTTTAGTTGATATTGAAGTGTTTGGTTACGATGAACACTTTGTTTTTTGATAAGGATGATGAACACTTCGTTTTTGCTTTGAACAACACCTTCAATCCGTAGATACTCACCATGCTTCACAAAGTTTATGGATTATGGGTCACATCTATGATGATTGTAATACACCTGATTCAACTTCTATCTAATCAAAATCAAAGCTATCAAGCTCCAAAGAAGTCCCACAAATTAGTAAACTGGGCCTTTGTATTCCAGCACCAGCAACTATGGCTGTTAGAATTGGGAATATTCACTAGCTGACTAGAGAAGAAATTGTATTAAGGTGCTCAATCTTGAAGATTGTGTTTTGGGTTTCTCAATAGTAGTTGTATACGGGCAGCACCCTTATTTGCATTTAGCTTATTATTATTATTTACCTATAATGAATTTGATGATTTTTAAATCTCTGCCATTAGAAAATATAAAGAAGGTAGCTCTATGATGCCTTGTGAGTTCTGTATACTGAACAGCCTTGACCTGTTCCATTCTTTTTTTAACTCAGGAAATGAAAGTTCACCAGTAACCCAAAAGAAGACAGAATAACCAGCTTATATGCTCCTCCTATTCTGTTTTGTTTCAGTTTGTGTTCAAGTCCTAAGGGGTGAAAAGTAAAATCATAAGCCAAAGTCGTTCAAGCTTAAATGTCATGTATTGCCTAAAGCCCCTTGGGCTAGGCGAGCCACATATGATATTAGGATGGACATTATTCGACATTTTAGGAGTTCAGTCATTAGATTTGAGGTTTACAAAAGGAGCCTCCTCTAGAGTCCATCACTTGGGAATTATGGAATGGCTACTTCTTTCGGAAGAGTTGATTGTGAGACCCTTAACAAAAAATAACCATATTGGTGGAAGAAAGGAAGTGCTTGCTTATAAGATGAGAACTTCAGCTTTGTAATAACTCAGAGTCTTTTTTGCCAAGTGGAAGGTCCAGCTATAAGTACAAATGTTTCAAGGTTGACTGTCAGTACTGTTCAAGGCTATTGCACATGGACACAAAGTTTAATATCAGACATGTAATGATAATGAATGTAATGCAGACAAAGGAACATTCATTTTTGCAAAATTATATGTGAACAACTTACAATGTCTGTATAGTTTTCAGTTTCCAAATATATCCTGGAATTACTCCAGAAAGATTGCAGTTTCTCAATACCCTGAATCCAACGAGTAAACATAGCACTAAGAAGAGATCCATCAAAATTTAGATGCCAATAATAATTTGGATAAACTACCAAGCAACTTACAGTATCACTAGGTCTGTCATGTTAATTAGAGGAGGAAATTCATGCATTGGTCCTTTTATGTCGCTAATCCTCCTGAATAAGAGACTCAACATGAGAAGTCTTCATGCTGTAAAAAGATCCATAAACCAAAAGAAAGAAGTAGATTAGGTATATTTAAGAGTTCTGTACTCACAGATCAGTTAACATATTGAGATGGGATATGCTTGATGGAATGGGGCCCTCTAAACCGGTGGCATGCAGCTCCCTTCATTGATTATCCAAAATAAGTAATAAATACTTGAGACTGAAATTGTTCTGCTCAAAGATCTTTCAAGATTCTCTGACATCAAAAGAGAAATTCTTACAATTTTGTAAGTTGTTTCCATTTCTCTATAAAATCTGGAATTGGCCCACTGAGATTGTTATCACTTATCCTACTGCAAACAAAATATTGTTAAACATAGTCTTCAAATGACTAGCTAAAGGAATAATTCCTAGAACCATGTACTTACAAATCTTCTAAATTTGCAAGTCCAGAGAGTGACATTGGCAGCTCTCCCTCCAGTTGGTTGGAGGACAATATCCTGAAATTAAGATCATGTCTCTCCATTGGATATTCAGGTATCTATTTATCCCGCAGAATCACAACTCATATGACAGACCCAAAAGAGAAAAGGAAACGAAGGGTCTTACAGCGCCTCTAAGTTCATCAATTTCCCTAGTTCATGAGGAATAATGCCTGAGAATCGGTTCCCTTCAAGGTTTCTGGTCAAAGATTGCTATATAGATTAGTGCACTGCTGAATTTTTTGGGAAAATAATGAAATAAACAGAATTGAAAATGAGATAATGCTTAGATTAATGAACAGGAGCATGTCTGACACTGCATCAAAGAGAAAACCAAACTATAGCATAAAATCTGTTAACCGCTGCATTAATTATACTTGAAAAGAAATTTCATAAATTTAAAATTGGACAAAAGATTATTTCAGAAACTTTTCTCCAGAAGCTGTCCAAACAGCTACTTAAGAAATGAAGATGATAAATCAGATTAGATAATCAAAACTTGATACATACATATAGGTAAGGCTGGTAATGTTTCCCAGTTCCTTCGGTATTTCCCCTGACAACCGGTTCACAAGAACAGAGCTGGATCAAAAATTTTGCAGTTACAATTGATGATTGACAACCTTCATAACAGATGTTTTAACAATATATTAGCTGGGGCTTACATGGAATTTAACTGAGTTGACGCCCATTCGGTTGGTATACTACCACTGAGGTAATTGTATGCAAAATCACTGAAAATTGAGAATATGTGAATTCAGTTAATTATGCTTACAAAAATTTGAACATTGAATAAAATCGGGAGATGAAAGGAAATGTGACAATGGCATTCAAAAGATTCTTACACTTTTTGAATGTAAGGAAGCTTTACCAGTTCAGGTGGAAGAACTCCAGGAAGACTTATACCCTTAAGAGTGCTGCATAAGTAATTCAAGAGTCAACAATGTAATTTAGTTTATCTAAATATTTCTAATAGATATCCTATTCTTGTTTATAAAATGAAACCAATTATAGTCACATAATATTGATAGGAACCGCTCTAAGATGGTGAGGTATATAATGCATTGTACAAAAAAGTGAAAATAGTCAATGACATCAACTTGCTCTTCATACATCTCCGGAAGCCTAAGATTTCATCAAATATATAATGCATTGTACACGGTCTCAAGCCATAGTGGGAGCTTAGTGAACCTGGCTCCCCTTGATCCGTAACTTCCTCCTATATCTTTTTCCTTTACTTGTCCGAGGATATAATTTTAAGGTTGTTGCAAAGATGTAGGAAATGGAATGCTAATACAACTTAATTAAGCATGGTTATGGGTTCTCTAAAAGTAGTGGCAAGACATCAGTAACATAGGACTTAATAGCTACTTTCTCCAAATATCTATGCTGGCTCTCCAAATACATGAAGTGCTATAACCAAAGTCGAGCAAGATGATGAAAAATTACATAGCTACTATGTGGCAGGCAGTATCATTTCCTATAGTGCAGTTGCATTTAACATCATTTTCGGACCAACTTGGCTGATCAGTTGTCACCCTGACTGCTTCAATCTGGCAAAATTCACCATTGAACTTCCAGTGTGTTGCTCCCATTGTAATGGCGATTTGTTCCAGAATGTCCACTGAGAAATTGCCAAAGCATATGCCAAATAACAGATTGTTAGCCAAATGATGCAAATCTTACGAGATAGTTAAAACAATTCAAGGTGGAGATAACTGCAAGTCCAATTCAAGTGCAGGAAGCAGAATTCCTACAGTTTCTGTCAGCCTTTTGTAGACTAGCATAAAGGATCAAAAGCTATGTCCTTGTTGTTCATGCAAGTTCCTCTAATGTGGTAAACTACATATCAATATCCCGAAATGAAGAATTTGATAGCTCAATTTCACTCAACCTCGAAAGCAGCATCAGTGGATGCATTAACCTCTACTAGAATATAGAGAATACATAGGAGTCTAACAAATCCTTTCAACAGAAGTGATGAAAAAACTACTAGTGCATATTATATTTAGCAATACTTTGAATTGCTATGCTTCAATAAGTGACTAGGATGGATAGGAAACATAGGACTTAATCTACTTTCCAAGGGATATAGCCAAGATTGGAAATAAGTATAGAAGTCCAAGCAAAGATTCTGTCATAAATAAATAGCTCATGCCAACATATAACCCCTAAATAGTAAATATCACCAAACAAAATCGGAAATTTCAAACACTGAAAGCCTCACTCCTCTGCCCACATTTTGGATTGACGATCAATTGGCCAGAAAACCCCCCAAATACCCTTTTTAGTATATTCTCATCCTGTAATTCTCTCCATTAGGTTCAACATTTTGGAGTTAGGCTACAAAGATGCAGCAAGTCCCCCTAGCAAATGTGTAGAACCCTGCATCATTTGAATATCCTATGTCACCAAATTGCATTAGTTCCTAGACATAATACTAAACTTTGCAGTCTTTTGATTTTGTAAGTCTTAAATTCCCAACCCTAAGTAAGATTCTATCACAAGGAAGCTTTTTTAAGTTTGCATTATATTTTTGGGGAATCTTAGTAGCTCGGTCGGTTGGCTACGTAGAACTTTCACCTTATTGGTGAGCGTTCAATTCGTCATCTTGTAATCCCCTCCCCTATTTCCCCTTCCTCTACCCCCAGTTTTTAATGAACAGCGACAAGAGGGGTTGCTCGGATGGTAAGCACCCTCCACCTCCAACCCTGAGGTTGTGGGTTCAAGTCACCAAGGGAGCCAAAAAAAGGATGGAGCTCCTAGGGAGGGGTAAAAAAAAAAAAGTATTGCACTACACTTTTTTTTTTTTGATAAGGTATTGCACTACGCTTACTCAAACAAGAATTTTAATTAGTGTTCCCATAGCATAGAATTATCCTAGCAGAAAGAGGGAGTCATCTGAAGACTAGAATCAATTCACAACAAAATTAACAGTAGCACTGCTCAAACTAATCACTTACACATCAAGATTAACAGTGTCACTGCCCAAACTAATAAGGAAGAAAAAAAAAAGTTGCTCCAACAAACCTAATCCCCAAAAATTCATGCAAAAAGTGGAGAGCATGCTCCATTTTTTCTACAATACAAATATTTTAACTTATATGAACCTTTCTGCTCTTCATTTTACCTCTATTAGAGACTCAAAATTGATCTTTTCTCAAGAAACTTTACTGAACAGGAGGAAGAAAAAGAAACAAGTTCAGAATTTCAGAATTCTTGAGTTCTTGCACTAATTTGACTTTGTAGCAAAATCCCATATACCCTTCATGCACCATCCACTCAACCCAACCACCAAATATGAAAAAGCTACAAAATTTACCTTCTTCTTGGGCAACTCTTGACTCACACAAATTCAACAACATGAAGTAGTTCACTGCAAGAATCCATGAAAGAACAGCTCTTTTTAGTGGCAACATTTATTTTTTCTTCAAGCTCCAAAATTGTGCTATACAGTACTGTTGGACGTACAAAATGTACAGCTGAAATTCTATCCAAGAAATGATTGAACTAGCAGAAAACTGTTTTTTTTTTTTGGTTTATAATCTTTTTAAGGCAAAAGATCTATGGGAGGATTCAAAACAGTGTACCATAATAATTAAAACAAGAAAAATATTATGTGTGTAAATTGAGCTAGCTGTTTACCAACTTCCTATACATAAACAAAGTTTGTCTGTTTACATAGAAATTTCTTATTGGAAAGAAATGAAACTTTAGAGAAGAGTCAGTGGCACGTGAGATTTCTTAGTCTTTGATGTGTTAGGCGTGGACCCCTTGGCGCTAGCCACTTGATATTTTAATTTAATACTTTATGACTATTCTCATCTTACAATTTATGTGATATTATTGGACAAGATCGGATGTGATTTCATCTTATAATTTTAAATTAGCTATATTAAAAAATTATATTAAAAAATAGCTAGATAAATAAAACACCAAAAAAAATAAGTTATCTTGTCGCAGCATCTTTCATTTGATTCTATATATAAGTTATCTTGTTGCTGTTTTGAGTAATTTTGTGCCTACCATGCATTAGAGATTTATTTATTTGTTATCATTTCAATAGTTTATTATCGATCTCAATATTTTTATCAAATTTTTTATTTATTTTACTAATAAGGTAAATTTCAGAACTTAAAAATATTTTTCAATATTTCAGTTATTATATACAATCAGTTAACTTAAACAGACTTTTCATTTATTTTATAAATATGAAATGTAATTCAATTCGAAAAAATGTAACAAGGTTAGTATGTCATTATTAGTTTCAAACTCTTATTGTACGGTAATTCTAAACTTTTTTGCGTATAATAATTTTATAAAAAAATTGAATCTTGCTCTCATACTCCCCCCCCCCTCCCCCCCACCCCAAAACCCACCCATAGTTGTCTAAGTGTAAAAAAAAATCCTAAATATGAAAATAAAAAAGCACAATGAGCTCCAAGTCAAAATTAAAAATCTAGCATTGATATAGTGATCATAATGAATTTAAAAATATGTTAACGAAAAAAATAAACATTCAAGAGCGAATATTTAATTCTGTTAACCATGAAAAGAGAATTTTATTTGACTTTTATCAACAAATTCATTTTTTTAATCTGAATTTCAGAATAGAAAATTATATACATATAATTGAACCACCCATACAATTATACAAAACACTGGCTTAATTAAATGTAAATAATTGTAATGGCTTCACACTAGTATGCAGGTTTTGGAAATTGACAGACTTTGACTTTTCCATTATGTCCTATTCTTATTGATTTGCTAACTACTTTTCTTCTTCTTCTTCTTTTTTTTCTAATTACGACTACTCTAATAGGGGTCCATTCAGTGGGGTAGAATTATAATAACATTGAATACGACTGATTTATAATACTCTTTCCGTTTTAAATTAATTGATATGTTTTGACTTGACATAAAATTTAAAAAATTAAAAAATATTTTTGAATCTCGTGATTTTAAATTAAAGATATGTCAAATATACCAAAATGCTCTTTAATCTTGTGACGTTAAACATGTCAGGTGAAAAGTTAAAATTAAAGAGTTAATAAAAAGAGAAAAAGTCAATATTTTTAAAATGGACTAAAATAGAAAGTAGGTAAAACAAATTGAAACAACCAGACCATTATAAATGTCATGGGACTGACCTATTTTGGTTGCGTAGGAAAATCCCTGTTGATAATGAGTAATATAATAATTAATATGCCTTAACATTTAATAATGACGTAGTTTTCAGCTTATTATGGACATTTCATTAGTAAAGGTTTTCTCACTAATAAATATTTTCACCGTCTCAAATATTTGTTGTGTTTCATTAGTAAAGGTTTTCTCACTAATAAATATTTCCACCGTCTCAAATATTTGTTGTGTTTTTTTTTACATATTTTTTAAAATTTATGAGAAAGATTTCAACCATTTTACTCTCATTTATATTTTATAAGATATAATCTTTTTTAATTAAATATTTATTTTATTGAGGTGTTTATATACATATATTAACAATAGAAGGGAAAAAAAAACAGGACAGTACTGACATTCTCTTATTTCAGATAATGATTTCACAATACTCTATTATTTATGAATTAAGGATAAGACCATTTAATAAATTAGGATGATTCCAGTTAATCTCATCACTAATATAATTAGTGCTCCTATAAAAGTCAAAAAACTAATTAATCTACTTTGACTTTAGAAGTACAATAAAATTTGGATTAGGGAGTAAGCCATGATCTGTACCTTTTTCATGATAGAATATTCTAAATTGATAATTAACCAACTAAAACCCCACATCAGCACTAATTTTTTTTCTTTGGGTTTAAGCATCGTACACTGTTTTGGGTACAATTTTTTACACCACAAAATAATATTGACCTATTATTATACCTTACCAATTTTTTCCTGATTTTTTTCTTTTTCTGAAATACAAACTCTATTTTATTTTTATTTTGAGTTTAAATAATATACACCATCACTAAGAAAATTGAAGATTAGATGTTCTTTAGAAAATTATATTGACAAGGTACATAACCTAATTCAACCCATTGACTCATTGAGTGTTATTCGTAAGGGAGTTTGAGGCCAAAATTGAACTCCTTCCGTTCCATATTAGTTGATCACCTTACTAAATATAGTTGTCATATTATTAGTTGTCCATCTTATTAAATTAAGAAAGAATTAATTAAATTTTTTTCATATTACTTTTGCAATTAATTATTTTTGAAAGTATTCACACTTATTTGTAAAGTTTTAAAAAAAATTCTTAAGAGATGAATTAGTAAAACGAAATTAGTCAACTAATATGACTATATGAGACGGAGGAAGTATAAGCAAAAGACATCTTCATATTCTCTAATAATGATTTCACATGTTCTAGAAAATTATATTAAAGGACAATGGCAAACGTCTTAATAAGGATGGATTTAGATTAATCTTGTCAATTACCCTTAATTCGTATTGTAGAAGTTGAGTAATCTTTCATTGACTTGGAGTTTGAAAGTCAATAGGCAATGAGCTGTACTATTTTGGTACAGAAAGATAAATGTAGTACGAAACTAAAAACTTTTTGAGTTAATTATTCTACAAAAAAGGGAAAGTCAAATAGACTGAATTCGAGCAAGATGAGCAATAATGTGAGAGCTGGGGGTGTTTGCTTGTTTAGGGGGGTGGGTTTGCTTATTTAGTGGGCGTTTGGCGATGAAAATTAAAAAAAAAACGTTTTGTTTGAAATTTTTGGAGTTGAAGTTAGAGTTGGAGATGTGTTTGACCATACACTTTTGAAAAGACTTTTTAGAATTTAATTTGTTTAAAATAACTAAAAAGTGAAATAGTAAGATGAAATTTTTCAAATACAACTTCAAGTTGTATTTGAAATTTTTATGACAAACACTATTTTATGAATAAAATAAAATAATTTTTTAAAAAATAGTTAAAAATTCTCATAGTCAAATGCTTTAATTTTTAAGGCTGAAAATGCCTAATATATATAACTTTAAAGAGTCAATTCGCTAAATAGAAATGGATTGATCAAAGTTAAATTTACTATTATTTTATTTATTTATTTAATTAATTTTTTTTTGGGTTGAGGGGGGGTTGGAGGGAGGGAGGGAATGTGATTTGATTCTTCACTACGAGAGTACAAGTGCCTACCTTCAGGAGAACATTATCGAATGAGTTTCAAATTTGTCCTCTTCGCTTAGATCTGATCGGATATCGTTTGTCCACAAATAAAAATAAAGTTGGTTTTAATGAGCAATTAAATTTAGAAACTCTTAAATATACTATTCCTGGCACCCTTTGACTTGACATGGTGTTTACGAAAAAAAGAAAGACTTTTAAAATTTATGGTCCAAAATAATCCGTTGAATATTTGTGTGATTGTAAATCATCTCATTAAGGGTAAAAGGAAAATTTCAAAGTTAATTTTTTTCTAATTATAAACAGATGATATTCTTTTTGGGACGGACTAAAAAAGGAAAGTGTCACATAAAATGGAAAGGAGAGAGTATTAGATTTTAGAATAGACTTCATGAGTTTAATTTTTCTTTATGATCTTTTTATTGTTCCGAAAATGAGACAATTAACAATCCCTAATAATAATGACTAATGAGAATGCTTAATTAGATTCCTTTTTTTTCTCATCAATTCTATTTTTTCTTTCTTCTAATTATTTTTTATTTTTTTCACTATTTTACTTTCTAATTTCAACTCACATTCTTTACATTAGCTATTCATTGAGATTTTTTATTTTTTTTTGTTTCATTTTCTTTTAACTAAGGAATTTTAGAGGTGGGTCTCGCAAAGTTCAAAACTCGATAAATATATATGAGCTCACTACTTTACTATTTTTACTTAATGCCATATTCTTATAGTAGAGGAGAGAATTTAATATCATGACGTATGTCTAACCCATATTTCATGCATTTCGCTCTCACCACTAAATCAAAGTTATATAGACTTTTTTTGTCTCATTTTTATATGAATTTTATGAAAGAATTTTAAAGATATTTTAATATATTTTAATTTTAGTCCATCAATTTTATTGTGATCACTCTCTCACAAAAAATGTGTTGTTCAACCAACTTAATTCATTTTTGGTAACTGAATGACATATTCATTGTCTTTAATGTTTTTGTCATTATTATCTTATTTTTGGTAAGTTTCTTGCTCCAAGTGTATTTATGATCCATGATCCAGATATCGATCTTGATTATCGGACCACCGTTCCAGATGAGCCTGTCAATTGAATCATTAAAGTTCACAATAAACCTACTTTGATTATCTTGTGAAAATGTTATGGCAACAAATAAGTCCTAAGTTTTATTTCCTATTTCTTATAAATCAAATTGAGTAGCGTATCATTATCCTTCTTTTTATTTTTTAGAAAATCTAACCAGTAGAGTTCGTTATAGAAGATTGTATTGCATGTATATCACTGTTCTATGAAAAATTGAAAGTTATTTCTCATATTAATCTTCATCGGACGACTATTTTCTATAAAACAAACTACCAATTGGTTTGTGTCTTTCTTAGAACAAACTAATCGCAATATAGAAAGAATATTTCTTTGGCATCGAAATGATATATGTCTCCGTATAGCACTGATCAAGTGCGTCTCAATAAAATTAGTAGCCTAAAGTCAAAATATAATAAGAGACCTTAAATATATACACAATAATAATATCAATTTATAGTTGTATATTTTATTCTTACATAGTAGTTGTTTTTAGTTTTTAGTGTAGTATTCTTAAAAGATATTACGTATTAAACTTCAGAAAGCAATATTATTATCTATAAAAGTAAGGATTAATTATAGTAAGGATTAATTATAGTTAATAAGAGGTTAGTCATTTATTTGCAATACATTACTTTGGATGTCGTTGTAAAAACTTTATTTACTAATATGAAGATTTGAGTTGTTTAATTCAAAGCTTTAAAATATTCTTGATAAAAAGTAAATAGTTCTTCTTTCTTTATTTTTTAAAACTAAATTGTATCTTCTTTTTTTAATAATGTTCAATATTATTTCAAGTGAAATTAAAAACATACAATTCACTATTAAAATTTTGGGTGACGCTAAACATCCAAATAAAATGCGTCCAAAACGTTCAAAATGGGGTAGTTTGGTAATTTTGTGCACTGGCCCCATATTGCAAATGACAGTAATGCCCTTTTTGAAAATTGAGTTTACTTTTTACTTTTACATAATATCTCTCCACATTAAATTATTTTGCTTCTTCCCAATAAAATTTTGCACGCTTAATTAAGAAGTCTTTTCATTTATTTTTTTCAAATATTGTCTTTAACCTTTTTCACTCAATTTCTTCTATACAAGAACTTTAAACCTAAGTCACTCAATGAGTTTAATCTTGAGTTTCCACCAGATTTTTTTAAAAAAAATTTCGAACTCTGTAAATCATTTTTTTTAAATCAAGACTTTCCATTTAAACATATTTGTTTTGAAAAAACCTATTTAATGGGATCAAAACTAAAATTAAAGGAGTTGAATTTGAGATTATGTTTTGAGTTCAATTTTAAGTAACCAAATAGTGAAAAAATGTGAAAATGACTAAAAAAATTAAAAAAAAATTATGTCTAAAATTTAATTTAACCAAAATAATCTTTTTTAAAGAGACTACCTAGACTCGAACTTGTGACCTAAGAATCCTAAACTAAGCATATGACCAAATTGCTGAAATGGCATCATCTGCTCTTTTGTACAGCTCTAATTGATTTAACCTATTTATTTTGCAAAATCCATTTAAGTGGGATCAAGACTAAAATCAAAGGAATTCTTTTTGAAAAAATATTTTGAATTCAATTTGTGAATTGGAATCAGCTTCAAAAAAGACTATTGGCAATATCTATAACAATATTTAATTACTAAATAAATAATTAAAAAAACATAAAAAATATTAGAAAAAAATTCTCAACACATGAAATAACTTTGAAACTAGCAAATTGAGTACATATTTATACAAATAATATCACATAAAAATATTAAAATTTAAAAATAAATATAAATAAATAAAAAGAATTTTTTTAAAAAAATATCAAAATATTGATAAAAAAAATTCAACATATAAAATACCCTAAAATTAATAATTGAGTACAAATTTATACAAATAATGTAATATTAAAAATATTAAAATAATGTAGAATACAGAAAAACAGTAAACTAACTATACAAAGGTGAGAAAGATGTAAGAATATGATAATTGTGGATCGAACATTGGCACAAATATTTAACTTCAATTAAAAAATTAAATTGCTTTAATTTATATAACTCTAAGTATCGAGACTCAATCTGTGGATGTAACAATCAGTCAATACAAATATTTGGCTTAAATTAAAATTTTGAGTTGCTCTAAGTATTATAATATTGAATTGAGACTCAATTTCTGGATATAACAATCAGTCAACACAAATGTTTGACTTCAATTAAAAAATTAAATTGCTTCAATTTTTATAACTCTAAGAGGTCGTTTGGTTGGGAACAAGTTATCCCAGGATTAATTATCTTGAGTTTAACTATCCTGGGATAAGTTATCCCACCATGTATATGGGATAACTTATTCCATCACTATGGTATAATTGGTGGGATAAGTTATCCCAAACTTGGCAACCAAACAAGACACCAAAATTTTATCTCTGGACTATTTTTTTATCCCAGGGCTATTTATTCTTATCCCTCATATCAAACGACCCCTAAGGGTTTGTTTGGAAAACTACTTGGTAATTGAAATTAGTATAATTATTAGGGTAGGAATCACCAGCTTAGTAATTATGTTGACATATTTGTTTACCACAATGTAATTACAAGTGTATTGTGTGATTGCACAAGTGTAATCACATGATTATATTAAATTTTAAAAATTAAAATTAATTAATAAAAATTAATATTTGACAAATAAAGGCCTTTATAAATGATATTAAATTAGGTATTTAAGATATATATTATCTTTTGAAAATATATTAATTGATAAACATATGTTCTTAACTAATATTATAAAAAAAAAATTGGTATATATTTTTCAAATTAGTATACTTTAATTAAATTAATCATAAAACTGAAAGTACATAATTTTTTTAGAAAATCATGAAATGCATGTTTTACAAAAAGATTAATATTATAAATATAATGTAATAAAATTATTATTATATTTGAAAAAAAAATTTATTAATTCCAACTGAAAAATGAATGACTTGCAATGTGAAATATCAAGTCAATACTACTAAAATAAATAAATTGAAAACAAAAATATAACATAATTTCAAACTTCAAGTTAACATAATACTTTTATGTCAAATTTTAACATAAGATAAATAAATATAATTCAAAAGAAGAGAAAAAAGTAAGTCTATAACCTTATTCAACAATGAATTCTATTTTAAGTTAAAAATAGAATAAAAATAGAATTCTAACACAATTATGTTAAATAAAAAAATAAACATAAAATAAATAATACTAACAATTGCATGGAATCACAAGAAGTATAGTTTGGAAAATGAGAAGTAAGGAAATGAAATATAAATAATGTAAAATATAAATATATTTTTAAAAAAGATTAGAATAATAAAAAATAAAAAGAATTTAAAATAATAGAAATAAAAATAAATAAAACAAAAGGAAATTAAAATAAAAATAAAATGAAGAAATTAAAAAATAATATTATAATTACACCATGTAATTACCAGCAATCTTCCCCTTGAGAATTGGAGAGTGTAATTACATCATGGATTCAGTTGAAAGATTGAATTGCTCTATTTATTATAAGATTTAATTGAGGCTCAATTTGTGAATATAAGAATTAGTCAACACAAATGTTTGACTTCAATTAAAAAATTGAATTGCTTCAGTTTATATAACTCTAAGTATTATAAGATTGAATTGAGACTCGATTTGTGTATGTAACAATTAGTCAATACAAATATTTGACTTCAATTGAAAAATTAAATTGCTCTAAGTATTATAAGATTGAATTGAGATTCAATTCGTGGATGTAACAACCAGTCATTGAAATGTTTGACTTCAATTGAAAGATTATATTGCTTCAATTTATGCAATAGATCTAAATATTATAAGATAAATTGAGACTCAATTTGTGCATGTAATAATTAGTCAACACAAATATTTGACTCAATGAAAAATTGAATTGCTTCAATTTATACAACTCTAAGTGGGAGTTTGGCCATAAGAAATTTTTATTTTTTTTAAAAAATATTTCACTATATTCAAAAATTATTTTAAAAACAAACTTGTTTTTACTATTTTCACTTTTTTTTTTATTTTTTGAAAAAAATCTTAATTTTTTTTCATAAAATAATATTATTTAAATTATATCTCATTTTTAAATCATATTTTATATTTTTTTAGAAAATAAATTTAAAGTCTAGATAATTATTGCAAAAACTATGGCCAAACACAATTTCAACTCCAACTTTGAAAATTCTAAAAAAGTTAAAAAAAAATAAATTGATTTCATGGCCAAATGGGGCCTAAGTATTATAAGATTGAATTAAGACTCAATTTGTCACGCCCCGAGGTTTACCCCTAGACGTAACACGGGACTCGGGACCACAAGGATCCCAAGCTAACCCTTGGTCATAGCATTCTCAAACATAACAAGGAAATAAGCGGAAGCATATTACGGAAACCCAATAAGAAAACATCAATAAGGGTCTAAGAGCCACATACATACAATATCCAAAAGGAAACTCGAATACAAACTATGTCTGAAAGCCTCTAGTCATAACAATAAGAGTTGCTAGGACAAGACCCTAGCTAACTCGGAGTATATAAGTGAAGCTAACATGAGGAAAATCATAACTGGTCCTCGAACCATGAGGACTCACCACGGCTGACTAAGGATGTGGCCTGAGACTCTAACCACGAAGCTGAGAAGGAGTACCTGAGTCTGCATCATAAAAGGATGCAACGCAATATGCGTTAGTACTATGGAAGGTACTAAGTATGTGAGCGATGCATAAGTAAGGAAAACATGCCTTAAAATGTACTTTGAACATAATTCGTGCATAATGAAATATCATGAAAAGATATCAATATGAAAAGCTAAATCATAAGGCAAAAGCCAACTTCAAGATGATAGTTCATGAAAAGTTCATAAAGCTTAGAAAACTTGAAATCATGACATACAGGAGTTTCTTATAACCGACATGAGACCACGAGAGCTACGTGGAATCTAACTGTATAACCCCAGTTAGCAAAACTGACTTTGAACCCTGCCAAGGAACAAGCCACCATATCCAACTATATAACCCTAGTTGGCAAAGCTGTCCTATGTCCCACTAAGGCAAGGACACCATACATAAAGGCGTGGATCCACTCTCATAAGCCTTTAAGGCACATATCATATCATATCATATCATATCATATCATATCATGACTTACGCTGGCAACGTAGTTTATGAGACTAAGGTACTCTCACCCCGTCCTCTCGATGATAAATACTACTCCCAAAACATGCACGTGTAGCTCATAATCATAAAGACATACTCTCATGCCAAATCTTATTCATAAGGGCATATTCTCATTCCAAATCTTATTCATAAAGCATGAAAACACATAGGGTATCATGCAATTTTTTTATCATAGTTCATAAAGCTTAGCATAGCCATAATTCAAAAACATGCTTTTCTTTTTAAATTCATACTTGAAGAATTAGGCATGCAATTTTATAAATACATAAAGGCCATGATATCTAATCATGCCAAGTTTCCTTTGAAAACATGCAAGTTCATAGTTTCATGCTAGAAATCAACTTTCATGCTTGGGCTTTCAAAACCAATAAGGAAATCATATTCAAATCATGAGAAATCAATGAGAAACCATGAATTTAAACATAGAAACTGATTTCATAAATTTTTCCCAATTTAGATTAAAACCCTAATTTCATAAGTTCATATTTCAACATAAGAATTGGGGATTTCGGGCACAAGGGTGAAAGGAACTCATTGTTAAAAACCCACATACCTTGGTGGAAGATTACCCACTTGATTGGAAAAGAATTAGGAGACTTAACTCGGAGCTTGGAGACTTGAAGCTTGAAGGAGAATTTCCATTTTGAGTAAAGAATGAGGAGCTTAAGATAGACTTAGGATAATCTGGGTGAAAACCCTTCTAAAGGTAGTCAAAACGACTTCACTTAATACATAATAGGGTGAGAAATGACCAAAATGCCCCTAGAAATTAATTGGAAAAAGGCTGAAAATTGGTCAACTTTCAGTGACCACGAGTGGAGTCTACGACTCGTAGACTTTTCCACGACTCGTGGACTGCTAGTCGTGGAAGCTTCCAGAAATTCAACCTGCAGGAGACTTTCTACAGTTCAATAGGACGACTCGTGGAAGCTTCCACGAGTCGTAGAACCTAATCGTGTAACTCAGGGAACTTGACTGGCCTCTGATAAACTCCCACGAGTCAACAGTACGACCCGTAGAAACTTCTACGAGTCGTGGAAGTGACTCGTGGTTGTCAGTACTGAGGTTGGTCTGCAGGACTGGGATCACGAGTCACTCCCACGACTCGTGGAACCTTCCACGACTCGTGGACTTGACCCGTGGTTCCTGGAACTTGGATTTTTCTGAAGTTTTCATCTTGGATAGCTGGGTACGTGTACGGGGTGTTACACAATTTGCGGAAGTAACAATTAGTTAACACAAATGTTTGACTTCAATTAAAAATTAAATTGCTATGTATTATAACTTTAAGCACTACAAGATTAAATTGAGACTCAATTTGTGCATATAACAATTAGTCAACACAAATATGTAACTTCGATTTGAAAATTGAATTGTTTCAATCTATATAACTCTAAGTGTAATAATATTGAATTGAAGCTCAATTTGTGGATATAATAATTAATTAGTATAAATGTTTGACTTCAATTGAAAAATTGAATTGCTTTTATTTATATAACTCTGAATATTATAACTTATAAGATTGAATTGAGACTTAATTTGTGGATGTAATAATTAGTCAATGCATATATTTGACTTTAACTAAAAAAATTGAATTGCTCCAAATATTATGAAATTGAATTGTGACTCAATTTGTGTATGTAATAATTAGTCAACACAAATGTTTGACTTCAAATTGAATTGCTTCAATTTATATAACTCTAAGTATTATAAGATTGAATTAAAACTCAATTTGTGAAAGTGACAATTACTCAAACACAAATGTTTGCCTTCAATTAAAAATTGAATTGCGATGTATTATAAATTTAAGCATTATAAGATTAAATTAAGACTCAATTTATGCATGTAATAATTAATTAACACAAATGTTTGACTTCAGTTTAAAAGATGAATTGTTTTAATCTATATACAAAATAAAATTCATCCAAAACAAATTGAATTGAGACTCAATTTGTAAATGTAACAATTCGTTAGTACAAATGTTTGACTTCAATTGAAAAATTGAATTGCTTCAATTTATTCAATTTATACAATAGATCTAAGTATTATAAGATTGAATTGAGACTCAATTTGTGCATGTAATAATTAGTCAACACAAACTTTTGGCTTCAATTAAAAAATTGATTTGCTTCAACTTATACAACTCTAAGTATTATAAGATTAAAATAAGACTCAATTTACGAAAGTAACAATTAGTCAACACAAATATTTGGTTTTAATTAAAAATTGAATCTATGTATTACTATAACTTTAAGTATTATAAGATTAAATCGAGACTCAATTTGTGCATGTAACAATTAGTCAACACAAATATTTGACTTCAATTTGAAAATTGAATTATTTTAATTTATATAACTCTATGTATTATAAAATTGAATTGAGACTCAATTTATGAATATAACAATTAGTCAGTATAAATGTTTGACTTCAATTGAAAAATTAAATTGCTTTAATTTATAATTCTAAGTATTATAAGATTGAATTGAAATTCAATTTATTGATGTAACAATTAGTCAATGCAAATGTTTGACTTTAACTGAAAATATTAAATTGATCCAAATATTATGAGATTGAAGTGTGACTCAGTTTGTTGATGCAACAATCAGTCAGTACAAATATTTGACTTCAATTAAAAATTAAATTGCTTCAATTTATAAAACATATCTAAGTATTATAAAATTGAATGGAGACTCAATTTGTGCATGTCAGCCAACACAAATATTTGGCTTCAATTGAAAATTGAATTGTTAGAAGATTACTAGAAAAGTAAAGTATGATTATTTTATTTTAAATTTTTAATAGTATAAAATTATAATTAATTGAAATTAAATAATTATTAAATCAATTAAATCTGAAAATATACACAAAATATTTAAAAAATATATAATTTTTTATATCTATGACAATTACTACAACTTAAACAAATAAAAATTTATAAAATATTTGACACACACATATTCGTTTATATAATTTAAATTTAAAAAAATTCAAAATTCTTTCAAGAGTATGTTTTTGTGATTTTTCTTTAAATAAAATATGTAAATTTTAGGAAAGTATATATAGTATATACTATAATATATATATATATATATATAATATATATATATATAGTATATATGTTTTTGTGGATTTTTCTTTAAATAAAATATGTAAATTTTAGGAAAGTATATATATATGTATATATATATATATATAATATATATATATATTTATATATATATATATATACACACACACTTTTAAGCTCTTGAAAGTTTTCATTTAATTTTTTTAGAGGAAAAATGACTAACATATGTCATTATTTAAAATATATAATTTTACTAATTAATTTAAAGTAATAATTAACAATGTTGATGCTATTGTTGTGAAAATTAATTAAATTTAAGAAATTAGAATTAAGTGGGATAAGGGAAGATTCAAGAAATTAGAATTTAGAATTAAGTCGGATAAGGAGAGAGCATTAGTTAGTAAACGTGATATGCACAAAGCACATGTCAATAAAGTAATGCTAAGTGTTGTTGACACCTAATTTTGGTTCTCCTTTTTCCCATAATTAATTTTTATATGCTTTTTAGTCCCGAGAATTTTTCCAAAATAATTTTCTTATTTTTATATTAATTTTTAATAAATTTTGGCACCAATAATCATTTAAAAAAATTATTTCCTTTACTTTTTATAATAATAATATATTTTATTTCCTTTCTTTTCTATGTATGAAATAATAATAACTAATAATATTGTATCTTATAAAATCACTCCAAAAATATTTTATAATTCATTCTTTTTAATAAAATATTAGGATATTAACTTTTATTTCAAACTCTAAATAAATTTTGTCGTACCGCTATAATATTTGCAAAATATAATTTTATTAATTATGAATCGCAATTATAAAGTTATTTTAAGTCATATATATATATGTATTGAAAAAATTAATTAGGACAAAAAAAGCATCGTTAAATTAATTAAGTGAAAAAACGATTGGGAAAAAATTAAATTTTTCTACAAACTATTCATTTACCAAATTTTGGGCCAATTTTATATTTCTTTTAGCCTAAATAATCAGCCCATTACCTAAATCCCTAAACTAACCCTCACACTCTCTCCTCTCTTCCAAACACAACCAGCCCCCCTAACTCCCCCTTTCTCGTCGCCCTCACCTCCAAGACCCGCCGGATTTTGCTCTAAACCGGCGGGCAAACGGCGACGACACTCCTCCCGTCACCTCCACTTCCACGTCCACTTTTCCCCTTTTATAGGGATTTTTCAGAGCTGTAAAAGCCATCTCCTCCACTGTTTGCTTCGGGAAGGAGGATCAAAATCGAAGACCGCCGGATTCGAGCTTGGTCCGTCAGATTTTTGCCGCCAACGTCTCTATCTCCCCCAAATCATGCCTGAAAAGGTGACCCCCATCCCAACTTTCTTTCTTATCACCATTACCCCCTCTCTTTTCTTCTGTTATGTTTTGTCTTGTCAATGGTTGAAGAATTCAAATTTTGAATTCAATTTGAAGCTCCCTTGAGGGGCTTACACGCTCCAAATCTGCCTATAAAAGGGGGATTTACCCACCTCTTTGAGGGAAGGAGTTGAAGGCAAGAGAGTTGGATAATTTTCAGAGAATTTATCTTCTTTGTTCTCCAAAGTTCTCTATTTCTTTTGCTCTGTTCTTTTTATGTTTGTCGTACTTACCTCTTGCTTATTATTCTAATCGTTCACACTCGGAGTCCGAGTCGCTACCTTGAAACTCAACACTCGACGGCCTCAATCGCTGCACAATACAAGGTAAATCCTATCCCGTCTTAATTACGTTGGGCTTAGTTTTTATTAATTGTTTATTATGTGTTTAGTCAGAATGTTAGCTGGCTGTTTCTTGGCATAAAAGTGTGAAATGAAATCAGTTTCTGATCGTTTTGTTCAGATTATGTGTTTGTAAAGTGTTTGCGACTTGCGATTTAGTAAACCCGTTTGAGTTCTTAAGAGTTGTTGGTTGTCCATCATGAGATCATTTTGATGTCGATTTGAATATTTGACTTTGGCATCAACTGCTAGTTATATCTTAGGCTAGTTGTTTACGTAAAAGAGATTCTCTAACTTCTAACTTAGCATGAAAAAGGGTCATACAATCTTTAAGTGTTGAAAAGTAGCCCACTAGATATTTGAAATTCTCTGTTTTGCTTGGTTTCATGAATATGAAAATATTAACTTGAGTCTTGAACATGATTAAATAAGCTTGAAGCTTCACTGTTAAGGCAAGTTCTAATCAGTTTGAGCAAGTTTGTGGTATGGTTAGATGTTGTACCAATTTAAATTACTTCATACGAGTAAAAAATGGTATTAATTTGATTTCCAAAGTTGAGGCTAGTGGGCTATAGCTATAACTCTGAGAAGATTGTGTATGCACCTGTATAATCGTTTAAAAGCTTGCGTATATATTGATCACCTAGCTTTAAGTTAATTAAGTTGAATAAAGAGTTTGGTACTAGCTCATGTATATGACTGTTTTCTTCATGTCAAGGCATTTAATTTTCTGTCTTAAAGTCTATTTTAATTATTCGAAAGGTGTATTTGCTTGAGAACTAAATTAGAACTTGTCCCCTTCCTCAACTGTTTTCGCTAAAATTGGAAGGCCATCTGTAAAGGTTAGTTATATAGACGTGATAAGTTTATATTTACATAATTATAGTATAGTGTTTTCTCTCGTTGGAATCATATGCATGATCTCCAACTGCTCCCTCTGTTGCTTCCTTAGTCAGTTGTGTAAATTGGGTTAGTCGAATTGAGTTTGGAATACTATAAACAACTCAATATGGTGGTATCTCTTGTCTAGATTTTGGGAGTTCAAAACGACTAAGAATCTACCAACATGAGCAAATTGATTAAATTGTTAGTCTCTCTTTATAGCTACTCTGTTTGTATGTCTTGAACGTGAGGGAGTAAGTACTTGTTTATGTAAAGAAAATGATAAGCTATGTTAAAGGGATAAAGTAGCATGTATATATCAACCTCTCTGTTTTAGATTCTCATTAAGCACAACAAGTGCATCTCTAAGTGTTTACTTGAATCAATGTCATTAAAATGAATGTTTTGGCCTTCTAAAGGTTTGCTTTTATCATTTTAGAGGATTGTACTTGTTAAGAGCCAAGTTGAAATTTGTTAAAACTATGCCTCTTGACTGCTTTTTTTTTCTTCCTAGAAATATTTATTTAATTATATTTCATTTATGATTTTACTTAAGAATATAAGAAAGCAAAATTACACGTACTATTCTTTTGTGATAAGTAAATTCGCATGTACTTTTTTTTTTTTTTTGAAATACACAATAAGCTTCATTTCTCGTAAATGCAGATGGAAATATCCACCTTGCTTATCGGATAGGCTATTGGAAACCAAAACCAAAAAAGAAGGTGAACAAGGGGAGCAACAGTTGCACCAATGGCTAAACCATCATAGGGTTCAAGCTCGTATGCTCTGTCAGGATTCTCTGCACAGTATTTTCTCACATCAGGAAACTTATACCTCGGTGGAAGGGGGATTTGAACCTTAGTGAATGGGTTATAGAGGGAGATTCTAGGAGAGTCTCGATCAATATAAACTAACCAACCGTGGGAAGATCCTCGAAAATTGTTAAGGGGGATCTGTGGAACCACCTCAAGGTAGTGAACCTTTCTTTCATGTAAACTATACAACGTTTCATATATTTCATTACTTTCATCACGAGGTAGTAGACACCACGGATGTGAGCGACGAATAGTTGGCAATATAGACCTCCATGAAGTACATGCGAACCTAACTTCATCAGTATATGTATCAAGACAATTAGCTATTAACCTCAACCAACCCGCCGCCATTTACACTGATATATCAATAGGGAATGGGAAAATATAATTAGAGCAACACCATGGCCCATTATAATATACTAACTCTGAAAATAATAATCCTACACATCTTACTTAACTTTGTCGAGTAATATAATAGAGTTTCTAAAGGCAACTGTTTTTAATCTATGATCAAAAACTGTCCAGCGGTGGCAGTTACATTATTCATCAAAAGTAGTAATACATTAGTCATTTTTCTAAATTCAAAAGCAATGCAGCAAGATATATAATAAAGGATAAAATTGTTAGAAAAACACAGCAAAATAATATATAAATATAGAAAAGTTGCAAAGAAAGTTCACCTGAAAATTAAGGACACCGGTTTGGAGAGAGACAGGTTTTAGTTGTACTGGTTTGCTCAACAAACAGTATGAAGATCGGTTTTATAAGAGTAAGTTTCTGATTTCTGGTTTAGATAGGTTTTGTTTTCCTTTTCCCTACCTCATTCGGAAATTATTTATTTCAACAACAATTCTACAAAAAGGGGATAACTGGGTGTTTTTGTTTTCTTGGGACGGCAAATTATACATTTTCTTTTTTTGAGCAACTTTCAAAATACTAATAGAGATAGAGCATTAATTAATGATGCCATAGCAATAGTTTCATAATTACTTTTGATATCAACCAAATGTATTCGACTGTTTTTTGAAGAAAAAATACAAATATAAATGAGTTATTGTCTGTGATTTGTGCATAACAGTCAAATAAAAATATGCCTTGACTATTATTATTTGTTTTCGTAAGGGAAAAAATATGTTATAACTACCACATATTTATGTCATTTCACATTGTAGGCATATTTTAAACTTCAAATATTACTCATTTTATTATCGACATAAATATGTATTAAGAAGTGAAACAAGAAGATTAATAACAACTCTAAGAAATTAAGAAGTAAAATATTTTTAACTCTCACGTTCGAAAGATGAAGGTGGGAGAGATGAGGATGTTGCGCTGGATATGCGGATTTACTAGGAGAGATAGGATTAAGAATGACGATATCCGAGGCAAGGTGGGAGTGGTTTCGGCGGAAGACAAGATGCGGAAAATGAGTAAAGTAACTGATTTATTTATTTGTTATCATTTCAGTCGTTTATTGTCGATTTCAATATCTCTATCAAATTTTTATTTTATTTTTACTTATAAAGTAAATTTCAAAACTTATAAATTACTTTTCAATATTTCCAATTATATACAATCAGTTAACTTAAACGGCCTCTTTATTTATCTATTTTATAAATATGAAATGTAATTCGATTCGATAAAATGTAACTAGGTTGGTATGGCATTATCAATTTCAAACTTTATTTTCCAATCTTTCAAACTCTTATTATACGGTAATCCAAACTTTTTTCTGTATAATATTTTATAATCGCATTGAAACGTATTTGAAACGTATATATAACAAAAACAGATCCCTAAATATCTAGTAGAAAATCTTTTTAAAACGAAAATTACCATCATTCACGCGTGTTTTACTCTGAGTAATACTCTCTCTTCATTGACACATTGTATATAAAACTACAAAATTCATCGAATAAGAATCCATATACTTTATTAGTTTCATATGATCATATGTTTTACATCTAAATGTATTTGAGATTCAAGATAAATAATCATGTATATTTGTACTATTTATACTGTTATATACAAATCTCATATACATTTTAAAACTCAAAAGTATGGATCTCAAAAACATTTAACTCTCAAAAGTATAAAACTCATATACAACTGAACTGAGATTCGATTATACAAACAAAACTAATTGAGATTCAAAACATATAAAATCAATTATACTTTCTGTCTATATACTTTTCAATTGTATATAAAACTCAGCTGAGATATAAGTTTCCAACAAAAACTCAAACCAACATGTCAATTATATACATATATAAACAATTTTGTTCAACATGTCAATTATATACATATATAAACAATTATATACATATACAAACAAACAACTGGGACTGAAACCAAACTTATTCAATTATAATTTTTCTCTATATACTTTTCAATTGTATACAAACCTCAACTTAAATTTGATTTCACAGCAAAAACTCAATTGAAATTCAAACCACACTTGTTCGATTATACTTTTTGCATATATACGTTTCAATTGTATATAAAGCTCAACTTTAGATTCGATTTTCCAACAAACACTCAAAACTCATATGTCAATTATATACATATACAAAACATCACAACAAATCAAAAATCGTGCTTTCAAACACCCAGAAAATGTATATAATTTGGGTATACCTCTTCATCCTCGTCTACGGCATCAGGATCTTTGTTAACAGTATCATTTGGATCCTTGCTAGGTCCAACAATTTCTTTCACTTTTTCTTTTTGTTGTATCCAAAACCTTTTGAACTAACTCTTTGGATTGAAAATATTCGAAAATGTATTTTAGAGAAAATCTCTGAAAAAACTACACTAAACCGCCATTGTAATTACTTTGTTTATGGGGATTCTAATTTGGGAGAGAGAATCGTGGATGGAGATCATGTGTGATGGGGGTTGGCGTGAATTTAGGCGAAAATTGGGTGAGGAGGGATTTTGAGGGATGCCAATATACGTTTCTTTGCCCCAAATGTATATGTTGTCCAAAATAATAACTACTTTTGCTAAACTATATCTATAAAATATAATTATGTTAAAGTTAGCCCATATCCCGTAATTAAGCACTTCAATGTTCTATCCCCGTAATTTTTCCTTTAAATAATATACACCATCATCTAAGAAAATTTAAGATTAGATGCTCTTTAGATCACATAATAATATGCCAAAAAAATATATATATATTGACAATGGACATAACCTAATTCAACCCATTGGGTGCTACTTGTAAAGGATTTTGAGGGTATAAGCAAAAGACATCTTCATATTCTCTAATAAAGATTTCACATGTTCTAGTAAGTTATATTAAAGGACAATATGAAAGCTTCTTAATAAGGATGGGTTTAGATTAATCTCGTCAATTACCTTAATTAGTACTGTAGAAGTTAAGTAATCTTTCATTGATTTGGAGTTGGAAAGTCAATACGCAAATGAGCTGTACTATTTTGGTACAGAGAGCCCCATCTTTGAAATGGTGATTTATTTAATTAATTATTTTAAGAAAATTAAGCGATGAAGTAATGCACAGAGCTGATTTTTTTTATTATTATTTATTTACTTAAAAAGTCAAATAGACACTTAATTTGCAAGATAAGCAATAATGTGAGAGCTAAGTGGTGTTTGCTTACTTAATTTGCAAGGCTTAAAATGCTTAATATAACTTTAAAGGGTCAACTCTAATTATAATAAATTCCTTATAAGTTGATTAAAGTTGAATTTAGTATGAGAATAGGAATAGACTTCATGAATTTTTTTTAATGAATCTTCTGGTTCCCAAAAATGAAGAAAATACAATGGGAAAAAAACTTATATAGCCAAGTTTAAAGTGCTTATAATTTTTTGTAGCCCTAAGAACTAATTTTTTTAAAATAGCTATAAAATTGTGTGGCCATATCAGATTTCTGAACTTTTTGTGGATGTGCGAAAATATTTTTATACATAATTAAAATGTTATAATTCAATATATATATATCATTTATAATTGGTGTATAATTAATATATAGCATGTGTACTAACATCATATAACGAGAAATATAATTATACACTAATTGTACAATGATTATACACCAAATATTTAATAATTATACATTAAATATTGTCCCTAAACATTATATAATAAAAAGATATAACTATACATTAATTATATGATGATTATACATGGAGTATTTAATGTCTTTCTACTAACCACCCAAAAAATATCCTTACTCCTATAAAATTATAGGATTAGATCAAAATTCTACAATTACTCAAATTATTAATCTGTCTAATAAAAGTAAACAACTCAGGGAAGTCGGCTATAATTAGGTTATCAAAATAAAATACGGTTATTTTGAGTTTAAAGGTTATATGGACTGCTATTTGAATGTTTTTTCCCCTTTTTTTAGTAATATAAGATAATAATTTTTTTATAAGAAAAAATATTAAATATAATTTGTAGAAAAAATAAATTTTTTATATAAAATAAAAATATATTAAAAGAAGTTTGATATATCTAGAGTAACATGTCTCAAGAAAGATTAAATCATTGTTATATATATTATCGATTGAAAAAGAATTATTAGAAGAAATAAATTATAAAAAAATAATTAATAATTTTGCATCTCAAAAAATTTTAAAAGTAGACTTTATTTAAAAAACTATTAATTTTTTGTTAAAAATTTAAGACCTCCGTTTAATTTTTCTTTTAGACCATTAATATGATTGAGCTGACCCTGAATGATACAGTATGTTTCTTGGTCCAAGTGTATTTTTGATTCATGATCCAGATATCGGTCTTGATTATAGGACCCCTCCAGATGAGCATGCCAATTATTGAATCATTGAAGTTCACAAGAAACCTACTTCTCTTTATTTCTTAGGAAAGCCAACTAATATGGTTCATTATGGAAAATTGTGGAGCGAACTACCAATTGGTTTGGGCCTTCCTTAGAACAAACTAATCGCAATATAGAAAGAATATTTTCTTTGGCATCAAACGCCAAAGTAATGAAAATGATATGTCTCTGACATAGCGCTGATCAAAGACGTGTCAATAAAATTAGTGTGAAGTCTTAAATATATACACGTATACACAAAAATATTAATTTAGAGTTATCTTTTTTATTCTTACATGGTACTTCTTTTAGTGTACTATTCTTAAAAACATTAAACGTTTAACTTCACAAAGTAATATTATTATTTATAAAAATATGGATTAATTCTAATTAATAAGAAGTTAGCCATTTATTTGCAATACATTACCTTGATGTTATTGTAAAAACTTTATTTATTAATATGAAGATTTGAGTTGTTTAATTCAAAGCTTTAAAATATTCTTGATAAAAAGTAAATAGTTCTTCTTTTTCTTTATTTTTTAAATTTAAATTGTATCTTTTTTTTTAATGTTTGAAACAAAAATCATACAATTCACTATTTAAATATTTGGAGCCTCAAAATTTTGGGAGCCTAAAGAATGTTTTACTAGTCTTACCCTTGAGTTTCACGAACATATAGTGACTGGTAGCTGGATTTCAAGGCGTGACCATATCCTCCCATGGTGGATGCAAAAGGCATAAAATGCCATTTACATGCACTATGATAGCCATATCAGCAGAGAAACATGGAGATGGTACGTCCACCTTTACAATAGGTTCTGGTGGGTGGTACATCGTCACCTCATTCTCATTGGTGTTCGTATCTTGGATCTTCGTAATGAGTAATGAAGTGGCTCTCCCATGTACTACTGTTGAGCTATAGTGCCAGCTAAAAGTGACAACTGTCCAAATATTGTAATTAGTTGTAATTAGTGGTGTGTACAGTGTTAGTTAGATGGTGAGTTAGGCGGTTAGATCATATCGGTTGGTAGCAGATTAAGTTGGTATAAATAGAGTAGTCTGTACTGTAGTTACAGACTTTCAATAAATGAGAAGATATTTTCTCTGTTTTCTCTAACTGCTTTACTTCCTCTCTTCATCTAACCTCCATTAATGGTGATGCATGGTTGAGATCTAGAATTCAACATGGTATCAGAGCCACCGTGAAAGATCTGTATGTTCTTCAGTTGTGCTAAATTCAAAAACTCTAGATTCTCACTGTGGATTTGGTGTTCTTCGATTTCCTGAAAGTTCAACAGGAATCGTCCTTGAGGCACTCAATTGCTCACCGGTGGAATAGCATATCACTGTTCTAATGGCGATAAACAATGGCGGAACAAGTTCTAATGTCGGAGAAGAAGCTCGAGATACCTCGGCGACGACGGTCACACACACAGTGGTAGATCAACATCATCCATTGTTTCTTCAACCGTTTGATACACTAGGTAGCTCGTTGATCTCTGTTAAACTCAGTGGTCCTGAAAACTACTCTCTATGGAACAGTACTATGCGAATTAGTCTGTTAGGAAAAAGTAAATTAGGATTTGTTGATGGTAGATATTCTAAGAACAAATTCGATGCTTCATTACATGAATTGTGGGAAAAGTGTAATGCTATTGTTCTATCATGGATTATGAACTCTGTGAGTGCTGAATTGCTCAGCGGAATGGTGTATGCGTCTAGTGCTCATGTTGTATGGGTGGATCTTAAGGAGAGGTTCGATAAGGTCAATGGTTCAAGAGTTCTGTTTCTGCACAAACAAATCGCCACTCTCACACAAGGAATCTCATCTGTGTCTAGTTATTTTTCTAGATTGAAAGAATTGTGGGCAGAGTTTGATGCTCTTATGCCCTGTCCTGGCTGTGGTTGTGAGGAATCGAAAAACTATGTTGAGCATTTTGAATATCAAAGACTGCTGCAATTCCTGATGGGATTGAATGAATCGTATTCACAGTCTAGTAATCAGATCCTAAATATGACACCTACTTTGACAATTAACAAAGCCTACTCAATGATTATCTCGGAGGAAAGTAGGAGAACAATGTCGCATCAATCTCATCTGTCTGAAGTAAGTGGAGGTACTTCTTTGTTTAGTGGAAAAAGTGCAGTGAATGCTCTTGGCTCAGCTGAAGGCTATCCTAAATCAGGACACATCTATTCAGGAGGCTACTCTAATCTCAACTCTAGTGGAAATTTTTGTGTAGGAGAGAGCAGTTCATCTGGTTCTTCATCAGGAGGAGGACACAGCAACTCCTCAGGAGCGGGATATAACTATTCAGGATCTGTATCCACAGCAGGAAATAATGGATCTGGAAGTGGCTCTGGAGGAAATAGATACTCAAACTCAAACTACAAGCTGAAGAAAAATCATTTGTACTGTGACTACTGTCACTTTAAGGGTCACAACAAGGAAACCTGTTACAAACTCCATGGATATCCTAATGACTCCAAAACAAAGAAGAGGTTTGGATCTGGTAATGGTTTTGTAAACTTCTCACACGATCTTCCTAGCGATGCAGGTGCTAGATATTCTACTCCCACAGTCAATCTTGCAGTAGGCTCAGGTACCTCCCCAAGTCATGAGACTCAAAACTGGATGCCAGCTCAGTTTACTCAGGAGCAGTACATGCAGATTTTAAACATGCTTGGGAAAGGGAATGAAGCTACTGAATCTGTGATGGCAGCAGGTATGAATGCATGTGTTGTAGACTGTGAGAAAGTAACTAAATGGATAGTAGACTCAGGTGCTTCTAGTCATATGGTTGGCACTCTAAAATTTCTAGATGAGTTTAAGGCTCTTGCAAATGAACAGAAGAACAAAGTTCAGTTACCAACTGGGACTACAGCTAGAGTTAGTCATATAGGATCTGCTTATTTCATCAGAGGGCATAGGATCTCAAATGTGATGCATATACCTGAATTCAGATATAATTTGTTGTCCGTGTCCAAACTAACAAAGGAAATGAATTGGGGAGTGTTCTTTTATCCTGACTTTTGTGTCTTTCAGGATCTCTTAAGTGGACAGGTGAGGGGGATTGGTAGAGAAGAGGATGGCTTATATGTGTTCAACACAGGAGACTCAAACAACTGGCAGGGTACTAAGGTCCTCTCTTCCACTCAAGATGATGTTCAAAGTTCTGTTTGCACTGCAACTTCTCTGCAGAATCCAACAAGTGTTGATGCTACGGTATGGCACAGGAGACTAGGTCATCTACCAATATCTTCCTTAAAAACAATAAGTAGTTTGCAAGGTATATCATGTAGTAATAACGTCAAAGATTGTGTTGTCTGCCCTTTAGCCAAACAGACTAGACTGTCATTTCCTTTAAGTACATCTGTGACTGGTTCATGCTTCCATCTAGTGCATGGTGATGTATGGGGTCCCTATAGAGTTCCTACTCATGATGGGGAAAAATACTTCTTAGCTCTTGTAGATGATCATTCCAGATATACATGGCTGTTTTTACTACCCTCTAAATCTGAAGTCATTGTTGTTCTCAGATCCTTTTTTGCTATGATAAAAAATGTCTACTCTTCCTCTGTTAAGTTCTTTAGGACAGATAATGGGTGTGAATTCTTTAACTCTCAAATGACTGAACTTCTTCAGTCTCTTGGGATTGTACATCAGAGTTCTTGTGTGTATACTCCTCAGCAGAATGGCATTGCTGAGAGAAAGCACAAACACATTCTAGAGGTTACTAGATCACTGAGGTTTCAAGCACATGTTCCTCTCAAGTTTTGGGGAGAATGTGTCACCACAGCTGTGTACATCATTAATAGAGTCCCTACCTCAGTCTTGAATGGGAAATCTCCTCTGACAGTTCTGAGTGGTCATGAACCCTCTCTTGTGCACATAAGGGTATTTGGATGTTTAGGTTATGTCACTGATGTCAGGAGGCCTGATAAGCTCTCTCCTCGAGCTCTACCTGCTGTGTTCCTTGGTTACTCTATGACTCAGAAGGGATACATAATGTATTGCATTCACTCTAAGGAATTTATGGTGGGCAGAGATGTAGTATTCAAGGAGGTTGTCTTTCCTTTTGAACATATCCGTACATCTGGAACAGATCCCTTGTTTCCTATAATTGATCTTCAGTCATATTTGGATTCCAATTCAAGTCCTGCTGCTGCCTCAGCACCCTCTATGCTTCTTGTGTCTCCTACTAGAGCTGAGACTGCTGAGCCTGCTGAGGTCTTGCCTCCACTTCCTGATGACAGCATGCCTGAAGTATCAACACCTCCCTCTCCTAGGAGGTCCTCTAGACTAGCCAAGCCTCCTTTATGGATGAAAGACTACATTACCAAGGGAAAAGGAAGTGCTGCTTGTTGCTATCCCTTATCTGCTTGTTTGAGTTATGATCATATCTCTGCTAACTACAATCATGCCATGGTTGCTTATTCCACTATCCTTGAACCACAAACTTATAATGAAGCTGTCCAGGATCCAAAATGGATAGATGCTATGAAAAGTGAGATTACTGCTCTTGAGGAGAATAACACTTGGAGTATTGTTGAGTTGCCCTCCGGGAAGCATCTATTGGCTGTAAATGGGTGTTCAAGGTAAAATACACATCTACTGGTGCTGTGGAAAGATACAAAGCAAGGTTGGTAGCTAAGGGTTATAGCCAACAGGAGGGGCTTGATTACACAGACACCTTCTCACCTGTTGCCAAAATAGTCACTGTGAGGTCTGTCTTAGCTATTGCAGCTTCTAGAGGGTGGTCTATTTCCCAAATGGATGTCCATAATGCCTTTTTGCAAGGTGACTTAGATGAAGAGGTATATATGTCTGTTCCTCAGGGATTTGCTAGCCAGGGAGACTCACAAAGTATGCAGGCTTCACAAATCCCTTTATGGGTTGAAGCAGGCTCCCAAGCAATGGAACAAGAAACTTACTGATGCTCTAGTCCATTTAGGCTTTACTCAGAGTCACTTTGACTATTCTCTCTTCACCAAAGTAGTTGAAAGTGAGATAGTAGTTATACTTGTCTATGTTGATGACCTGTTGGTTACAGGAAGCAATGTTGATCTGATAACACAGGCTAGGAATGATCTGAAACTCAAGTTTAAAATGAAGGATCTAGGTGATTTGAAGTTCTTTTTGGGAATTGAGTTTGCAAGGTCATCCAAGGGACTAGTTATGAGTCAAAGGAAATATGCTCTAGAGTTGATTGCTGAAATGGGACTTGGGGGAGCTAAACCAGCTGCAACACCACTAGAAGCTAACCTCAAGCTTTCCTCAGTTGAATTTGATACTTTGATTACTCAAGGTTCTAACTAAGATGATCAACCATTGGTGGATGCTGGGCAATATCAGAGGTTGATTGGTAGACTTCTCTACCTAACTATGACCAGAATTGACATCTCTTATGCAGTACAAGTACTCAACCAGTTTATGCATCAGCCTAAGCAATCACACCTTGATGCTGCCCTAAGAGTGGTAAGATATATCAAAAGTGCTCCTGGTCTTGGTCTTCTGATGCCTGCTGGGAGTTCAGAGAAGCTAGAACTGTTCTGTGACTCTGATTGGGGAGGTTGCCTTCAAACCAGTAGGTCAGTCATTGGGTATTTGGTTACCTTTGGAGGTGCTGTGATTTCTTGGAAGTCCAAAAAACAAGCTACGGTGGCCAGAAGCTCTGTTGAGGCAGAATTCAGAAGCATGGACTCAGCAGTTGCTAAGGTAACCTGGCTGATTAATGTGTTTAAGGAACTATGAGTGAATGTGAATGTGCCTGTTCAGGTGTTTTGTGACAGCAAGGCTGCAATCCAAATTGCAGTTAACCCCATTTTCCATGAAAGGACTAAACACATTGACATTGATTGTCACTTTGTTAGGGAAAAACTGCTGCAAGGAATGATCAAAACATATCATGTGTCTACTAAAGAACAAGTTGTTGATCTATTAACTAAGAGCCTAGGCAAACAACCGCATGACTACTTGATGTCTAAACTGCTGTTAAAAGATCTCTTTCAACCATCAGTTTGAGGGAGGGTGTTGAGCTATAGTGCCAGCTAAAAGTGACAACTGTCCAAATATTGTAATTAGTTGTAATTAGTGGTGTGTACAGAGTTAGTTAGGTGGTGAGTTAGGCGGTTAGATCATATCGGTTGGTAGCAGATTAAGTTGGTATAAATAGAGTAGTATGTACTGTAGTTACAGACTTTCAATAAATGAGAAGATATTTTCTCTGTTTTCTCTAACTGCTTTACTTCCTCTCTCATCTAACCTCCATTAATGGTGATGCATGGTTGAGATCTAGAATTCAACAACTACAAACACTCTTGAACCTGGAAATTGTCTTCACAGGAAGACGACAAAGAATTTCAGAGATAATTTTTGGTGAGAAGAAAGAAGATGGGCATGCAGCTCTGTTCTTGAAATTTCCTTTTCTTTTTGGGGCCATTGTTTTTTCTGGTGTTTAGAATTTGCGTTGAAATCTTGAAGACGATAAAGAGCGTTTTTGAGAATTTTTTGGGGGATTTACAGACGGTTATTCTGGTTGTGACGGTTATTCGAATTGTGAATTAAAATTGTGATAGGCACTGAAGCCATGTATTGTTCACATTAGATTCTCGTCGGCCTAGTCTTAGAAATTCTTATGAACTCTATTGAATATTGATGTTGACCACGTATAGTAATAATATATCGATTCTTTACCCACATAAAGAATGAGACCCCAATCCGGGACCAACTCGACTATTGACCTCGATCTAAGACTCAAATTCTATCCCTAACTCTGAGACCCAAATCTCGAGATCCGACTCCAGACCTCGTTCTAGACTCAAATTTGGACCCTAACTCCGGGACCCAAATCTTGAGATCCGACTCCGGATCCTCACTCTAATTTCCTACTTCGATGCAAGAGTTGACCCCAATTTGAGACTCAAATTTTAATATTGACCCGTCACTACTAAAAAGATAATCAAAATCGATCTAAACTCAGATAAAAAAAAACTGACATCGTGCAGCGATTTTTAAAAAAAATCAAAGTTGCCGACCTCTGAAGGTCGATTTTTTAAAAAGGATTTTCTTATTTTATTTTAAATGTCCAACATCCAAAGGTCGTTTTTGCAAAATAAATAAATAAATAAAAATCGACCTTCCGAGGTCGGTTTTGCAATTATTATTTTTTTTTCAAAAACCAAAATCAACCTCATGAGGTCTGTTTTGCATTTTTTTCTAATAAGGTTGCACATGGCATGGCATGTAACTCCTAAGGCCCAAATAAACTACTATGTCCTTAGTATCAATTACATGATGTTGTTTGACTTACACAGAGTTTAAGAAAGAAATATAGTTTTATTTTAGACACAAACTATGTATTGTTACTCACTTTAAGACAATTGATGCAGCATCTTGACCGGACCAAAATTTAGTAGGTTCTCAAATGATGTACTAAAAATTTCCAATCTTGAAAGATTGGACATTTTATATGAGTTGAAATCGAGACAGGAGGTGCAAAAATGCAGAGCTGGAGAAATATAGCTCCTCATACTTTTTCTTCGGATATTAATTTATGTACATCTTATAGAAATCTTACTCAAGAATTGAACAAATAGTTACAACAATCGTACCTCGATGAGAGGCTCTGAACTAATGTAATCCCTCATCAACCATAAGACAGCCACACAGGCAAGAGATTAAACAAGAATACACAATAAAGAATCAGTCAGATCTTGATTCTGGATTGTATTCACAGAGATCAGAGGCAGTTTGGATGCTTCCTAACAGAGCTTGATTACTTGACAAGCTTTGACTTTGTCTCTCTCGTTGGAAATCTTTCAATGCTTTAAATCTCAAATCGTCAGTATATATACTTGCTTCCGGGATATCATCAGGGACATCTCTTTTTCCTTCGAGCATGCCTACAGCCTCAGACATTAAGGGCCTGAGTGATGGTGTTGCACTAGTGCATAACAGTGCTACTTTTACTATCCTTTCTGCTTCTTCTTTGCTGAACTGAGAACCCAATTTATCATCGATGAGTTCCTCTATTTTTTCATTTTGTAGCAAGTGACAGGCCTGCAATAAAGTTCTATAAGCTAGCAACTTCAAAGGGAGTGTGGGAGGTTCATGGTTAAAAAAGTCCCAAGAATTCTCAATCTTATAAATGGTAGACTGGTCTGGCTTTGTTGAAGTGCATTAACAAAAAGGTAAAAGAAAGATACCCAATCTAAAAGACAAATGAAATTGTCGGAAGGCACGTAGTTATAGTTGTTCTTGCAGCTAACAATTTCCAGAAGGACAATACCGAAGCTGTAGACATCTGCTTTGTATGTCAAATAACCCCATAGTGCATACTCTGGTGCCATATATCCTCTGCAGTTATTAACATACAATTATGCGACGAATTTTACCTAACCACACTGGTGACAAGATAACGGCAAAAAAGAAGATCTAGTTTGAATTTTACGTCGAAACTTACATTGTTCCAGCAACTCGAGTGCTAATATGGGTATTATCATCTTCAGTAAGTCTAGCTAGCCCGAAGTCCGAAATTTTGGGATTTAGATCTCTATCTAGCAGTACATTAGTAGCTTTGATGTCTCTGTGTACAATTTTAAGGCTTGATTCCTCATGAAGGAAAGCCAGACCTTTAGCAATCCCAACACAAATCTTGAACCTTGTCGGCCAATCAAGTATCAATTGACTTTTCTCTGAGTCTAAAGTTGTCCAACATACTAAAATGTTAATGGACATTTCATAGAGAGCTTGTAGTAGTTTAGAAACTTTTTTTAAAAGATAACGAATAACTTACTAAACAATGCGCGAGCGAGGCTATTGTTTTCCAAGTATTCATATACGAGCAGTAATTCAGTCCCTTCAATGCAGCAACCGTGCAGCTTAACAAGATTTGGGTGCTGCAAACAAGAAATCATGGCAATCTCATTTAAAAATTCACGGTTCCCCTGTCTTGATTTATGCGAGAGCTGCTTCACTGCAACTAAAGTACCATCAGATAACCGGCCCTACATCAAATATTTGGTCAGAGTTCACAAACAATAATGATAAAGATGATACTACATTACTATTGTTACCAGAGAGATACCTTGAAAACTGCACCAAAACCACCTTCCCCTATCTTGTTAGAAGCACCAAAGTTATTAGTGGCAGCCTTTATTTGATTTAAAGTAAAAGAAATGGTCTGCAGCTCCATGCCCTCTAAATCTGTCATGGAAATAGAGAGACTTTAGTGGTTAGTCATCTATTTACAACTCACAACTTCTGGATATGGAGTTTTCGTTGATTATCATTTCAGTAGTATGTGCTCTTTCAAATCAGTAATGCATGGATCAGCTGCCTAGTCACAAAATTTGCTAGTTAAAGTTACTTCTTTATAACACTCGTTCAGTGATCACCTTTTCTCTGTTTCTTTTTGCAGTGCATATATCCTTTCCACCAAAGTGTGCTTATTACCAACAGAAAAATGCATGTAGCCACTACTCCAACAATAACATAAACAGTCACACTTTTTTTATCTTCCTCTGAACAAGATCCAAAAGCTGCACAGAAATGAAGACAAGATTGTTACGTGTATGCAGCAGCAGGGGCAATAGAAAGTAAGATTCAATCGGCTAAGATTCATCCAATTGATTACATAGAACTTCAATACGCATGTCATTCATGGGAAAATAATAGCACAGCAAATATGTGAGCGAGTCCAACACACCTTCAAGCTGAGAAAAAAGATTTCTGTTTGCTAATTCAACCAAAATTGTGAAAATGGATTTCCTCAACCATGTAGGATGACCCTTTGAATGAGTAGACAAAATAAAAGAGAAAACAGTTATAAAATGTAAACCTACATCGGACATACCAGGAGAGATTTAATTCCTACTTATTTTTTTAGATGAAAACAAAATAGCAATATGAATAGGAAAAGAAATTTAGAGCTTAGAACTATAAACTAGAAGGCTGTAAAGGAGAGACTGGTTAAATAACCACAATACAAATATTCTATCACCTGGTAAACATCTAAGTTTATAGATGTTAATTGGGAGCTAAAGATTCATTGATATCTCTCAAATGCTAAAACCAAACATACCACCAGTAGAAGTAATTTTTATTTTTATTTTTTATTATCTTGGTGTCCAGGCCAACTTGCGTGCACCTGGACTAATTCCACGAGATACCTGCTCCCTCCCACCAGCACAAGTACCGGGTAACTCTGTGTCTCTGTCCACCAAGCTTGAATAAATGGGAAGAAATTATCTAGTGTTTTTGCCTCCCTTGGGATTTGAACCTGAGACCTCATGGTTCTCAACCCAATTCAATCTAAACCATCAGCTTACAAACTTTCACATGGATAAAAATGGTGAACTTTCCCCCTTGACATTACTACTTCTGAAAATATTTCATTGCTTTTATGCAGAGATTTCGGAAAACACATTTGTTATACTAATAGTTCTAATATTAACATCGAACTTGTCTGCTGCAAGCCCAGAACTTGCAAGGACCAATTACACTTGGCTTTTGATTATTCATACAAACTTAGAGCTGATAAGAGATATCGTGCGTGAATATAAAAGAGAGGCAAACAATTTCAGAATTCCACGGAAATAAAAAGCTAGTCATCAAGAACTGAGAGGCTTGTAGCATCATAAATCAGTAACATACTAGTTTACCCAAGTAAAAAATTAGGAAAGCTATTTAAAAATAACTCTTCCAATCATTCGGAGCAGGCTAAGTTAAAGTCACAAATTGGCTTTTGATGCTGATAATATTTACTTGGTCTCTAGATAAATGTTGCAACTCAGAAGAGACCAAAGCAAATCAACTGTTGAGAGAGATAGCCCAACCAGTTATCTTTTGCAATTTCAGAATCCAACTGGGGTTCAAATAGCAGAGTAAAGAATGGCAAAAAATCAGAATTTCCCACATATTAACATGGGTCATGTTAGATAGCAGACCAATTATCTTTTACAACGGAAGTTGATAAACATTGTCAACCCTACAAATAAGCCAATAGAACATGTAATCAAGAATTCCATAGCAGTATTTCTTCTAGAAGCAATCAAAAGTATCATGTATGAACGTGGTCATATGATATGTACTATCTCTAGAATATCTCTGTGGGACTTTAAACTGATAAATGCCTTTAAATGATGAAGGTTAGAGGAAACTTACTTGGTTTGACTGAAATAGCAGATATCAGGGGACCGTAATGCCCTCTAGATGGGATTCTGATAGTTCCTTTGCCAGCCCAGTAAAATCGAATCTCCAAAAAATTCTCTGTTACACTGGTGTTAAAATGCCTAACCACAGGCCTTTGAACTCCATCAGCTTCATTCACAATATTGAAGTCTTTCCAAACTAATTTCTCCTGAAGTAGAAAGAAAATTGTGTAGGCATCTTGTTGAAAGTCGGGGGAATCAATTCAGTAAGATGTTAGAATATATCTAGATTAATAGTATACGATATTCTTCCTTATTCAAAAATCTCAGTATAAAGGAAAGACAAAATTTTGCATTCTAGTTGTTTAAACTCCTATATAAAGAGACAACTTTCTTGTTATAGATCTAATAGCTTCCATCTAACGCCGACTGCCAGACAGTTTTTCATTTTTTTCATAATAAGGCTTGTCTCATTCCAGATCCAGCAGCACCACTCTTTTCCTCTCTCTTCCAGGCTCCAGTCATCTTTTGGGCAGCACGTGCCACATATCAACAGTCCACATTGGGCTAGAAACACTCCACACCTGTTAACCTGTCAAGTCAAACAGTCTGTATCTGTCCAGCTAGCTGATGTGTCACCATCCAGACAGCACCATGTCGCCTTCTAGAGAACATTTCTAGTTGCGACTAGTACTAGTCAGGCCAATGCATGGTTACTATATCATCATCAAGTTAAACACTCTGGATTGTCATACATCCAATCAAGCTGGCACAGTCCTCAAATACAATCATAACTCGATTTTGTCCAAGTAGTATCATGTCACTTTTCACTTTTAATTTGCAAATGCAAGTTGCTGTATCACCTTGAGTTTGGAAGGCGTGTTTCGGGAGAATTAATGCAGTGATGTGTTAAAATATATTCTAGGCTAGTAGTAGAGAGCATTTTTTCTAATTCTGTTTGGGTAATTTCCCTTATTTAAGAACTTTTCTTATTTCATTTAGGTTATCTTACAATATTTATAATTGTCTGAACTTCTATATAGGTGGAGGCGTCTTGTATATCATCTACAACCAAATTCAATACAAGTTTCTCTCTTTTTTCCTCTATCTTCACACATCTAACGTAGTTTAACAGTACAGAAAAAAATACTGATTGACATATCAACCTGGATGTATATATCAAACACTCGCCTTCCAAGACTGGTATAGGTGCTGTCATTTGTAAAAGTTATCTCAGCAAAGTGCAAGGTGACATTGTAACTCCCATTCCTCAGGCAATAACGGAAGTAAGTGAGTGAGAGAGGAGACATCCGTGCATTATTGTACAATTCAGAGAGGCTTTTTGATGGTGTACTTTCAATAAAACGTGCATTTTGATCGTTATTATCATCCATAAAGTCCCCAGTGCTACTCAATCCCCAATAATTGGTGCTAGTTCTGAAATATTTAGCAGAACCACCTTCAACGTCTGCATCTCCGGCATAATCAACTTCTCCATCGCTCTCCTTCACAGTAAAATCATTTCCACCACTATTAACATGTAATGAACACCCATCTGCCAAGGAGAACAATAGAAATCAATGCTCAAAATATTTCTCACAAGTAGGCAAAATGATCAAGTAGAAAATATTTCCAACGATTAGGTTGTGAATCCTCAAATCACCTAAGAACCTGTAGATACATAACTTTAAGACTGAATCCAACCTTAGAATGTCTCCGTGTTTAATATAAAAAAAAATAAACTAATTTGCTACAGTCTCTTGCATGCCGAGGGTCTACCGGAAACAACCTCTTTACTCCACCTTTGGGGTAAAGGTATGGTCTGCGTACATTTTACCCTCCCCAGACCCCACTTTGTGGGAATTTACTGGGTATGTTGTTGTTGTCTCTTGCATAGTTGAGCAGATTGCTATTCTAGTGAAGGAGAAGAAGGCCAAAGAGGCTAAATATATAGTGTCAGATTCTTGCCACTGTTGGGTTTCATATTCCATATGAAATTGAATAACTTTCCAGAGAAGAAAAGAACATACTTACACCGAGGACAAGTGAAATCTTTTGTACATGGAAGAATTCTCCTTCTGTAGAAGTTAAAGCACAAAAGCAGTTAGACCCAAATCTGAATCAGATAGGAAAGCAACCACTTCTGCTTTGCACTTCCTTTTTCCCTCAGCTTCATCATAAATCAGAATTTTAATGTTTCAGAATAATAAGAAGAATCATCTTACAAGAGGTTTACTGCTGCGGAGCTCTTGTACAAGTTTAAATACAGATTCCTGCAGAATGAATAATTATCAGAACCATATATGCTTATCCAATAAATAATGTAAGAGCATGAATTAACAAAAGTGGACCTATCCTTACATGTTTTGCTGACAAGCATGTTGGTCAGGTCCTTGCCACGTAAAATTATTGTAGGAAAGATCACTGCATGCAACGGATGCTGTTAGATGCCATCTTCCCGATTATGAACCAAGCAGTTGTGAGATCCACATGAAGACAAAATGCGGAAAAAATAATGCCAACATGATTGAATCAAAATTGCTTTGGCATGCCACTGTATGACCACTATGTTTATGAATAAAAAGTATGACATGTTCCGCAGAGACTCAGTCCATCGTATGCCAGAAGAAATTGTTTATGAAATTAGAATATTAACAAATGTACACTTACACATTTATTCCATTTTTCAAAATTGACAAATGTACACTTACACATTTATTCCATTTTTCAAAATTGACTCTGGTATATCTCCACTGAGCATGTTGCCAGTAAGAAACCTATGTAGAGAACATCAAGCAGTTAGGCAAGCAAATCTGAAAGTACAAGAACATGTTATACACTTCATACTAGAAGATGTCCGGGTAAGAGCAAAAGAAGATTGAGAAGAGACTGCTGTAATTTGCTAATAGAAAATAAAAAGGACATCACTTTTGAGAGAATCCACTTTTTGTAATTCAACTTACACAAACTTCAGCATACTTCTAGCACTAATATTGTTTGGGATTTCTCCAACTAACTTGTTGAAGGTAACATCTCTGCAGAAAATTAAACAGAAAATCATGATTATAAAGTACTTTACCATTTGAAATCTCAGAAGGAGGAGATAAAGGAGATGAATCTGAGCGCACAAACTCTTACAACCGGCACATGTATATTGTAGAAGCAAAATGTATAAGAGCCAACTCTATATGTTAAACTAAAATAAAGTACTGGAGAGATACAAGAAGAGGAAGGATGAGAAGTTTAATGTAAAGTAAAGAGCAGCATGAAACCTCTTGATCTTAAGGTGTCATATACTAATTAAGAACCAGAGCCTTGTTTCTTGATCAGCCTCAGTTATCTTTTTAAACTGGAAATGCTAAACATTTTCAAGTCACGGAGAGCAAACTAACTGTGATAAATTTCAACCTTCCAAATAAAGAAATTTAAAGGGGCTTTATATTTCTACAGGGGTTCTTGGTAGAGAAGAAATGATTTCCCAATTGTTTTTGACTGGAGAAGGTAGTGTTAACTGAAAGAGGCACCAATAGAGAGGACAGCAGACAGTGTGACCTCAGAGAATCCAATGGTCACGGTCAGAGGAGGAAGAAAAGAAAACCATATAAAAGCTTTCTCTGTGCTTATTACCATGTAATTTGGAATGCAGCTGAAGAAGTTTGAATATTAGGTGCAGAAAAATAAGTCCATAACTTACAATGTTTGCAGATCCTTCATTGCCCAAATATATACAGGAAGCTCTCCAGAAAGGCTGCAGTTTCTCAATACCCTGTATCCATATTTAATTACTTAAGGAAAGCTAGAATGCTTAATAGCACACTGTAACTGTACAATGGTTTCCACATATCGGTATAATTTGACATACAAGTTATGCAAGCCCATTATATCACTCAGTGAAGGAAATGCCTGAGCTGGTCCACCTATGTCACTGATCCTCCTGTATACAAAATTGACCGTGAGAGAACTGGCAAAGAGTAAATGCTCTACAAAAACCTAATAAAAAATAGTTAAGATAATGTTGAAAGGTTCTCTACTCACAAATCTGTTAACTTATTCAGAAGAGATATGTTTGATGGAATGGGACCCTCTAGTCCAGTGGCATGCAACTCCCTTCATATATCGTCAAGAAAAAGTTCAGAAACTCTGTCAATTTTCTTTTTTGAAATTCAGAAGGTATTTCCAATGATCTTACAGTTTGGTAAGTTGTTTCCAGTTCTGTATGAAATCTGGAATCTGTCCACTGAAATTGTTATCATTTATCCTACTGTATAGTCAAATTATACTGTGAGATATTCTATTCCCCGAAAAAGATAGGAGCTAAAAGGAGCTGGGCTAGAATGTATGCTCTTACAAATCTGTTAAATTTACGAGTTCAGAAAATGAAGTTGGCACCTCTCCCACCAATTGATTGGAGGATAAAATCCTGAAATTAGAAAAAGATTTAATCACCCACTTATCAATGAATCAATCATTCAGGTGCCAAATGCCAATTATTCTTCAAGTTTGCTTTAGGAGAAGATAACAAAGTGGATGAGAAAAGAGAGGTCTTACAGGGTTTGCAAGTAGATCAGTTTCCCTAGTTCAGAAGGAACAGTGCCTGAAAACTGGTTCGCCTCGAGATTCCTGGTTTAAAACATTTCAATGGATAGAATAAAGAGAGCAAATAACCACCAAAATTATATTTGGAAAACACAGCTACTACATTTTCTTTTGCAATATATATATCAATAATATGAGAAACTTTTGTCTAGTTAAGAGAATCCAATCTTCAGAACGATATCATAGAAGTAAGTTCGAATAGAAATTCAATACATACAGGTACAAAAGGCTGCTGATGTTTCCCAATTCCTTTGGGATTTCCCCTGACAACCGGTTTACAATAATAGAGCTGGATCAAAAAGTATGCAATTACAATTTGCAAATGAAGACATGAAAAAAAAAACTGATCAGCCGGAAAGAAAGTGGGTTATTACATGTTAGTCAGCTGTGTCGCAGCCCACTCAACTGGTATTCTACCACTGAGATAGTTGTATGCAAAATCACTATAAATGGGGTGAGAAAGAAGAAGGCAGAAGATTTAGTGACTGATGTTGATATTGGCATGAAAAAAGAGGCTAGTCATCAATTGGGAAAGGTTCAATTGTGAAAATGGTAGAGAATAGCTCTTACATTTCTTGGATGTAGGGAAGCTTAACCAATTCAGGTGGGAGTACTCCTGGAAGATTTAAGCCCTTAAATATACTGCATAAGCGAAAACAATATAAAGACATCAATTATGGAACCAATTGCAATAGAAATAAAAAAAGCTGCAGACGCAAACGAAGAGAAAACAGAATGACTGTTTGTGATAAAAGAAATCAGACAATGAGTGGTATATTTAGCCCATTAGAGACAGAAGAGTTAGTATGAAGTCACTAGAAGGAAACGTCTATATTGAAATGGCTTTTTCTACACCCGATAAAAGCATATAATGTTTCTCTTTTCAATCTCCAGGAATACTTAAGTTTGAATAAGACTTTTAAGTAACCATACATATTGGTTCTGGGGAAAGGAAGTTCATGAAAAATCTGAAAACCTCTTCACTTCAGAATTCCTTGAGTTGAGTTTGTTCATTCAAATTTTTTTTCAGACAAACATCAAGTAGGATTGTCCCCAAGCTGGCTCTGAGGTGACATTGATAATCATGTAGATATACAAACATGCATGACAAGCTAAAAGGTTAGACACAATTTAATCAATCTCAATTTAGTTAAGGTGTAAATGCCTCACATTTTTGTTATGTGGTCTTCATGATCACATTTAACAATTTTCTCAGACCACGGTAGCTTAACTGTGACTCCAAGTCCAACGTCTTCAACAATGCATAAATCTGCATCGAAACTCAAATTTGTTGCACCCATCGTTTTGGCAATTTGATGGAGGACATTCACTGAAAAACAATTAGTAGGTTGAAATCAACTAGTATAGCTTGTGCTATGCAATATTCCCAAAGGTACTATTTGACAATTACAACAGGTAATAACCAAGAAGTTCATCAGCCGAGGAAGTTCAGAAAAATTGATTTCTATTAAGTGCTTCCATCAAATTGAAAAGAACTATATAAACTACTGAACACTTTCTATCTGTAAGGCAAGCAGAAAGATTCAAGATTAGGCTGCTCAAAAAAATGTTTCATCCCTTAATGTGACCTAGATTCATGATTGTAAACTAATAAGTGTCCACTTAGACAATTAACACCTACAAAGAGACCTAGATGCACTCCATCAGACAAACTACTGAAATACATCAAGTCTTTCAAGAGAATAGGGGGACATGTAATAAACTTCATGCAAAAGTAATCGTATAAGAAAAAATCATCCTCTTCATGCACTTGATGCTAGTAAAGAGGCTATGAAAAGACTTGTTATTTTCTTATATCGGTGGTGTCAGAGCCAACTTACATACACCTCGACTATTCCACCAGGTACCTGACACTCCCACCAGTTCAGGTACCAGATAACCTACATTCTCTGGACATCAACTTTGTACTTCTAGTTCTGGACAGAAATGACTTGCAAAATAAATGCAACTCCAGATGTAGAGTATAAGTGCTCAACCCTATAGGGGGCTTTACACACAAACTCCACCAGCTTTTTGTGCATGATTTGTTTGTGAAAGATGGTGACGTAGTATTCTTCAACCTTACACTGTAATTTGTTTCACTTTCCTTTGTAATTTATTTCAGATACAACATATAAATCCTAAGACTCCGGCAGCCTAACTTCTTATTAAATACTCACTCTGTTCACTTTTACTTGTTCACTATTCCAAAAATAGATTTTCATTTTTACTTGTCACTTTTAACATGTCTAGAAAAGACAACTGTTTTTTTTCATATTTTACCCTTCGCATTAATTACTTATTCCCCAAATCATTTTTCAAGACCTAATACTAAATATCAATTAATATGGGCATTATGGTAAAATTCTCATATCAATGATTGTTTCTCAAGGAGCGTGCAAAGTCGAGTAAAAGTGAACTGAGGGAGTATCTTTTTTCAAGAATAACTATTTAATAATTGTATTTCCTTTTCTTATTGATTTGGATATGTTTTACTTGAGCCGAGGGTCTTATCGGAAACCTCTCTACCTTCACAAGGCCAACACCTCCATTCCATGGCAAGACAAGCAAATCAGAATACCACCTAAATTGGAACATTCCAACCACTAGACATATCATTAATTTCAGGAAATTGGAAACTAACTTTAACAATCCATGATTTATCTACTATTTGAAAACAGTAAAGCTCACACCTTTTCACTATACATTCACTAAATTGAAGTAATTCCAACCATTTCTCATCTTCTTTAAACTCAAAACTCCTCACCCTTCTTAAAATTATAGCAATAAAGAGAGCTAAAGTACCCCACCCCCACCCCACCCGCCCTAAAAATACCTACTAAAGCAAGAGAAAAGAGCAGCAGCATACCTTCTTCTTGAGGCACTCTGGAGTCTGCAAATATCAAGAACAAGAAGCAGCAGTGTAATCTCAGAATCCAAGCTGTGGTGCTGTTTCCAGATGAGTACATTTTTCAAGATTCAAAAATGTGTAAAAAGAAAAAATAAAATCCAATAAGTGCACTACACTAGGAGGAATACATGAATCCCAAAAAGATAAACAGCAAAAAGAATAAAAAAAAAAAAGTGCGCATCAAGTTGGAAATAATTGGTGCTGGAACTGTATATCTATGATATATGTTCAAAGAAAGTAGACGTTGATTATTTTATTTTTATTTTTTCCAAAAAGGACTGACAAGGAATTTTGGAAGCATGCATGTGTAGGGGTGTGCATCGGTCGGTTCGGTTCGATTTTGTATATTATCGGTTTGGTTTATCGGTTATCGGTTTGTAAACATGCAAAACCGATAACCAAACCAATAAGATATTCGTTATCGGTTTTCGGTTAATCGATTTTTGGTCCTTAACGGTTCGGTTATCGGTTTAACCGATAAGAAAATGCTCCTATAATATTTTTGATTTCTCTTATTTTCTTCTTCATATATAGACTACTTTCATGCATAAACATCTATACAAATTACAAGCATAAGCAAATTCAAATACGTTATTACTAAAATAAACTTATTTTCTTTCTTATTAAGTAGAAAACTTGAATACAGTAGCAACAGTAGCAATTTCTCAAAAAGAAAAGCAACACTGATAGGTAGAATGCTATCAAACCAATGACTTTAGAAAGAAAATAACAACACTAAGACAACAACTATAAGATGCAAAAAACAATAGGGTATATATTTAAAATCTAAAGCCATTATTATACAATTATGAATAAAAATATAATCTAAATATAATCTTATTGGGTTATCGGTTTAACCATTAAATAAAACCTTAAAACCGATACCGAATCGATAGCCCAATAAAAAATTTTAGAAAACCGTTTAAAAACCGTTAACCCAATAACCCAATACCAATAAATCAATAACATTTTTATCAGTTCGGTTTATCGGTTAAATCGATTTTTGCACACCCCTATGCATGTGTGTTTTATCGAGTGCCATTATCCTACATTAATATTGTCATAAACTTCCTAGAATGGTACTCCCTCAGTTCCTTTTATATGAGTTGTTTTGACTTGACACAGACTTTAAGAAAGAAATGAAGATTTTTGAAACTTGTGATTTAAAATGAGTCTTAGATGTTTATATGTTTATAAATTATTTCATTAAGGGTAAAATGGACATTTTAAAGTTAAATTGTTACTAAATGTAGAAATATGTCACTTTTTTGGACTGATTAAAAAGAAAAGCGAGTCATATAAAGTGGGACAGAGGGAGTACTAGTTATTTAGCGATAGATTAGCAGCGAATTTCATATTTTCTTTGTACTTAGTACTTTCTTCGTTCTTTTTTTTAATTGTCATGTATATTAAAAATAATTATTTTTAAATATTTATCAATTTAAAAAATCAAGAGAGAATTAAAAAAAATTCAACTTCACCCTTATTATTAATTATTCTAGAATTAAGAGACATATAAATAGGCAAAGATTAATAAAAGTATATGAGTCAAATTACACTCTTATTACTTTTTCTTAATGATTGTGCAAAGTCTTATCGTGACAATTAAAAAAGAACGAAGAGAAATAATTTATATAATTATGAAAGTATTTCATTAAATAATATATTATTCTTTTAACGATCTAAAAAATAATATTTTCACTAAACTGAAATGAGGGAGTACATTATAGATCGGATGTATTAGAAAAAATTATAATCATATAATTATATGCGAAGTTTAATCATTTGTATTAATTAAACAATACATGTATTAAGTTATGTGAGAAATTTATAAAATATATTATGTAAATGTAATGTGGAAAAAAACTATGTGTATTGAAAATAGTGAAATAAAAGGTATTTAAAAATAAAAATATTCTTAAAGTAAATTATCCCTCCAAAATTCCACGACTATAATTTTATTTATTGTGTAGCAAATCCTACAACTATATTATTTTAAACCATATGAATTATATGATACTCCATTTATTATTCAAAAGTGTACTTTTTGCCACAAACTGCTTATGCTTTTTTTCTTATATTATTTCAGCTAATCAACGCATGTGTCTGGTAAAATTTTCACCATGAAGAAAAGTCATATGCAACATTAATTATTCGACAAAGTTATGAAATTAGTCCATGATATTGTTCTCCTTTATTTGTCTATCGACAAACTATTAATTAATATAAGTAACATAATCATAAATTTTTTCAAGAATTTCACATTAACTTATAAGGGTCCTAACAAATTTTTTTAGTTGTTTAACTTCAGAGTTAATTAATGATCATGTTTTTAAGGTTTCTATCGTTCAAAAATGTCAAAAGAAAATTATACATTGACAATCTCTCATTACATTTGGTTAATATAAAATAAAATTAGTGAAACAATCTTTATCTTTCAAAAGGTAATAAGGAAAATTAAAATACGCTTTTCAAATAACATGATAATATGACAACTAAAATATCAGACCAATTTAATTTTTCATAGTTAAGCAATTTAATAAAGTAAAAATATATATTAATTAATTATAAATAAATAATAAAAAATTATAAATAAATAATAAAATAATATATATACAAATACATATCATACATATTGTTTTAAAATAACTAACATCCGACATAACCATTTTAAGTTCGAGACTTTTTTTAGTGCTCTCATGGGAGTTATCTCCAAAAGTCATAGTTCAATTTTCTCGAGTGAAATCTATGTGAAAACAACTCACCACTTTACTACTTTTTTTGTTCTCATAGTAGTTGCGCACTTTTCTTTTTATATGTATATTAAGAAATCATAAATAAGAAGATTATTTTACTAATTTACCCTTTAAATTTTTTTTTTGAAACTTTACAAACAAATGTGAATACTTTTAAAAAGAACTAATTGTAAGGGTAATACGGAAAAAAATTAATTAATGTTTTCTTTATTTAGTAAGTGATCAATTAATATGAGACAATTATTTTTAGTATAGTGAGCAACTAATATGAGACAAAGGGGAGTAGTAAGCTTTTATATATGGCAATGACTAAATGACACATCTCTGTCACCTGATAAAAAAAATCGATGGCAACAACACCCGTTTGATATTTCCATAGCTGGGAAAAAGTTGAAATGTTTGATTGTTGCATCCTTGATATTTCTACAATTGAAAATTGAAATTCGCTTAGGACCATACCATTAATTGATATTTTAAGAAAATAAAGATCTTTTGATATTTATCCACTTACCTTTATAAGTACTCTAGGCAAATTTATATATCTATGAATATATAAAAAATATCCTTCAGCTTGGTGACGTGGCACACTTTTGAGGCAAAATTACTATTTATCTAATTTTCTAGCTTGGTGATGTGGCACACTCTTGAAGCAAAATTACTATTTATCTAATTTTCTAGATTATTTGACATTTCAAATGTAAAAAAAAAAAAAAAAAAAAACAGTTAATAAATACCTTATCGGCAAAAACTCAAAAGTTGCTTCGTTAATGACAACTCAACAGGCAACAAAAACTCAACAGATGCTTTGGTCGAAGAAAACTCAACAGACACTTCTTTTGTCCATTTAATTACGTCTTCCTCTCCCTTGCTTCTGCAACGCTCCTTTGATCTTCTTTCTCTGATTCTTTTTTCAGACCCTATGTTCTCTCGGTATAATAATAAAAAATTACTATTATATTCGCCAATTGATTGACTAGATCGGTAACTTCAACAACCTATAGCATCATGAATTTACCATTAGAGAAAAACAGCATTGATTCATCTCAATAAGACGAAAGCAGATACAAATATAATTTGGCTACTGCTTCTAATCGTAATGTTTAGACTTCGCCTACTTAACGTACTCAATCATTTTCTTATTTTTGTATGCTTTGTGTCATTAATAAAATTGAATTTTTGTATGCTTTATTGCTAAGAAATTTGAATGTTCTAATCGTAATATTTAGACTACAATCACCTTATATACTCTGCCTTTTTCTTATTTTATATGATTTGTTCTTAACAAAATTGAATTTTTGTATGCTTTGTCATTAACAAATTTGAATGCTTGTTCGTTTGTTCTGGTGTCGTGCACAGTCTCTTTTACCCTCGGAGATTTCTACATGCGGCCTTTCATATTCATGGCTTACAATAATCCACCACACTCTTAAATTATTATTCAAAACAAAAACAAAGCTTTAAATGGCCCAGGTTTGCTACTTTTTCTTTGTCTATTACCACTTGCAACCTTCACTAAATTATTTGTAACGACCGGGTCCGTCGTTACGGGTAGACCGATCGTGCCAAGTTTTAGAGTTAGAAAACTCCGAGTTTGAGAGTTTGAAATTCTGGGCTAGGCTAGCCTCGGCCGATTTTGGAGTGAGGTAGAGTCTAGAAAAATTCGGGTAAAAATAGATTTAGGTGTCTTAGAGTGAGCTAGTTTTTCACGTAGCCAAGACATAAAGGAGTCCGGGCGACTTTTCGTAATCGCATTTGGGTAAGTAGAACTCCCGAAATCGCGTTTTACGTGAAGGAGTTGTTTTGGGACATCGGGGGAAACAAGTGTGTTGTGAAATGGCCAAAACTGGCAGAGTTCTGGACTTTTTGTCCGTGACGAGCGCTATCACGCGCGATAGCAGCGGAGCGGGCACCGCTATAGCGTGCCAACGGGTTTTTAATGCAGAAAAAGCTCCCAAAACATTCAGTTTTCACAAGTTTGTTTTGGAGAAGGGCTGGGCGATTTCCAGGCGATTTTCTTCATTCTCACATCAAAAAACTTCCCTAAGGTAAGGCTTTCGTTCTCCAAACTTGGTAATACATTTCCTATGCGGTAGAATTGCTAGGAGAAAAATTGGGGGAAGGTTAGAATAACCTAGGGATGGTGGAATTCGGGGAAGGAAGGGGATTCCAAGCATGTGTGTTCTTGGGCATTGATAAAAGTACATTAAAATGATCATAGGTCGTTTCATTTCCTATTTTTATCCGTAAAAATGATAGAACTAGGAGAATTAACGGTGGAAAAGCCCGGAAAAAGGGTGGGATGATCATGGATGGCCTGGGATTTGGGGATTTGGTATAATCCGGGTAATGTGCAGGCCTTGTGTGTTAATTGTATGTATTATGTGTTGTTTTTAGACCAAGAACGAGAGAGGAATCCGGAACACGGAAAAGCTCGGGCCGAATAGAGCTTGGAACATTTCGAGGTAGGTGATGGCTTATGATTTTTTGTAAATATGTATATTGATGTAATCATGTCTAAGTGATTGTATGCATTACATTACTTAGGGAATTTGTGTGGAATGTCTAGGTTCATGTTTACAGTCTGTGATTGAACAATATTTGCTTGTTAGTTTTACAAGTTGTGTGTGTTCATATATTGACTGTGGTTGTTGACATTTGGTTGGCTCGGGTACCACTCCTGGTACGGGTATAACAAAATGGTTGGCACGGGTACCACGCCTGGTACGGGTTTACTTTATTGCATCTTGCATTGTTTCATTGACTATTATATTGCATTGGTTGGTATTGGTTCAGTGAGTGGACCGGGTTATTTTACTGAATGTGATACTTGATATCGGTTTCGTGAGTGGACCGGGTTGTTTTATTGAATGTGATACTTGGAATTGGTTCCGTGAGTGGACCGGGTTGTCTAGTTAAATGTGCTATTATTGGTGGTCTTTGAGTAGCCGGGAACCATTGTATAACTGTTGTGTTGGTCTTGGTTTAGGCTGGGTTGATCAATTACCTTTGGTGTTGTCTAGAAGGGATTCCAGGATGGGTCCGGGCTAGACGGAAAGGATAGTTATGGTTATATGTTTGTGGATTAGAAGGGTAAGAGATGGATTCATGTGGTAACAAGCTAGGTAGAGACCTGTAGTCTAGATGTGCCTGTGATTATTGTTGCATGTTTACCATACTTCTTACTTGATATTGTTGTACTAACTATATAATTTTTACTTGAGAACTGGCTGATGATCCTACTAGTACACAGTGGTGGTGTACTGATACTGTACTTGTCTTTCTTTTGGTGAGTACAGGAAATCTACCAGCGACTGAGACGCGACCTCGCATCTAGCACCAGCAATTTCTGACTTTCAAGGGTGAGCTGCTTGATTCGAGCTACCTTGGGTTATCTTTAGAGTTTCAGTCCAATTGTTTCGGACTTAAAACTATTTCAGTTTATCTTTTGCGGTTGCATCCCCGTATTCTAGATTTGGTATTAATGTTTGGTACGATGACTTTCAGTTCCTAGGTGGGAAATTTCCGCAGAATTATATTAATGATTAGTTTTGGTTACTTGATTTATAGTTTACATTTATGCTTGCTGGTGTTAGGCTGTTAGTCTAGGCAAGGGTGGAACTCTGTTGGGTCGCTCATCCGGGGGTTGGGTGGGTGTCACTCACGATGAATTTGGTTGTGACAAAGATGGTATCAGAGCTTAGGTTTGTTGATCTTGTTGTACCAAATAGGTCTAGTAGAGTCTTGCGGAACGGTGCGGAGACGTTAGTACTTTTCTTCGAGAGGCTATGGGGCTTTATGAAAAACTATTTCTCCCTTCTTTCCTTCCTGCTATAACTCGATTCCAATTGGTATCTGGTGATACAAATTGGTATCTAACCTCGTTCACTCTTCTGTCCGCAGATGGTTACCACAAGAAATAATGGAGCAAGGCCAGCGGCCCAGCAGCGGGCCTGGAAATTCGAGGTAGAGGTAGGGGAAGGGGCAAGGGACGAGCTGGAGCCGCACCCGCCAGGGGTGGATCTCGAGTTGCTGCTGCTGCACGTGAGGTAACCCCTCTCCCACCTCAGGATCATGTGGTTGCGGATGTGGAAGAAGTGGTTGTAGAGGATAGAGGGGCTCAGGAGGAGGCGGCACCGGTTGGGGGTGCAGGCCTTCCTATTATGACACCGGAAGTTTTTAGGCAGGCGTGGGATATTCTGAGTGGGTTGGTTGGTGCTGGAGCCATATCCGCAGCTTATGCAAATCAGGCCTTGGATACTCAGCCAACGGTTACTACTACACCAAGGATGGATGCAGCTTCGGGCACAAATGATCTCCTCAGGCCAATGTTAGGCCCAGTGATGACAGGTAATGAGCATGAGATGCTGACTAAGTTCCTTAAGCTGAAACCTCCAATGTTTCAGGGTATAGACAAGAAAGATGCCTATGAGTTCATCCTAGATTGTCATGAGAGGTTGCACAAGTTGGGTATTGTACGTCAGCATGGGGTGAAGTTTGTCACTTTTCAGCTGTAGGGTGATGCCAAGCAGTGGTGGAGGTCTCATGTTGAGGATCGGTCTTCTATCCTACCTCCACTGACTTGGGAGTAGTTCCATGCGTTATTTCTAGAGAAGTACGTTCCCCATACTTTGAGAGACCGGAAGAAGGATGAGTTTCTGAACTTGGAGCATGGTAGCATGTCAGTCTCAGCTTATGAGGCTAAGTTCCATGGTTGTCTCATTTTGCTACACAGATGTTGGGTTTCGAGGAGGAACGAGTCCGGTTGTTTGTCAAGGGTCTGAACAGGTACTGTCAGTGCATATGAATTCTTTAGGAAAGGGTTTCAATGATGTGGTGGACTATGTGAAGAAGATTGAGGGAGTTTGGCAAGAGGGGCAGACTAAGGCTTTAGCCAAGAATCCCCAGAATGAGGGAAACTATAGTAGTTCATACTCCCGGGGCCAGCATCAGCAGGCTTATCCGGTCCATCCTATTCAGTCAGCTCTGCCCCCAGAATGAGGGAAACTATAGTAGTTCATACTCCCGGGGCCAGCATCAGCAGGCTTATCCGGTCCATCCTATTCAGTCAGCTCTGCCAGCTACTATATGTGGTCGTCAGGGAGCTCAGTCTTCAGCTCCTAGAGGCCAGGGAGTGTCCTATACATCAGCTAGCAGACCTACTCTTGGCCGTGGTTGCTTCCATTGTGGTGAGTTGGGCCACTTTAAGAGGGAGTGTCCACATAGGCAGACATGTAATCAGGGTCAGCAGCAGACTAGAGCAGTGGTTCCGACAGGCAGAGGCGGTAATGCTAGGGGTCGCCCATAGGGTGGGCGAGGTAATTTTCAGGTAGCCCGGGGAGATAGAGGGAACATCGGCGCAGGTAGAGGTGCCGCACAGCCGGCCCGAGAAGTTGCCCGGATTGATGATCAGGCACATTGCTATGCTTTTCCAGGAAGGACTGAGTTGGAAGCCTCAGATGCGGTGATCACATGTACTATTCTTGTCTGTGATAAAATGGCTTCAGTATTATTTTACCCAGGTTCTACATATTCTTATGTGTCTGTGAGTTTTACTTTGGGGCTGGGTTTGACCTGTGATATCCTTGATTCCTCTATCTATGTTTCTACCCCAGTGGGGGAGTCGGTGGTTGTGACTCATGTATATCATGACTGTTCTGTTGTTTTTGTGGGGTTACATACTTGGGTAGACTTGGTAATACTGGATATGGCTGATTTTGATATTATCTTGGGTATGACTTGGCTATCTTCTTATCATGTTGTGTTGAACTGTAACACCAAGACTGTAGCTCTAGAGATTCTGGGTAAGGATAGACTAGAGTGGGAAGCTGTGTACAGGCCTAAGCCAGTTTAGATAATATCATTTGTCCAGGCTAGAAAGCTAGTGGGGAGGGGGTGTTTAGCCTTCTTGGATCATCTCCGGGATGATAGTGTGGAGTCTCCTCCTATTGAGTCAGTTCCAGTGGTTTCTGAATTCTTAGAGGTGTTTCCAGCGGACTTGCCTGGTATGCCTCCGGACAGAGACATAGATTTTTGTATTGATTTGGAGCTAGGCACTCATTCCATTTCCATTCCTTCGTATAGAATGGCTCCGGCAGAGTTAAGAGAACTTAAGACTCAGTTGCAGGAACTCTTAGATAAGGGATTTATACGTCCCAGTGTTTTACCTTGGGGTGCTCCGGTCTTGTTTGTAAATAAGAAGGATGGTAGTATGCGAATGTGCATAGATTATAGGCAGTTGAACAAGGTGACTATTTGTAATAAGTACCCTCTACCCCGTATAGATGATTTGTTTGACTAGCTTAAGGGTGCATCAGTGTTCTCAAAAATCGACTTGAGGTCGGGGTACCATCAGTTAAAGATTAGACCTAAAGACATTCTGAAAACTGCTTTTCGAACCCAGTATGGGCATTATGAGTTTCTGGTAATGTCGTTTGGTTTGACCAATGCGCCGACAGCATTCATGAGTTTGATGAATGGGGTGTTTAAGTCCTACTTGGATTCTTTCGTTATTGTGTTCATCGATGATATATTGATCTATTCTAAGAGTAGGGAGAAGCATGCTAATCATCTTCGTATTGTGCTGGATATCTTGAGGCACCAAAAGCTTTATGCAAAATTCACTAAGTGCGAGTTTTGGTTGACTTCTATGGCATTCTTGGGGCATGTAGTGTCAGAAAAAGGGGTGATGGTGGATCCCCAGAAAATTAAGGCAGTCAAGAGTTGGGTTCGGCCTACCTCTGTGACTGAGGTGAGGAGATTTGTTGGGCTCGCGGGGTACTACCAGAGGTTTGTTAAGAATTTTGCTTCTATTGCTACTCACCTAACCAGGTTGACACAGAAGGAGGTACCGTTTGTGTGGTCCGACAAGTGTGAGGAGAGCTTCCAAAAGCTCAAGTCACTTTTGACCACAACCCCTATTTTGTCCTTGCCGGTTGAAGGTAAAGACTTTGTTGTTTACTATGATGCTTCACATTCTGGTTTGGGTGTTGTGTTGATGCAGGATAGGAATGTGATAGCCTATACATCCAGGCAGTTGAAGGTGCATGAGAGGAATTACCTGACTTACAATTTAGAGTTGGCAGCGGTGGTGTTTGCATTGAAAATCTGGAGACACTATCTTTATGGTGTCAAGTGTGAAGTATTCACAGATCATCGCAGTCTGCAACACGTTTTCACTCAGAAGGATTTGAATCCGAGGCAGCGAAGATGGATGGATTTATTGAAGTATTATGATATGACAATTCAGTACCATCCGAGTAAGGCTAATGTGGTGGCAGACGCATTGAGCCGGAAAACTGTTAGCATGGGTAGCTTGGCTTGTTTGGGGGCGTCCAAACAACCATTGGCTAAGGAGATTCGGGCTTTGGAGGCTAAGTTCATGCACTTGGGTGTTTCAGATCAAGGTGGGTTGTTAGCCAGCATTGAGGTCAAGGCCACCTTCATAGAGGAAATAAAGGCAAAACAGTTTTAGGATCCGAAACTGGGTAAATTGCGAGGTAAGGTAATATCCGGGGAGTCCAGAGATGTCATGTTAGACTCTGGTGGAGTGTTGCATTTCAGGGAGAGAATTTTTGTTCCTCGGGTTGACGAGATAATTCATAAAATCTTGACAGAAGCTCATGGTTCGCGGTACTCAATTCATCCGGGTGTGACCAAAATGTACAGGAATTTGAGGCAGCATTACTGGTGGCCTGGGATAAAAAGGTACATCGTAGATTTTGTGTCCAAATGTCAGAACTGCCAGCAGGTGAAGTATGAACATCAGAGACCTGCAGGACTACTTCAGAGAATGTCAATTCCAGAGTAGAAGTGGGAAAGGATAGCCATAGATTTTGTGGTGGGTCTTCCCAAGACATTGGGGAAGTATGACTCAATTTGGGTCATTGTTGACAGGCTGACCAAGTACACTCATTTCATTTCGGTCAGGGTAGATTACAATTCACAACAATTGGCCAAGATCTACGTGAAGGAGATTGTGAGACTGCATGGGGTACCACTGTCCATCATTTCAGACAGGGGTACGCAGTTTACTTCTAAGTTCTGGGGCAAGTTACATGAAGAGTTGGGTACACAACTCACCTTTAGCACAGCCTTCCATCCTCAGATTGATGGTCAGTCGGAGAGGATAATTCAGGTATTGGAGGAGACTTCGGTGGTCATTGCGACCAGTTTCTACCATTGTTAGAATTCTTATACAATAATATCTACCACTACAGTATCAATATGGCACCGGTCGAGGCCCTGTATGGGAGGAACTGCAAATCACCGCTTGGGTGGTTTGAGGAAGGTGATGTGAAGCCTCTGGGAGTAGACTTAGTGAAGGAAGCGCAGGAAAAGGTAAGGAGCATACAGACCAAGTTGTTGGCTGCTCAAAGCAGGCAGAAGGAGTATACAGATCACAAGGTCCGGGACATAGACTTTCAGGTTGGTGAACAAGTATTGCTAAAAGTATCGCCAATGAAAGGGGTTATGCAGTTTGGTAAGAAGGGCAATCGTAGCCCTCGGTTCATCGGTCTGTTTGAAGTGCCTAAAATTGTGGGGCCAGTGGCTTACAAGTTAGCACTGCCACCTAGTTTGTCGAGCGTCCATCCAGTATTCTATGTATCCATGCTCAAGCGATACCATGGGGATGGAAACTATATCATCAAGTGGGATGAGGTACTTTTCGATAATGATCTTCGTTATGAGGAGGAATCGATTTTGATTCTTGCTCGGGATGTAGGGAGGTTGAGTACAAAGGTGATTGACATGGTGAAGGTTCAGTGGAAGCATCGTCCAGTTGAGAAAGCCACTTGGAAAACCGAGAAGGACATGCGGGACAAGTACCCTCAACTGTTTGAGGATTTAGGTACTACACTTCCTCCTTTTATTTTCGTAATTGCAGGTTTGATCATTCAGGGATGAACGATGGGTAAATTGGTATCTGTTGTAATGACCGGGTCCGTCATTATGGGTAGACCGATTGTGCCAAGTTTTAGAGTTAGAAAACTCCGGGTTTGCGAGTTTGAAATTCTGGGCTAGGCTAGCCTCGGCCGATTTTGGAGCGAGGTAGAGTCTAGAAAAATCCAGGTAAAAAAGGATTTAGGTGTCTTAAAGTGAGCTGGTTTTCCACATAGCCAAGACATAAAGGAGTTCGGGAAACTTTTTGGAATCGCATTTGGGTAAGTAGAACTCCCAGAATCGCGTTTGACGTGAAGGGGTTATTTTGGGACGTCGGGGGAAACAAGTGTTTTGAAATAGCCAAAACTAGCAAATTTTCGGACTTTTTGTCCGTGACGAGCGTTGTCACGCGCGATATCATCAACCGCTATAGTGGCGGTCAAAAGGCGATCAACTTACTTAAGACCGCTATAGCGACAACCTACCGCTATAGCTGGTGCCGCTATAGCAGAGCGGGGACCGCTATAGCAGGCCGATGGGTTTTTAATGCAGAAATAGCTCCCAAAACATTCAGTTTTCACAAGTTTGTTTTGGAGAATGGCTGGGCGATTTCCAGGCAATTTTCTTCATTCTCCCATCAAAAATCTTCCCTAAGTAAGGATTTTATTCCCCAAACTTGGTAATACGTTTCCTATGTGGTAGAATTGCTAGGAGGGAAATTGGGGGAAGGTTAGAATAACCTAGGGAGGGTGGAATTCGGGGAAGGAAGGGGATTCCAAGCATGTATGTTCTTGGTCATTGATAAAAGTACATTAAAATGATCATAGGTCTTTTAATTTCCTATTTTTATCCGTAAAAATGATAGAACTAGGAGAATTAATGGTGGAAGAGTTTGGCAAAAGGGTGGGATGATCATGGATGGCCTGGAGTTTGGGAATTTGGTATAATCCGGGTAATGTGCAGGCCTTTTGTGTTAATTGTATGTATTATGTGTTGTTTTTAGACCAAGAACGAGAGAGAAATCTGGAACATGAAAAAGCTTGGGTCGAATAGAGCTTGGAATATTTCGAGGTAGGTGATGGCTTATGATATTTTGTAAATGTGTATATGGATGTACTCATGTCTAAGTAATTGTATGCATTACATTGCTTAGGGAATTTGTGTGCAATATTTAGGTTCCTGTTTATAGTCTGTGATTGAACAGTATTTGCTTGTTAGTTTTACAAGTTGTGTGTGTTCATATATTGACTGTGGTTGTTGACATTCGGTTGGCTTGGGTACCACGCCTGGTACGGGTATAACAAAATGGTTGGCACGGGTACCACGCCTGGTACGGGTATATCATTCGGTTGGCACGGGTACCACGCCTGGTACGGGTTTACTTTATTGCATCTTGCATTGTTTCATTGACTATTATATTGCATTGGTTGATATTAGTTCCGTGAGTGGACCGGGTTGTTTTACTGAAAGTGATACTTGATATTGGTTCTGTGAGTCGACCGGGTTGTTTTATTGAATGTGATACTTGGAATTGGTTCCGTGAGTGGACCGGGTTGTCTAGTTAAAGGTGCTATTGTTGGTGGTCCTTGAGTGGCCGGGAACCGTTGTATAACTGTTTTGTTGGTCTTGGTTTAGGCTGGGTTGATCAATTACCTTTGGTGTTGTCTAGAGGGGATTCCAGGATGGGTCCAGGCTAGACGGAAATGATAGTTATGGTTATATGTTTGTGGATTAGAAGAGTAAGAGATGGATTCATGCGGCAATAAGCTAGGTAGAGACCTGTAGTCTAGATGTGCATGTGATTATTGTTGCATGTTTGCCATACTCTTTACTTGATATTGTTGTACTAACTATATAATGTTTACTTGAGAACTGGCTGATGATCCTACCAGTACACAGTAGTGGTGTACTGATACTTCACTTGTCTTTCTTTTGGTGTGTACAGGAAATCTACCAGTGACTGAGACGTGACCTCGCATCTAGCACCGGTAATTTCTGACTTTCAAGGGTGAGCTGCTTGATTCGAGCTACCTTGAGTTATCTTTAGAGTTTCAGTCCAATTGTTTCAGACTTAAAACTATTTCAGTTTATCTTTTGGGGTTGTATCCCCGTATTCTAGATTTGATATTGATGTTTGGTACGATGACTTTCAGTTTCTAGGTGGGAAATTTCCGAATGATTATATTAATGATTAGTTTTGGCTACTTGATTTCTAGTTTACATTTATGCTTTCTGGTGTTAGGCTGTTAGTCTAGGAAAGGGTGGAACTCTATTGGTTATCTCATCCGGGGGTTGGGTGGGTGCCACTCACGACGGGTTGGGTCGTGACATTATCGCACATTTTCATTGTTATTGCACCAAATCACTCCAAACAAGACCTATACCTTATAACCCTGATTTCATTGTCGCCTTCTATGAGTTTTGTTATAACGATCGAGTCCGTCGTTATGGGTAGACCAATTGTGCCAAGTTTTAGAGTTATAAAACTCCGAGTTTGGGAGTTTGAAATTCTAGGCTAGGCTAGCCTCGACCAGTTTTGGAGCGAGGTAGAGTCTAGGGAAATTTGGGTAAAAATGAGTTTCAGTGTCTTGGATTGAACTAGTTTTTCACGTAGCCAAGACATAAAGGAGTCCGAGGGACTTTTCAGAATCGAATTTGGGTAAGTAGAACTCCCGGAATCGCGTTTGATGTGAAAGGGTTGTTTTGGGACGTCGGGGGAACCAAGTGTGTTGTGAAATGGCCAAAACTGGCAAATTTATGGACTTTCTGCCCGTGACGAGCGCTGTCACGTGCTATAGCGGCCACCGCTATAGCGGTAGAAATTACCGCTATAGCGGCGGTCAAGGGGCGATCAACTCACTTAAGACCACTATAGCGGCAGGTGATCGCTATAGCGGGACATCTATAGCAGAGCGGAGACCGCTATAGCGGGCCGATGGGTTTTTAATGCAGAAACAGCTCTAAAAAACATCAGAATTTCACAAGTTTGTATTGGGAGAAGGGCTGGGCGAATTCAGGCAATTTTCTTCATTCCTCCGCCAAAAATCATTCCTAAGGTAAGGTTTTTGTTCTCCACACTTTATATTACGTTTCCTATGCGGTAGAATTGCTAGGAGGGAAATTGGGGAAGGTTGGGATGACCTAGGGATGATGGAATTCAGGAAAAAAGGGGGTTCCAAACATGTATGTTCTTGGGTGTTGATTTAAGTACGTTAAAATGATCATAGACTGTTTAATTTCCTTTTTTTATTCGTAAAAAATGATAAGACTAGGAGAATTGACGGTGGAAAAGCCCAGGAAAAGGGTGGGATGATCATGGATGGCCTGGGGTTTTGGGATTTGGTATAATCCGGGTAATGTACAGGTATGTATGTTAATTATATGCATTATGTGTTATTTTTAGACCAAGAACGTGAGAGGAATCTGGAACACGGGAAAGCTCGGGTTGAATAGAGCTTGAAATATTCGAGGTAGGTGGTGGCTTTCGTATTTCTGCGAATGTGTATATTCATTGTACTCGTTGTCTAAGATTATGTGCATTATGTTGCTTAGGGAAATTGTGTGGAATGTCTAAGTTCGGTTTACAGTCTATGTTCGAAGTTACTTGTTGGCTTTACAAGGGGTGTGCATTAATTTTATTGACTGTTGTTGTTGACATTCGGTTGGCTCGGGTACCACACCTGGTACGAGTATAACACATGGTTGGCACGGGTACCACGCCTGGTACGGGTTTACTTTATTGCATCCTGCACTATTTCATTGATTATTGTATTGCATTGGTTGATATTAGTTCCGTGAGAGGACCGGTTTGTTTTACTGAATGTGATACTTGATTGGTTCTTTGAGTGGACCGGGTTGTTATTAAAAAGTGTTATTGATTAGTGGTCCTTGAGTGGCCGGGAACTGTTGTATGACTGTTGAATTGGTCTTGGTTTAGGACGGGTAATCACTTCCTGTGGTATGTGTCTAGAGGGGATTCCAGGGTGGGTCCGGGCTAGACGGTAATGTGTGGTTATGGTTATTCTTGTTGGTGGGATAGAACTGTAAGAGATGTATTCATGCGGTAATAAGCTAGGTAGAGACCTGTAGTCTAGAGATGCCTGTGATATTGTTGCATATTTTTCGTACTTGTTACTGGATTTTGTGTATGATTTATATACTGTTTTCTTGAATACTGGTTGATGATCCTACCAGTACACAGTGGTGGTGTACTGATACTGCACTTGTCTTTCTTTTGGTGAGTACAAGAAATCTTTCAGCGGCTGAGACGAGACCTCAGATTTAGCACCGACGTTTTCGATCTTCAAGGGTGAGCTGCCAATTCGAGCTACCTTGGGATTATCATTAGAGTTTTAGTCCATTTGTTGGACTTAAAAACTATTTCTTATTTTTATTTGGGGTTGCATCCCCATACTCTAGATTTGGTATTGATGTTTGGTACGATGACTTTCAATTCCTAGGTGGGATTTTCCGCAGATTATTAATTATGATAAGTTTCTGAATCGTTGATCTTATTTTCATTGCTAGTTTATTTTGATGCTTGCTGGTTTTAGGCTGTTAGTCTAGGCAAGGTGGAACTCTATTGGTTCGCTCATCCGAGGGTTGGGTGGATGTCACTCACGACGGGTTGGGTCGTGACAAAGATGGTATCAGAGCCTAGGTTTGTTGATCTCGTTGTACCAAACAGGTCTAGTAGAGTCTTGCAGAACGGTGCGGAGACGTCCGTACTTTTCTTCGAGAGGCTATGGGGCTTTAGGAAAAATTATCTCTTCCTTCTTTTCCTTCGTGCTATAACTCGATTCCAATTGGTATCTGGTGATACGAATTGGTTTCTAACTTCATTCACTCTTTTGTCCGTAGATGGTTACTACAAGGAATAACGGAGCAAGGCCAGCGGTCCCAGCAGCTGGCCCGGCAGTTCGAGGCAGAAGTAGGGGAAGAGGCAGGGGATGAGCTGGAGCCGCACCCCTGCTGCTGTTGCACGTGAGGTAACCCCTCCCCCACCTCAAGATCATGTGGTTGAGGATATGAAAGAAGTAGTAGTAGAGGATGGAGAAGTTCAGGAGGAGGCGACACCGGTTAGGGGTGCAGGCCTTCCTAATATGACACTAGAAGCTTTCAGGCAGACGTGGGATATTTTGAGTAGGTTGGTTGGTGTTGGAGCCATACCCGCAGCTTATGCGAATTAGGCCTTGGATACTCAACCAGCAGTTACTACTACACCAAGGATGGATGTAGCTTCAGGCATAAATGATCTTCTCAGGCGAATGTTAGCCCCAGTGATGACAGGTAATGAGCATTAGATGCTGACTAAGTTCCTTAAGCGGAAACCTCCGATGTTTCAGGGTATAGACAAGGAGGATGCCTATGAGTTCATCCTGGATTGCCATGAGAGGTTGCACAAGTTGGGTATTGTACGTCAGCATGGGGTGGAGTTTGTCATTTTTCAGCTGCAGGGTGATGCCAAGCAGTGGTGGAGGTCTCATGTTGAGTGTCGATCATCTATCTTACCTCCACTGACTTGGATCAGTTTCATGCCTTGTTCCTAGAGAAGTACGTTCCCCGTACTTTGAAGGACCGGAAGAAAGATGAGTTTCTGAACTTGGAGCAGGGTGGCATGTCGGTCTCAGCTTATGAGGCTAAGTTTCATGCGTTGTCTCGTTTTGCTACACAGATATTGGGTTCCGAGGAGGAACGGGTCCGGTTATTTGTCAAGGGTCTAAATAGTGATCTGCAGGTATTGTCAGTGCATATGACTTCTTCAGGGAAGGGTTTTACTGGTGTGGTGGACTATGTGAAGAGGATTGAGGGAGTTAGGCAAGCGAGGCAGGCTAAGGCTTTAGCCAAAAGGCCCCGGAAGTTGATCGGATTGATGATCGGGCACATTGCTATAATTTTCCAGGAAGGACTGAGGCAGAAACCTCAGATGCGGTGATCACAGGTACTATTCTTGTCTGTGATAAAATGGCTTCGGTATTATTTGACCCAGGATCTACATATTCTTATGTGTCTGTTAGTTTTGCATTGGGTCTGAATTTGAATTGCGATATCCTTGATTCCCCTATCCATGTATCTACCCCGGTTGGAGAGTCGGTGATTGTGACTCATGTGTATCGTGATTATTCTGTGGTATTTGTGGGGCTACGTACTTGGGTAGATTTAGTGATTCTGGATATTGATGATTTTGATATTATCTTGGGTATGACCTGACTATCACTCTATCATGTTGTGTTGAACTGTAACACCAAAACTGTGACTCTAGAAATTCCTGGTAAGGATAGGTTAGAGTGGGAAGGTGTATACAGGCCTAAGCCAGTTAAGATAATATTGTTTGTTCGGGCTAGGAAGTTATTGGGAAGGGGGTGTCTAGCCTTCTTAGCTCATCTCCGGGATGATAATGTGGAGTCCCCTTCTATTGAGTCAGTTCTGGTGGTGTCCGAATTTGTAGAGGTGTTTCCAGCAGATTTGCCTGGTATGCCTCCGTACAGGGATATAGATTTTGGTATTAATTTGGAGCCAGGCACTCGTCCCATCTCAGCTGCAGGAACTCCTAGATAAGGGATTTATACGTCCCAGTTCTTCACCTAGGGGGGCTCCAATTTTGTTTGTGAAAAAGAAGAATGGTAGTATGCCGATGTGCATAGACTACAGACAGTTGAACAAGGTGACCATCCGGAATAAATATCCTTTACCCAGGATAGATGATTTGTTTGACCAGCTTCAGGGTGCATCGATGTATTCGAAAATTGACTTAAGATTGGGGTACCATCAGCTAAAGATTAGGCCTGAGGATATTCCAAAAATTGCTTTTCGGACTCGGTATGGACATTACGAGTTTCTAGTAATGTCGTTTGGTTTGACCAATGCGCTGACAACATTCATGAGTTTGATGAATGGGGTGTTTAAGTCTTACTTGGATTCTTTTGTTATCATGTTCATTGACGATATTTTGATCTACTGTAAGAGTAGGAAGAGCATGCTAATCATCTTCGCATTGTGCTGGACATCTTGAGGCACCAAAAGCTTTATGCAAAATTCACTAAGTGTGAGTTTTGGTTGACTTTTATGGCATTTTTGGGGCATGTAGTGTCCGAAAAGGGGGTGATGGTGGATCCCCAGAAAATTGAGGCAGTTAAGAGTTGTGTCCAGCCTAGCTCTATGACAGAGGTGAGAAGTTTTGTTGGGCTCGCGGGGTACTACCGGAGGTTTGTGAAGGACTTTGCTTCTATTGCTACTCACCTGACCAGGCTAACATAGAATGAGGTACCATTTGTGTGGTCCGACAAGTGCGAGGAGAGCTTTCAAAATCTCAAGACACTTTTGACCACAACTCCTATATTGTCCTTGCCAGTTGAAGGTAAAGACTTTATTGTTTACTGTGATGCTTCACATTCTGGTTTGGGTGTTGTGTTGATGCAGGATAGGAATATGATAGCCTATGTATCCAGGCAGTTGAAGGTGCATAAGAGGAATTACCCGTCTCATAACTTAGAGTTGGCAGCGGTGGTGTTTGCATTGAAAATCTGGAGACACTATCTTTATGGTGTCAAGTGTGAAGTATTCACAGATCATCACAGTCTGCAACACGTTTTCACTCAGAAGGATTTGAATCTGAGGCAGAAAAGGTGGATGGAGTTATTAAAAAATTATGATGTGACCATTCAGTACCATCCGGGTAAGGCTAATGTGGTGGCAGATGCATTGAGCCAGAAAATATTAGCATGGGTAGCTTGGCTTGTTTGAGGGTGTCCAAACGACCACTAGCTAAGGAAATTCAGGCTCTGGAGGCCAAGTTCATGTACTTGGGTGTCTCAGACCAAGGCGGGTTGTTGGCCAGCATTGAGGTCAAGGCCACCTTCATAGAGGAAATAAAGGCAGAACAGTTTCAGGATCCGAAACTGGGCAAGTTGCAAAGTAAAGTGATATCCGGGGAGTCCAGAGATGTCATGTTAGACTCTGGTGGTGTATTGCATTTCAGGGAGAGGATTTGTGTTCCTCGGGTTGATGATATAATTCTGAAAATTCTGACAGAAGCTCATGGTTCGCGGTACTCGATCCATTCGGGTGTAACCAAAGTGTACAAAAATTTGAGGCAGCATTACTGGTGGCCCGGGATGAAAAGGGACATAGTTGATTTTGTGTCCAAGTGTCAGAATTGCCAGCAGGTAAAATATGAACATCAGAGACCTGCAGGACTACTTCAGAGGATACCAATTCCAGAGTGGAAGTTGGAGAGGATAGCCATGGATTTCGTGGTGGGTCTTCCCAAGACATTGGAGAAGTATGACTCAATTTGGGTCATTGTTGATAGGCTGACCAAGTCCGCGCATTTCATTCCGGTCATGGTAGATTACAATTCACAGCAATTGGCAAAGATCTACGTGAAGGAGATTGTGAGACTGCATGGGGTGCCACTGTCCATCATTTCAAACAGGGGTACGCAGTTTACTTCCAAGTTTTGGGGCAAGCTACATGAAGAGTTGGGTACACAACTTACCTTTAGCACAACCTTCCATCCTCAGACTGATGGTCAGTCAGAGAGGACGATTCAGGTATTGGAGGACATGCTGAGAGCATGTGTAATGGAATTCGGTGGTCATTGGGACCAGTTTCTACCGTTGTGCGAATTCACGTACAACAATAGCTACCACTCCAGTATTGATATGGCACCGTTCGAGGCCCTGTATGGGAGGAACTGCAGATCACCGGTTGGGTGGTTTGAGGAAGGTGATGTGAAGCCTCTGGGCGTAGACTTAGTGAAGGAAGCACAGAAAAAAGTAAGGGGCATACAAATGATGAGTACAAAATGGGTGAGTTTCTTGAGATGTTTAATGTATTTTGTGAGTGTTTTAGTCCTTGTTTATTCCGATATTATGCATTTTCTTTATTGAAATGTGTCCAGGGGAAGTTGAGCAAGGAAAAAAATTTAAAGGAAGAAAAAATATGCAAAAAGTCTCATTTCGTCGCACTGGAGGGCCCACGCGCCCGCGCGGCTAAGACTCGCAATCGCGCAAGGTAAGCGGAGGATGAAACCTCGCTGCCAAGCTCGCGCGATCGCGCAAACAGCGCGCCCCCAACGCGCGGAGGAGGCAGCAGCAGTATTGTCACTGACCAGCCGGCGCGGTCAGCGCGCGTTTGGGCTTCTAGCTAGCGCAGCCATGTGGCGTTGCGTCGGAGATGATTTTCTCAAGGATTTTTTCAAGATTTCTCGGATATTTTCCCAATGCTTTATAAGTGTAACCTCATCTCAACATTAGGGAATCAAACCTTGGAGCAAGAAAAGGGAAAAGAGCGACGAAGAACGAGAACAAAACACAACTCGAAATCCAAAACGAAAGTTGGGATTGAGAGTTCGGTTGTAATATCTTCTTTCGTATTATCTCTTTTTGTGAAATTATTCTCCTCCATGGAGTAGACCTTTTATAGGGAATTTGGTGTGAAACTATATGTAATCGTTAACTAAGTGTGAACTTCTCATTCAATAGCCAAATTTTGTCATAGTTTATGCTAGATGTGGATTATTTCATTTTAACTTTCTATTCGGAAGAAGGGATGTTGTGTTGATTTAATTTACATATTTTGGGGGTGAACTTTCTTGCTATTTTTCTTAAGTATTCGGAAGAAGCTTGTTGATTTAGTGTGAGAATTGTTCGAGGAAAATAGTTGAAAAACATTTTCTTATTTAGACCATTGTGGCACTATAGAGGCTAACTTTCACGGTCCTTATACTATTATGTTAAGGAAGGATAGATTATTCGAAGGAAGATCTCATTCTTCTAGGGCATGATAAGTAACGGTTGAATTCGTAAGAATCAATTATCACTTAGGTTTGAAGGAGGAGTGAGAAGGAATATTTCAGTTATCGAAACATATTTGTGGATCACCAATTTCCCTTGTTTCTCTTATTGAAAAGAACGTGTGTTAACCAGTATTGCATCATTTCATTTAATTTTCTTTTCTTAAACTCATGGTTTTGACCACACCAACTAGCAAGTTTTATTCCCTGAATAATACAGAGCAAGATTATATTGATACATTACTTTAACCAATCCCTGTGGAGACGATTTAAACTATACTATCTTTGACTAGCAAAGTGCATAATTTATAGTGTGTTTTGCGCTTGTCAAATTTTGGCGCCGTTGCTGGGGATTGGTAACAAGTAGTTCTCTATAAATTCTTGTGTATTAATTCAGGTTTTTTTAATAGTCAAATTCCCTGGTATTGCAGGTGACAGGTGCTATCTCTAGGTCTGGTGTATGACACGGTCATCCTCATTGAAAATATTTGTGTACAATCCAGAACTAGAAAAGACTCTATATTTGCTGAAAAGGGAGCTTGCAAAGAGGTTATCAGGGCAGTCTCAAGGCCTTGAAATAATGGAAGATAATGTTGCACTTGGTGATCCATTAAATCGCCCTCCTGGTGTGGTTAATGTTGAGAATGTCGATGATCAGGGGGTCATTAACCGTGGGAACATTCGCACCCCCGCTGACGTAGAAGACCAGGTGGACCAGAATAATGGCAGAGGAGAAAGATTGTTGGGTGACTACGGCAGGCCGAATTACAATGGGATGCAGTCAAGTGTGAGATGCCCACCTATAGCAGCCAATAACTTCGAGATAAAGCACAGTGTCCTCCAAGAAATCCAAAACAACTGTGTTTTTAGAGGAAAGCAAAACGAAGATCCAAACAGCCACATGATGGACTTCCATGAGATTATGCATATTTCCCAATACAACGGGGCATCTGACGATGCGATATATTTAAGGGCATTCCCCTTTTCTTTAAAAGATGATGCTAAGATATAGTTGAGAAGTTTGCCAGCAGGATCAATTCGTACTTGGGAAGAGATGACCACTAAATTTCTTGACAAGTATTTCTCTCCAGCAAGAATGGCTAGAATGAGAAAGGAAATCAGCAATTTCTCACAACTTGAAATAGAAACTGTTTTTAAAGCATGGGAGAGATTCAAGGAATTAGTAAGAAAGTGCCCGCATAATGGGATAAAGCAGTGGATGCAATTGACAAACTTCTGGAAGGATTATCGACAGCCTCGAGACGAACACTTAACAATGTTGTGGGGGGTCCTATCATAAGAAAGACATACCAAGAAGCTGTAGAAATTCTAGATGAGTTGGCAGAGGATGCTAATCAATGGGTTTCAGATACTCCAGAAAGGAAGAATATTGCTAGGGTACAATAAGTTGATACTTACACTGTAGTGCAGGCTCAAATAGCATCTATTGCAAAAGATGTAAAACAATTGACTATAGCCCATGCTCAAATGACACACCAAATAAGGTGTGATTTTTATAGACAGGGACATCCTACTCACGAGTGTCAACAAGGACCTGTGTCAGAAGAAGAGGTGAATGTTGTGGGAAATCTCAATAGAGATAACTATTCAGGAGCAAACAACTTTAATTCGATGGGACAAAAGCATTCTGGATTTTCTTGGATCTCCCCAAATGGTACTGCTAATTCATGGCAACAACATCAAGCATCCTCAGGTTTTCAGAATCAGCAGAGGCAACAATATCAGCCCCCCAACAGAATCAATCAAGTTTTGAACAATTGATGAAGGCTTTTATTACCAAGGTAGATGAGAAATTTGCTATTCAGGATGCAGTTATACAAAACTTGGAAAAACAAGTAGGACAGATTGCTACCACTATATCTGAGAGAGCTCAAGGAACGTCTGCAAGTGGCTTAGATAAGAATGCAAGAGAAACTGTGAGTGCAATATCTCTTAGAAGTGAAAAGTCATTCCCTGAACAGTGTGAAAATTCAAAGTGGGGGGGGGGAGGGGTCCTAGAGCAAGGTCAACAAATCGAGAGGGGAAGAGTCCGAGAAAACTGTAATTATGCAAAAAGGCATTAAAAGAGATAAGGGTAAGCAAAAGGTAAAATAGAGAGTTGAAGAAAGCAAATATATGTCTGCCTTGCCATTTCCATAGAAAGCCGAGAGAAATTAGACAAGTGTTTTGGTCATTTCTTGGAGATGTTGAAGGAATTGTACGTTAATATCCCTTTCACAGAGGTACTCACTCACATGCCTTCATATGCTAAGTTTCTAAAGGAGATCTTGATTGGAAAAAGGAAGTTTGAGGAAATTTCAGTGGTCAAGTTGCACGCTCAGTGCAGTGCCATATTGCAAAATAAAATACCCAGAAGTGCAAAGATCCTGGCAGTTTCATTGTACCTTGTTCTGTGGGGAGTATAAATTTTGACAAAGCTTTATGTGACTCGGGAGCTTCAATCAATCTTATGCCCTTGTTTGTTTTCAAAAGGCTAGAAGGAGAACTGGGACCACTCAAGATTGTACCAGTTTCACTACAGCTGGCAGATCAGACTACCATCATACCTGAAGGGATTGTTGAAGACGTCAAGATTAGAGTGGATAAATTTGTATTCCCTGCAGATTTTATTGTAGTGGATATGGAGGAGAATAAAAAGGTACCTCTAATACTGGGAAGACCTTTCTTATGCACTGGCAGAGCAATACTAGATATTTATGAAGGGCGACTCACGCTTAGAGTTGGAGATGAAAAAGTGGTGTTCCAGATGAGAAAGATTTTGAAAGACTCTAAGGAAGAGTCAACTGCTTACTCATGTTGTAAGATGGATGTGGAGAAAGGTGGTTCTCAGCCACCTGATGATATTTGTGACTAGGCTTCAAGCCTCAGGGAAGTTTCCTTTCACTCTTGCATTTTCTTTATGTAATGGGGACATGACACAATTTAAGTGTGGGGCTAAGGGATTGTTTGTAAATATATGCTATCATTTAAAAAAAATATATATACAAAAAGATTTTCTTTTTTTTAAGATTAACTTCTTACTTGTACTTCTATGGGTTTCTTGTTTGATTATTTTCCATAGTCGTAATATTTTGAATCAAACATTTTCTAGGATATAAGTCGAGTCAAATTAGTGGTTGAACAAGTGTTAGAGGCAGAATTAACTGTGTCCTGCCTAAAGGTTGTATCGCTTGCTCTTTTGTCATAGTTACACTTGTTGGGAATTGAAGTTAGGTCATACCAATCTTTGAACATGGTGTGGTGAGGACAAGTTACTTAGTACTCATGTTCTGAAGGATCTAGAACTTGGCTTAGTAGTTACTTGAGGCGAAATTTGAGGACTCTCTTTGGGAAGGACATGATTGTAGGCTTTCTTTGTTTAACCTTGTTAGCCTATATTGACCTACCACAATTATAATTACCCTTAGTCAGCCACTTTGTGCCTTGTGATAATCCCTTTCTTTGATAACCAAATTGCCGTTTGTGACTTGGCCCCTACTTAGCGAGCACACTTGAGTCTTATACAAATATGTAAGGAATGGATCGAGCAAAGAAAAAAATGAAATGAAGTATGCTAGAATTGCTTTTTATTTCAAAAAAAAAAAAAAAAAAAAAAAAGAGAGAAAGGCATGTTAAAGCATCATCTGAAAGATGTTTTGAACGAGCAACATGATTGATGAAGGTGTGAATCAATAAAAAAAATAGAATGTTGATTGTAACAATTGTTGGGGTGATATAGAAGACTCAAGGTGCGAGAATGGAGCGGATGTCCAACTGTAATCTTATTATATAAACCTTTTACCTTACATTACAACCAAATGCAAGTCCTGCATGATCCTAACTTGAGATATCCTTCATTAGTGGAGAGTGACTCGATTGCCAAGCCTATGGTATTCTAAAAGAACATGTAGTACGTCTTTTTTGAGAGCGAGTGATAACAATTTCTTGTCTGAGATGCATGGCATAATTTGCATATGGAGAGTATTTGGATCGTTCTTCTGGTGAGTTGTGTTCAAGGATTGGTCCATGATCTAACTTTGATTGTCAACAAGTAGTAACCTGACGAAAATGGTAGTTTGCACTTGTGGAATGGATGGAGTTGATTTGTGTTGGTAATACTTGTGCGTCAGGCTAGTGGTGTGCCTGTTTTGTTTAAATTTGCTCGGGACGAGCAAAAGCTCAAGTGTGGGGGTACTTGATGAGTACAAAATGGGTGAGTTTCTTGAGATGTTTAACGTGTTTTGCGAGTGTTTTAGTCCTTGTTTATTCCGATATTATGCATTTTCTTTGTTGAAATGTGTCCAGGGGAAGTTGAGCAAGGAATGAAATTTAAAGGAAGCAAAAATGTGCAAAAAGTCTCATTTCATCGCACTGGAGGGCCCGCGAGCCCGCGCGGCTAAGACTCGCGACCGCGCAAGGGAAGCAGAGGACAAAACCTTGCTGCCAAGCTCGCGCGACTGTGTGACCAATGCTCCTCTACTGCACGAAGGAGGCAACAACAGTATTGTTACTGACCAGCCGGCGCGGTCCGCGCGCATTTGGGCTTCTAGCTTGCGCGGCCGCGCAGTGTTGCGTCAGAGAGGATTTTCTCAAGGGTTTTTTCGAGATTTCACGGATACTTTCCCAATGCTTTATAAGTGTAACCTCATCTCAACATTAGGGCATCAAACCTTGGAGCAATAAAAGGGAAAAGAGCGACAAAGAACGAGAACAAAACACAACTCGAAATCCAAAATGAAAGTTGGGATTGAGAGTTCGGTTGTAATGTCTTCTTTCGTATTATCTCTTTCTGTGAAATTTTTCTCCTCCATGAAGTTGAACTTTTATAGAGAATTTGATGTGAAACTATATGTAATCGTTAACTAAGTGTGAACTTCTCATTCAATAGCTAAATTTTGTCATAGTTTATGCTAGATGTGGATTATTTCATTTTAACTTTCTATTCGGAAGAAGGGATGTTGTGTTGATTTAATTTACATATTCTGGGGGTGAACTTTCTTGCTTATTTCTCTTAAGTATTCGGAAGAAGCTTGTTGATTTAGTGTGAGAATTGTTCGAGGAAAATAGTTGAAAAATATTTTCTTATTTAGACCATTGTGGCACTATAGAGGCTAACTTTCACGGTCCTTATACAATTGTGTTAAAGAAGGATAGATTATTCAAAGGAATATATCATTCTTCTAGGGCATGATAAGTAACGGTTGAATTCATAAGAATCAATTATCACTTAGGTTTGAAGGAGGAGTGAGAAGTAATATTTCAATTATCGAAAGCATATATGTGGATCACCAATTTCCCTTGTTTCTCTTATTGAAAAGAACGTGTGTTAACCAGTATTGCATCATTTCATTTAATTTTCTTTTCTTAAACTCGTGGTTGTAACCACACCAACTAGCAAGTTTTATTCCCTGAATAATACAGAGCAAGATTATATTGATACATTACTTTAACCAATCCCTGTGGAGATGATTTAAACTATACTATCTTTGACTAGCAAAGTGCATAATTTATAGTGTGTATTGCGTTCGTCAACAAACCAAGTTGTTGGCTGCTCAAAGCAGGCAGAAGGAGTATGCAGATCGCAAGGTTCGGGGCATGGACTTTCAGGTTGGTGAACAAGTATTGCTAAAAGTATCGCCGATGAAAGGGGTTATGAGGTTTGGTAAGAAGGGCAAGCTTAGCCCTCAGTTCATTGGTCCGTTTGAAGTGCTTGAAATTGTGGGGCCAGTGGCTTACAAGTTAGCACTGCCACCTAGTTTATCGGGCATCCATCCGTTATTTCATGTATCCATGCTCAAGCGATACCATGGGGATGGGGACTACATCATCAAGTGGGATGAGGTACTTTTTGATAAAGATCTTCATTATGAGGAGGAACCAATTTTGATTCTTGCTCGGGATGTCCGGAGGTTGAGGACAAAGGTGATTGATATGGTAAAGGTTCAATGGAAGTATCATCCGATTGAGAAAGCCACTTGGGAAACCGAGAAGGACATGCGGGACAAGTACCCTCAATTGTTTGAGGATTCAGGTACTACACTTCCTTCCTTTTATTTTAAATAATTTTGGGTTTGATCGTTCGGGGATGAACGATGGGTAAATTAGTATCTGTTATAACGACCGGATCCATCGTTATGGGTAGACCAATCATGCCAAGTTTTAGAGTTAGAAAACTCCGGATTTGGGAGTTTGAAATTCTAGGCTAGGCTAGCCTCAACCAGTTTTGGAGCGAGATAGAGTCTAGGGAAATTTGGGTAAAAATGAGTTTCAGTGTCTTAGATTGAGCTAGTTTTCCACGTAGCCAAGACATAAAGGAGTCCGGGGGACTTTTCGGAATCGAATTTGGGTAAGTAGAACTCCCGAAATCGCGTTTGACGTGAAAGGGTTATTTCAGGACGTCGGGGGAACCAAGTGTGTTGTGAAATGGCCAAAATTGGCAAATTTAAGGACTTTCTGCCCGTGACGAGTGTTGTCACACGCGATAGCGTCCACCGCTATAGCGGTAGAAATTACCGTTATAGCGGCGTTCAAGGGGCGGTCAACTCACTTAAGACCGCTATAGCGGCAGGTGACCGCTATAGCAGGCCGACGGGTTTTTAATGCAAAAACATCTCTCAAAAACATCAGAATTTCACAAGTTTGTTTTGGGAGAAGGGTTGGGCGAATTCAGGCAATTTTCTTCATTCCTCCGCCAAATATCATTTCTAAGGTAAGGTTTTCGTTCCCCACACTTTGTACTACGTTTTCTATGCAGTAGAATTGCTAGGAGGGAAATTGGGGAAGGTTGGGATGACCTAGGGATGATGGAATTCGGGGAAGAAGGGGGTTCCAAACATGTATGTTCTTGGGTGTTGATTTAAGTACATTAAAATGATCATAGACTGTTTAATTTCCTGTTTTGTCTAAAAAAATGATAAGACTAGGAGAATTAATGGTGGAAAAGCCCGAAAAAAGGGTGGGATGATCATGGGTGGCCTGGGGTTTGAAGATTTGGTATAATTCGGGTAATGTACAGGCATGTATGTTAATTGTATGCATTATGTGTTATTTTTAGACCAAGAACGTGAGAGGAATTCGAAACACGGGAAATCTCGGGTTGAATAGAGCTTCGGACATTCGAGGTAGGTGATGGCTTTCGCATTTCTGCAAATGTGTATATTCATTGTACTCGTTGTCTAAGTAATTGTGTGCATTATATTGCTTAGGAGAATTGTGTGGAATGTCTAAGTTCGGTTTACAATCTATGTTTGAATGGTTTTTACTTGTTGGCTTTACAAGGGGTGTGCATTCATTCTATTGATTATTGTTGTTGATATTCGGTTGGCTCGGGTACCACGCCTGATACGAGTATAACACATGATTGGCACGGGTACCATGCCTGGTACGGGTATAACATTCGATTGATGTTTGGTACGATGATTTTCAGTTCCTAGGTGGGATTTTCCGCAAATTATTAATTATGATAAGTTTCTGAGTAGTTGATCTTATTTTCATTGCTAGTTTATTTTGATGCTTGCTGGTTTTAGGCTGTTAGTCTAGGCAAGGGTGAAACTCTGTTGGTTCGCTTATCCGGGGGTTGGGTGGGTGCCACTCACGATGGGTTGTGTCGTGATATTTGCACATTCTTTTTTATTTACACATTCATTATAATAATCTCTAGCCATCACCCTAGCTAACGTAATTACCTTAACTCAGTTTCGTGTAAACTATTAAATGACATTTGTCGTGCGAGTTTTATGTTGCAACTTAATAGATCAACATATTTTAGCAAAGCTTACCAAATTAAATAAGTAACATTTATTGGAAAAAAATAGCTTCATTCACATATATGATTTAGATATTCAGTAGATTAATTGATTGAGAATCAGTCTAATTATCGAATTTCGGACGTATATTGATCCCATGTTTAAAATGAGAGGTGAATAGAGAGTTCAAATAATGTTAAGCAAAAAATGTGATTTTATATGCTCGATGTTGCATTCTATTTACATGCTACATTACATTTCAAATAATAAATATATGGCCCGTGATTGATATATGCATGTCAAAAAAGTACAATAAATCAATGTACCTCTTCCTAACACTTGTGTTCTGCTCAAATTATTTTATGTCCAGATTCTCTTTATTAGTAGCGTCATTGCATTATATGTGTTTCATGTGTGTGGTTAGCGATGTTTAGAGGTTGGTTTGGATTGGTTATTGGTCAAAAATAAAATAAAATTAATATATATAATATATGGCCCGTGATTGATGCTTGTTTGTATGTTAAGGATTGTTTAATTCAGTAGTTAGTTTGGAAGTAAGTTATGCAAGGACTAAATTTTATATATATATATATATATATATATATATATATATATATATATATATATATATATATATATATATATATGAAGATGATAGGGTTAAGATTGCATACCTATTACTCTCCCTTGACATTACTTGTGGAGTTGCACCGATCACCGAATATGTTATTGTTTGTTAGTTTGCAATTTTTGAAAATCCTAAAACTCAATCGGTATTGATTATGAGAGAATCTATGTATTATTTTATACAGGATAGAAAATAAAATAATCAAACTTTGCATAAAATAATAAATAGTTCTCGCGATATAATAATCAAAAATTACTATTATACTCGCCAATTGATTGACTAGATCGACAACTTCAATAACCTACAGCACCATAAATTTACCATTAAAGAGAAACAGCTCTGATTCATCTCAATAAAACAAAAGCAGATACAAATATAATTTCGCTACTGCTTCTAATCGTAATGTTTAGACTTCGCCTACTTAACGTACTCAATCGTTTTCTTATTTTTGCATGCTTTATCGTTAACAAAACTGAATTTTCATATGCTTTATCGCTAACAAGTTTGAACTTTCTAATCATAATATTTAGACTATGCTCACCTTATATACTCTGCCTTTTTCTTATTTTGTATGCTTTGTTGTTAACAAACTTAAATTTTTGTATGCTTTTCGTTAATAAATTTGAATGCTTATTCGTTTATTGTGGTGTCGTGCACAGTCTCTCTTACCCTCAGAGATTTTTACAGACGGCATTTCATATTCGTGGCTTACAGTAACCCACCACACTCTTAAATTATTATTCAAAACACAAACAAAGCTCTAAACGGTTAAGGTTTGCTACTTTTTCTTTGTCTACTAAACTATTTTACTTTTATTACAATACATACCTTCTGTATGTACTGAACTATCCTACTTGCAAACTTCACCAAATTATCGCAGATTCTCATTGTTATTGAACCAAATCACTCTAAACAAGACCTATACCTCATAACCTTGATTTCATTATCGCCTCCTATGAACTTTGCACATTCTTTTTTGTGTACACATTCACTATAATGATCTCTAGCCATCTCCCTAGACAACACAATCATCTTAACTTAGTTTCGTGTAAATTATTAAATGATATTTGTCGTGCAAGTTTTATATTGCAACTTAATAGATCAGCATGTTTTAGCGAAGCTTACCAAATTAAATAAGCAACACTTATTGAAAAAAAATAACTTCATTCACATATATGATTTAGATATTTAGTAGATCAATTGATTGATGATCAGTCTAACTGTCGAGTTTCGGACTTATACTGATCTCATGTTTAAAATGAGAGATGAACAGAGAGTTCAAAATAATTTTAAGCAAAAAATATGAATCTATGTGCTTGACGTTGCATTCTATTTACATGCTATATTACGTTTCAAATAATAAATATATGGCCAGTAATTGATATATACATGTCGAAAAAGTACAATAAATCAATGTACCTCTTTCTAGCACTTGTGTTCTGCTCAAATATATTTTATGTTCAAATTCTCTTTATTGGTGGCGTCATTAGATTATATGTGTTTCACGTGTGTGTTTAAGGGTGTTCGGAGGTCAATTTGAATTAGTTATTGAGCAAAATTAAAATTAAATTAACATAATATATGGTCTGTGATTAATGCATGTCCATATATTAAGGGTCATTTAATTCAGTAGTTAGTTTGGAGGTGAGTTAAATTTTATATATATACAGATATGTGAAGATGGATATCCATCACCCTCCCTTGACATCACTTATGGAATTACACCGGTCATCGAGTATTTTATTGTTAGTTTGCATTTTAAATCACTAAAATTCAATCGGTATTAATTATGAGAGAATCATTGTATTATTTTATATATGATAAAAAATAAAATAATCAAACTTCTGCATAAAATAATAAATAGTTCTCTCGGTATAATAATCAAAAACTACTATAATATTCGTCAATTAATTGAATAGATCGGCAACTTCAACAACCTACAACACCATGAATTTATCATTAGAGAAAAACAATCCTGATTCATCTCAACAAGACGAAAGCAGATACAAATATAATTTGACTACTGCTTCTAATCGTAATATTTAGACTTCACCTACTTAACGTACTTAATCATTTTTTTTATTTTTGTATAATTTATCGTTAACAAAATTGAATTTTTGTATGCTTTATCGCTAACAAGTTTGAACGTTCTAATCGTAATGCTTAGATTACGCCCACCTTACATGCTCTGCATTTTTTTTATATGCTTTGTTAACAAAATTAAATTTTTGTATGCTTTGTTATTAACAAATTTGAATGCTTATTCGTTTGTTGTGGTATCATGCATAATCTCTTTTATCCTTGAGGATTTTTACAGGCGATCTTTCACATTCGTGGCTTATAGTAATCCATCACACTCTTAAATTATTATTCAGAACACAAATAAAACTTCAAACAGCTCAGATATATTATATTTTCTTTGTCTATTAAATTATTTTACTTTTATTACAACACATATTTTTTGTATGTACTAAACTATTTCACTTGAAATCTCACTAAATTATCGTAGATTCTAACTACAATTGCTTCAAATCACTCCAAACAAGACCTATATCTCATAACTCTAATTTCATTGTCGTATTCTATGAATTTTACATTTTTTTTGTGTGTACACATTCACTACAATAATCTCTAGTCATCATCCTAGAAAACATAATCACCTTAACTTAGTTTTGTGTAAACTGTTAAATGACATTTTTCGTATGAGTTTTATATTGCAACTTAATAAATCAGCATGTTTCATCGAAGTTTACCAAATTAAATAAATAATACTTATCGAAAAAGAATAGCTTCAATGCGAGTTTACGAGCTTGATGAATGTAGAGCGCATCCAGAAGAATAGAATCAGTAAACGTCTAAGATGATCTGATGTCAAGAAGCTGAGAACAGTCTTTCAGCCAGTCCGTAATTTTTTGAATAATAGCAGCCGGTTGAGATATTGAGTTTTCTAATTTACTGTTATTGCTTCACATATATGATTTAGATATTCAGTGGATCAATTGATTGAGGATCGGTTTAACTATCGAGTTTCGAACTTATATTGATCCTATGTTTAAAGCGAGAGGTGGACAGAGAGTTCAAATAATTTTAAGCAAAAAATGTGATTTCTTGCTTAATTTTTTTCTTAGTTCAAAATTTACGCAATTCTTACTAATTAATATTATTCTTTAGAATTGAAGACTTAATTTAAAATTCGACCTAATATGTGATACATTAATGCCATATATCTAACCTGTCATCTCGCTTGCATCAAAAGAATATATTCATTTTAGTAACTGATATATTTTTTACCTATAAATTTGTTCTCTAGCTACTTCATAGCATTAGTGACAATTATTGTTATATCAATACGTGCAAGTAACCTTCTAGAATATGAGAGTTGGAGACAGTATATGAGAGACATGTTTGTTTTTACACTATGGGTGAACTAACCATTTGTCTGTTACAAATTCATGTTTATTTTTTCTCAATGTCTACCTACAAGGAAAAATATATTTTAAGCAATACGTATGAGTAAATAAAACTCTAACATTACAACCTATTCGAATACATTGTCTTCCATATGATCATATATAAGGTGAATATATATTACTAGAAGTATTTTTGGATCAATTATCCTTTCTTATTTAGCTTCAAACAGGAAACAAAGTTAGGTTACAGCTAGGACAAGTTCTCTTCCTTGCTCCTGATATTTCAGTACTTGTATTGGCTACTATTCTCTTACACCTTGATATGGATATGAACCTGATAACAAGAAGTTATATATTTGGTGCCTTTTGACTAGAAATTAAATGAATATGTTAGTAATTATGTTAAGATATGTTATTCCTATGATATTTTTTTCTTAGTGCAATCACTAAATTTTTTTTTGATTTAACTGCTTAATCAAATTATTTATAGTCAAATATTAACATTGCTTTGTCTCTACCGGTTATACGTGATGATCTTTATGATCAATTCTCAATTCGCTCAATCAATAATATTGAGAAACATTGAATTTTATTATTTGTTCTTTTTTATTTTACTTGTTCAACTATTTCGTGAAACACTTTTCTTACTCACTTTTTTATTTAGTCACGATGGCATAAAGCTACTCTAATTCATGATTGCTATCTGATTTTAGCTTTGATGTTTAATTAGGTGTAATTGATTTATTGAATCACTTTATTTATTCCTAAATGTATGTTTATTCTCTCTCTAATTTCAGATTTTATCATCAACAGGGAAGGCTTCGGAGATCATGAAAAGGATTCACTTCTCTTGATAAATAGCCAATCTAAAATTTTCACATAATTAACTTGTGAGTTTTCTTTTCTACAAATTGATCATTTTGAGGATCACTTTAATTTAAATATTTTCTGTTTATCAATTTTGACCGAACTTATTTGCATAGCTAGATTAAAAAAATAACCTTTTATATTGTAAACACTATATAAGTAAATATCATATTAAAATTTTGTGCAGTATAATTTAGCACAAATAAATATGCCGTTAAATGAATGAGGTCAAGAAATTGAGCTACTAGCAATCGAAAATCAATTTTATTTTTAAGACATCAATACCCATTGATCGCTATCATACTATTTATATAACAATATCTACAAACAGCTCTTCCTTGATACAACAGTGGAGACATGAACATATTTTTTTACTGAGAATTTAAAGTTTTATAAATATCATAAAGTGAAGCAACAAGAAGAAGAAAGAAAGCAAAGCTCAAAGCATTGAAGAAATTTCTCCCTTAAACTAATTAATGTGATATATTTTCTTTTTATATAGACTTGTGTAAAGACATATTTTTATAGATGAATTGTGTGAATGTTGTTTTTCCTTCTTCTTTTTTTGTCCTCTCTAAAAAAATGTTGATTTTAAGGAATTTTGCATAATATTAGGGAGAAAAATTATTGGCACTAAAAAAAAATGGAGACAAACTCAAAAATAAAAAAGGAAGGAGAAAAAGAATGAAAAGGGAAGTTCCTAATACAAAGTAATTCGAGATTGACGTTTTGAAGAAAATATGATTCAAATTTAGTTTGTTTCATATATAAAGTTGGATAAAATAAAAAATTTGAGTGACTTTATTTGTCCTTTATGTTTTACCACTTCTTTGTTTATTTTTTCTAAGATAAAACAAAATTTATCAAAGAAATAAAATTAAATGTACAAGGTTAGTAAATATCAACGGTAATAATAAGTTAGGAATAAAAAAAAGTGATGTGGCATTTCTCTTAGGCCAACAAATACAATTATTTTTTAGACTTTTCTCCAATTTTTTCCTTATTTATGTGTTATATTAAAAAGAATATTTCCTTAATTCTCTTAATCTATATTATATATGCAATATTAAGAAACGAAAACTCATTTCCTTAAATCTCTTTAATGTAAAATTTGATGTTCTTTATTTTCTTTATTTTCATAATCTTTTATCATTATAACCTAACCCCTAAAACAATTAATAATCATATTCATGATATTATTTGATATTTTATATTGTAATCCTATAAATAAAGACATTATAAGACTTTGAAGAAATAATCACATTAACCTTTTAAGTTGTTATGTTTTTGGTGCTTATTATAATCATGTTTTAGTTTGACTTGAAGAATAAGATGAAGGTCATTGAATGGTAATCGATTTGTGGGAATGAAAGTTGACAAGAGTTAGAAAGATTATGAACTGATTTCGTATTTTTTTTTCCTTTTGTCTTTTAATGATTAAGATCGTAAGATGATGTTGCGTTATTTATTTTTTCATACATTTTCTCTATGACTTCTTTTTATTTTATATTTTATATGAATTTCTAATTTTTGTAAGTTTAAATTTTTTTTGATTTAAAATAGTAACTTATGACTTTGTTAGACATAATTATCTTTTTTTCTCCTTTTTTTTGGCCTTTTACTTTCTTAAAATGTCTAAATATAATTTTTTTTCATAAATTTTCAATTACAAATCCTTTATTATAAGCTTTAAATAACATTAAAATCTACACAATAATGTCTTGAGTCTCTTGAGTTTTTCATCTTTATTATAATCTTTGGCTAAAAATTCTGTTTATTTATTTTCTTATTTGATAATATCTCCAACTTCTCTATTTTTTATTGTAGAATAATAAATATATCAATTTGTCATTCACTCATATTCTTCAAATGGTATTTATTTTTATTATTTTCACAATTTTTAACCATCATAATCTCTAAAAATTATTAGTCATATACATGACATTATATGGTGTTTCATATTGTGGTACTATAAATAGAGACACTGTTAAATTTTGTAGAAATAATCACATTAGCTTTTTAAGTAATTATGTTTCTTGCGCTTATTAAATTCATGCTTTAGTTTGCTGCCTTGAAGAATAAGATGAAGGTTATTAAATGATGATCGGCTTGTGGGAGTTGATGTCGATAAGAGTTTGAAACATTGTGCATTGATTTCGTATTTTTTAATAATTAAAATTGTAAGAATGATGTTGTGTTATTTAATTTTTTCTATATCTTCTCTGTGATTTCTCTTTATTTTATATTTTATATAACATAAATATGTCTATATTATTGATATTTCATTATTTTTTTATAATTATGCGAAGCGCGGACAAATTCACTAGTAATACACTATATAGTAGCATTAACTATAGATCGTAAAAGTATGAAGAGTAAACTCAAATATTAGAATAAAGGGCTCGTTTAGTTGGGAAATAAGTTATCTCAAAATTAGTTATCCCAGAATTAGTTATTCCAGGATTGTTATTCCATTCTCAATATGAGATAAAAATAATAGTATAATCTTGAGATAAGTTATCCCGCGATTTTATTCCAATTAAACATGTGATAAAATTATCCTAAAATTAATTCGAGAATTAGTTATTCCTTATTTTTCGTACAAAACGAGCTCTTAAAGATACATCGAAATAATGTTCATATTTCACTTGCACAAATAAAATGCTAATTTTATTATATTACTTTTATTTTTACTACAACTCATCTCACTTATTGGAAAACGAATTCAAAAATAATCAATAATTATTAATAAGAATAAAGTATGTATAAAATGATAAATTATCTTTTCGTAATTTAAATTAAACATATAAAAATAAATATTTATTTTTAATCTAATAAACAAGTAAAAATGGTCGAAGAGAGTAACGCACAACCTAAAGTAATCAGAAATGAGTTTTTCGCAAGGAAGAATCAAAATCATCACCAATCGTTTGTTGTTACATTTGTCCTTCAAGGATTAAATTAATCAAAGTTTTGGCTATAATTAATACGTAAAAATACCTTTATCCGCAAGAGGAATATTCAAGAAAACAAAATGAATATTATGAAATACTGGCAAATAATTAAGAGAAAAGAAATCAAAAATGGAGAGAGAATTCAACATATTTACATATTTTCTATCTTTATCTTTTCTTCACTCAACCACCCTAATACAAAGGGAAAGATAATATATATAAGATTAAGGGGAATTGGTCAATAGTCATGACTCGTGACTATTGAACCATACTCCCTCCACATGGAGGGACACATGTCCATCCAAATACATAAGTGGAAGCCACATGGCATCCACACTTTTTACAACACTCCCCCTTGGATGTCCATGTAAGACAAAAACATGATACATAGTTATCTATAATACGCATTGTTTGCTGCCTCATTAAAAACCTTACAAAAAAAAAACCCAATGGGATAAAACCTTGGTTAAGGGAAAAAGAGTACAACGCGTATTCTTACTCCCCCTGATGAAAGCCATGTTTCAAGCGGTGGAGCCTCCGCATTCCAATCTTGTGTACCATCTTCTCCAGAGTTGAAGTTGGTAAAGATTTGGTGAATAAGTCCGCTGGATTATCACCGGAACGAATTTATTGTACATTGATATCACCGTTCTTCTGAAGATCATGTGTGAAGAATAACTTTGATGATATATGCTTTGTTCTATCTCCTTTTATGAAACCTCATTTTAATTGAGCTATGCACGCAGCATTGTCTTCAAATATGACCGTGGGTATTTTGACATCACACTTCAGGCGGCATCTTTCTTTGATGAACTGCATCATCGATCTCAACCACACACATTTTCTACTCGCTTCATGAATCGCTATTATCTCAGCATGGTTTGAAGAAGTAGCAACAATTGACTGCTTTGTAGATCGCCATGATATCGCAATTCCTCCGTATGTAAACATATAGCCTGTTTGAGATCGAGCTTTATGTGGGTCCGATAAATAACCTGCATCTGCATAACCAACAAGATCTGCACAATTTTGGTTGATATAAAACAGACCCATATCAATAGTCCCCTTTAGATATCGCAGGATATGTTTGACACCATTCCAATGTATCCGCGTCGGGGAAGAACTAGACCTTTCTAGCAAATTAATAGAAAATGCTATATCAGGTCTGATTGCATTAGCAAGATACATAAGTGCGCCTATAGCACTGAGATATGGTACTTCAGGACCAAGAAGTTCTTCATTCTCTTCTGGGGGTCGAAACGGGTCTTTATTCACTTCAAGTGATCGAACAATCATTGGAGTACTTAATGGATGTACTTTGTCCATGTAAAATTGTTTTAAAATCTTCTCAATGTAGGCAAATTGGTGGATGAAGACCCCGTCTTCTAAATGTTCAATTTGCAGACCGAGACAAAGTTTTGTCTTTCCAAGATCTTTCATTACAAATTCTTTCTTTAGATATTCAATTGCCTTTTAGACCTCTTTGGGAGTTCCAATGAGATTTATGTCATCAACATAGACGACGAGTATAACAAACTCACATGCCATTTTCTTAATAAAAATACAAGGACAAATGACATCATTTATATAACCTTCATTTATCAAGTACTCACTAAAGCGATTATACCACATGCGCCCTGATTGTTTTAGACCATACAATGATCTTTGCAATCTGATTGAGAACATGTCCCGAGACTTAGTACGTTTCAGGCAGCTTAAATCCTTCTGAGATTTTCATATAAATTTCATTATCAAGTGAACCATAAAGATAAGTTGTAACAACGTCCATTAGATGTATTTCAAGATTTTGGTGTACAGCTAAACCGATGAGGTATCGAAAAGTTATTGCATCCATAACAGGTGAATACGTTTCTTCATAGTCGACGCCGGATCTTTGAGAGAATCCTTGTGCAACAAGGCGTGCCTTGTATCTTACAATTTCATTTCTCTCATTTCGCTTTCGCACAAAGACCCATTTATAGCCAACTGGTTTTACACCATCAGGGGTTTGGACTACAGGTCCAAAAACCTCACGATTAGCAAGTGAGTCTAATTCTGATTAAATTGCCTTTTGCCATTTTGGCCAATCACGTCTTCGTCGACATTCTTCGACGGATTGAGGCTCAAGATCCCCATAGTATTGCATAAGATTGAGTACAATATTATATGCAAAAACATTATCCACCATAATTTTTGATCGATCTAAATTCATTCCATCACTGGTAGAACTTATCGAAAGTTCTTCATTGACTTGAGTCTCGAGTTCATTGATTTCTTCAGGAATATCAGGATTAATCAGATCTTGAATCTTTTCATGAGATTCTTTTGTAGTGTCACCTTTATCATTTCTTGCACTTTTTTTTCTAGGATTTTTATCCTTTGAGCGCAATGGTCTACCACGCTTCAGGCGTGTTTGGGATTCAGAAGCTATGACACTCGAAGATGGTCCTTTTGGGACGTCAATTCTGATAGGCACATTCACTGCAGGAATATGCGACTTAGTTATCCGCTTCAAATCAGTAAATGCATCTGGCATTTGATTTGCTATTTTTTGTAAGTGGATGATCTTCTGGACCTCCTGCTCACATTTCGGGGCACGTGGATCAAAATGAGATAGTGATGAAATTTTCCATGCAATTTCTCTTGTGGGTTCCTTTTTCTCTCCCTTAATTGTGGAAAATTTATTTCATCAAACCGACAGTCTGTAAATCGAGCAGTGAATAAATCTCCTGTCAATGGTTCAAGGTAGCGAATTATGGAGGGTGAGTCAAACCCAACATATATACCTAACCTTCGTTGAGGTCCCATTTTAGTACGCTGTGGTGGTGCTACATGCACGTATACCGCATAACCAAAAATTCGTAGATGAGCTATAGTTGGTTCGTGACCAAATACTAATTGTGATGGAGAGTATTTATTAGAATGAGTCGGTCTGAGACGAACGAGTGCTGCTGCATGTAGGATAGCATGACCCCAAATAGTAGTGGGCAATTTCGTTTTCATAAGTAGTGGTCTTGCTATCAGTTGTAGGCGCTTAATAAATGACTCTGCAAGGCCATTTTGAGTATGAACATGAGCAACATGATATTCAATTCTTATCCCAATTGATAAACAATAATCATCAAAAGCTTGGGAGATAAATTCTCCAGCATTATCGAGGCGAATAGCCTTAATAGGATAATCTGAGAATTGCGCTCTTAATCGTATTATTTGTGCCAATAACTTCGCAAACGCCAGGTTGCGAGATGACAAGAGGCACACATGTGACCATCTTGAAGATGCATCAATTAGGACCATAAAATATCTAAACGGTCCACTAAGTGGATGAATAGGTCCACATATGTCCCCATGTATACGTTCTAAAAAGCCAGGGGATTCGATGTCAATCTTCATTGGTGATGGCCTGGTAATTAACTTGCCTTGATAACAAGCAGCACATGAAAATTCATCGTTTGTAAGAATCTTCAGGTTCTTTAATGGATGCCCCGTTGAATTTTCAAGAATTCGTCTCATCATTATTGATCCAGGATGACCTATTCGATCATACCATAGCACAAAAGTATTTAAATCAGTAAACTTCTGGTTTATGATCGAATGTGCTTCAATTGCACTAATTTCTGCATAATATAGGCCAGAAGATAGGGTTGGCAATTTCTCCAAAATATATTTCTGGCCTGAGACACTTTTAGTTATACCAAGGTATTCCATATTTATTTCATTTAGTGTCTCAACATGATATCTATTTCGACGGATATTTTTGAAACTTAACAAGTTTCTTGGGGATTTAGGAGAGAATAATGCATCTTCTATAATAAGTTTTGTCCCCTTAGGCGGAAATATTGTAGCTCTTCCGGAGCCTTCAATCAATTTTGAATTACCAGATATTGTAGTAACATTTGCTTTCTTTCTAAGCAAGGAAGAAAAGTATTTCTCATCTTTAAATATGGCATGCGTTGTTCCACTGTCAATTACGCAAATATCCTCATGATTTGGAGATCCAGATAAAATTTGAGGCATATCCATATTTTCTTCAAAAAAAGATATAAACAAAGTAAAGTTACTATTAAACATGGCTATTATACAAATTTTATTTATTTACAAAAGTTGGAAAAGAGAAAAAAAAACATAAACATATTGAAAAAAAAATCAGAAAACTATCTAGATTATAGAAGGCTCATCGCTAATCATCTTTCCTTCAGGGAATTCAAAGAAATCAGCTACGTCCAGATGCATAGGCTCAACATTATCTTCTGAGATAAAACTTGCCTCTGCATTGTTACCCAGCTTATGTATGGGCTCAACATTATCTTCAGAGATAAAAGTTTGCTTCTGAATTATTATCACCCCTTTTCAAGAATGCCTGATATAGCTGAACCAGGCGTTTGGATGAACGACACGTACGTGACCAGTGCCCCATTCCTCCACATCTGTAACATATACTTTCTGAATTTTTCTTTTGTACAGCTTCCTGATTTTCACCCTTCTTTTTATATTGCTTGTCATTTCTTGGTGCAAGACGACCATCATGATTATAATTTCTTTTTCGACCATGACCACGACCACGACTGGGGCCACGACCTCTTTCTTGCTGGTTATAATTTGCCTGATTCACTTCAGGGAGTGGCATAGAACCAGTGGGTCGACTCTCATGATTCTTCATCAATAGGTCGTTATGCTGCTCAGCAATAAGAAGATGTGAAAGTAATTCAGAATATTTTTTAAAGCCCATTTCTCGATATTGCTGCTGCAGGAGCATATTCGAGGCAGGGAATGTGGAGTATGTTTTCTCAAGCTTAGCGTGTTCAGTGACCTCTTCTCCGCATAAGTTTAACTGTGATATAATTCTATACATGGAAGAATTATATTCAGTTATACTTTTAAAATCTTGTAACCTCAGATTAAACCAATCATGATGTGCCTGTGGAAGAATGACCAACTTCAGGTGGTCATATCTATCTTTTAAATTATTTCACAGTATAAGAGGGTCTTTAATAGTGAGGTATTGCATTTTTAATCCTTCATCAAGATGGTGGCGGAGAAATATCATAGCTTTGGCACGGTCTTGACTAGATGCCTGGTTATTATCTTTGATGGTGTCTACCAGACCCATCGCATTCAAGTGAATTTCAGCATCAAGTGCCCATGATGAGTAGCCTTTGCCCGATATATCCAGGGCAACAAATTCAAGTTTAGAAATATTGGACATTTTTAAAATAAAGTCCTTACTATTTTACCTGTCTAGAGTAGCTCAAGATGGCGGAGTCTCGTGCTGATAACGTATTATGAAATACTGACAAATAATTAAAAGAAAAGAAATCAAAAATGGAGAGAGAATTCAACAATGAAACATTTATAGTTGGAACTTTTTATATAAATAAATGATTAGTCAGAAAAGACCACAGATATGAAAAGAATAATAAAGGTTGACTATAAGAAAAGTTAGGTAGTATTAATAATCCGTTCGTTTCAATTTATTTAGCCTATTTTAATTTAGCACAGAATTTAAAAAAGTAAAGAAGAATTTTAAATTTTGTGATTAAAAATTAAAAATATGTCAAACAAAGTGACCTTTAATATTGTGGTCTTAAACATGTCATGTGAAAATTTGAAATAAAAAAATTGCTAAAAAGGAAAGAGACATCTAGGCCAAACAAATTGAAACGAACGGAGTAATCTATAAAGTATATTTTATAATATGTAAGATATATATGCATGCGATCTATTGAAGTGCTGTCGTTTCTATTCCAAAAGATTAATTAGTACTAAGAGCATGTTTAGATTGATTCTTTTTAAGTATTTTAAAGTTAAAATAGCTTTTAAATATTTTTATAATGTTATAATAAAATAAAAGAAAAGTAAGTATTTTTTTAAGTTAAAATAATAAAAATAAGTTAAAAATCATATCTAACTTGTATTTTTAAGTTTATAAGCCAAAATCTATAAGTTTATTCACACGGACTTTTAACACATCACGTTCTTGACTTTGTTTCCTCTTCATACAAGCAATCTCTTTGTCCTAAATCAGTGTGCCGCATTAATCATGTTTTTTTAATAATATTACTGTAAGATATTTGGAGTTTACAATGAGTGTTGTGGCTGCTAGCTATTATTCCACCTATTATCTCTTTCTTTTTCTAGGATAAAGTTGCGATAGCTCATTTGCTATACAGATGATTGTCCAAATAAATAAGTGAAAAAAGTTAACAATTTAAAAAGATTGTTGAGTTCATCTTTTGACTTAGACAAATGAGTTGGTTGTAATGCAAGATTAAGGGATTTATGATCAGATCGACTATTTTCTTTTTAAAAGTACACATCTAATTCGTAACCGCAACAATAATCCAATTGTAAAAGTGAAGCTCTATAAATTGAGTTATATTTCTCCAATTAAGTTAAGTGAAAGGTTAAAAAAAAACCTTAAAAATATATATTTGTTGCATTTGGGTCGGTTCAGGTTTTTGGGCCGGCCAAACTCTAGTTCTAATTAGCTTTGATTAATAAAATCTGGCCCAGCATGGGCCATATTTAAACCAAAAAAAAGAAAGAAAGAAAAAAGATTCAATATGTTCTATACGTACGTTTATAGCATAAAAGATATATATTTAAAAGGTAAAATTTAGAGGATGAAATTAACATTTATGATCGAGAGAAGAAATGAAGAATATTTACTTACTCCTATTGTTTAAAGCTGGAGGGGATTTGATTTTCACCCAATAAATACATTGGGCCCAGTGAGTGGTATCCAAATTACAAGCCCAATTCATTTCGTCCCAAATTAATTTCAACGTGGTTTTTCTTCTTCACCAATAGTCAATTGAACCACCACCACAACTCACTCACTCTGCTCTGCCTCCACCGGCGACGACGATCTGCTCAGCTCTATCTCCGGCGACGATCTTCTCAGTTCCATCTCCGGCGACGACGATTCCCTGTAGGTTTCTGGTTTTCAAGTTTTTTTCTAATCAAATCTCTTCTCAAAAACTCCAGCCTGTTTATCCAAATAGGCACTTGAATGAATGCAAGCATGTCGATTATTCCAGAAGATAATAACTTTGTTTATCAGAAGTATACTAATGTTTGAGTTTATTTTAATAAATTAGCTCTAATAGAAGAGATTTATATTTTAATTTACGAGGATTATTGATGTATTAGAGATTAGAGTGTCTAATTTTGGTTTGTTATCAGAACATAGATGGACTGCAGAATTCTATCATTGAGTAGGTCCTGTAGCTTGGCTAGTAATCTTCGGGCAATTCCTACACGCAATACTCTATTTTATCGGAAATATTCTTATCTTCCTGCAGGTATTACTTTCAGAAGTTCCTTCTTTTGCACAAAGTTAATAGAATTAAAAAAAATTGTTATTTTGCGTTTTATGCATGTCAGTTCTTGCAAAACTTTTAATCAGTTGCTTGTAGTTGTCCTTATTTGTGAAAACCATTGCAAAGTTCTGTACTTTAAATTAAATGTGGCTTGTTAGAGATTTATTGTTGGGTTAATGTGTCATGTTGTTTTTGATCGTTATTAACAGGGTTAATTCGTAAGTCAATTAGGTGCTCAATGAAGTCGTATAGGTTATCAGAACTTACAACTTCTGAGGTTGATAGCCTCAAAGCGCGTCCTCGCATTGATTTCTCCTCCATTTTCGGCACAGTGAGTTAATGATGCTTCTTGAACTAATTTTTTATTTTTTCCCCTTAAAATTACTTATTTACAGTTCAATCTAGTAGACTTGTTTTGAATATTGAATGAATTGTATCAGGTTCAACCCATTGTTGATGATGTTCGTAATAGAGGTGATGCTGCAGTTAAAGAGTTAGTGCTTGTTTTATATTTATGCCGTACTTACTGTGTTTGTTTCATCAACGCACGTTACCCTGTATCTTCTATGTCAAAATCCCCTTTTTTTCGCTTATCCTTCCATAGGAATGCAGAACATGAGTTTTTAATGATTTAAGGAAAAATAATGCAGATCGTGTGTTATTGATCCATAGAAAATGCCAAAGTAATACTCCATGTGGAGGTGCTGGACTATCAAACCATATATAAACAATTTGTGTACTATTAATGAATGATGTAAACGGCCTCTCTCCTAACATATTATGTTGCGTGTCCTCATTCCTATTGCATGGACCAAAATGATAAAAATAGTAAGTGACATAAAGATGAGATTTATCATGCTCCACATTTCAGTCTCTGGTATGGTGTTTTTAGAAGTGAAAATATGCAAATAAACCCAACAAGGTTCCAGATAGCAGATCCAATTGGATGACCTTTGTGTCTTTGCAACTATTAGCCTAAACATAAAATATAAAAAATTAATGATTCTATATTGCCAATTATCAGACTCTCTCTCTCCATTTTTAGTTCCCTTTGGAAACATGGGACATTGTGTCAGCTTCTTAACTGTATTTCTTTCATTAATTAAAGCTAATCACAAGTGTCTTTGGAGCGTGTGTCTACTCTTTCTGTAATTGATTCTTATCGACTTTAGTTGACATCTTTTTAGTTTGATGGATGAAGTATTTCAAACCTTCAGAATATCCCAAAGTTAAGATTAACTTGCTATAGAACTTACAAAAATCTTCATTTTTTTGCTCCTTGTCCATCACTTATCATTCTTTAAGAGTTAATAGTTCCATGTGAAAGTAAAATTTGCCACTGTCTTGTTGTATTGATGTTACTTTGTTATGATATCTGAAATGGCGCAGTTACACATCGCGGTTTGACAAAGTTGTACTGGATAAGATAGTTGAAAATGTCAATGAGCTTCCGGATCCCGAGGTATGTATTTGAATACACATTCTTTTTTATTAATGACAACAATGGGGATTAAAGAGAGTATGACATTTTCTAAATAATTTTTCTTGAAAGACAATTGACTTCAACTTTTCTATTTTTCAATCTAATTGATTATTTATTTGACTCAGCTCGATTCATCTGTCCGAGAAGCATTTGATGTGGCATATGACAACATATATGCCTTTCATGCTGCTCAAAAGCCTGTTGAGAAAGTTGTGGAGAACATGCATGTAAGTTTTGTGGATATTGTACAGGATTGATCTCAGTTGTGTGGGCGTATATAGCAACATTATGTTGACACTCTTTACTTATCCCTTAAACTTCTGTATTTCCTACTTTTTCAGGGTGTCAGATGTAAACGTGTGGCTAGGAGCATTGCCTCTGTAGGGCTTTACGTTCCTGGTGGAACTGCTGTTTTACCTTCTACAGCTCTGATGCTTTCAGTTGTATGGTGATTCAATTTCCCGTGTTAATTTTCTGCTCTTGTTAACCATTTTTTTCAATATAATTCCCTGAGAACAAATCATCAAATTTTCCCTTTGACCAGCCAGCTCAAATTGCTGGATGTAAAACAGTTGTACTTGCAACGCCACCTTCTCGGGATGGCAGCATTTGCAAGGTATTCTTTACCATCTCACTTTGTTAGTATAAGTTTAAGTATCTGTTAGAGTGGGTGAAAGTCCCACACTGGTTGGGGAATGGACTGACGATCTGCTTATATGGACTTGGGCTATCCTCCCCTCATGAGCTAGATTTTGGGGTTGAGTTAGGCCCAAATGTCATATCTTTACATGGTATCGGATCCAGGTCCATCTCCGTTTGGGATACTGGTCCACGCTCCAGTTGGGCCCTGGGCGTGGAGGGGGGGGTGGGGGTGTTAGAGTGGGTGAAAGTCCCACATTGGTTGGGGAATGGACTGGCGATCTGCTTATATGAACTTGAGAAATCCTCCCCTCATGAGCTAGCTTTTTGGGTTGAGTTAGGCCCAAGTGCCATATCTTTACAGTATCATTGACCATATATTTGGACTCCTTTCTTGTAGGAAGTGCTTTATTGTGCCAAGAAAGCAGGTGTGACCCACATCCTTAAAGCTGGAGGCGCTCAGGTATATGATGCTACACTTCCTTGATCTTGCATTCATCAACCGATGTTGCATCTTACACATTTCAGTTAATTTCTTACTTTTTGCAAACTTAAATTTTTTACTCACTGGGCAATTTATTGTAACTTTCTTAAATTCCACAGGCAATTTCTGCAATGGCGTGGGGCACTGAATCATGCCCAAAGGTACAACTTTCACCTTAAAGAATTGAAGCCTGGCATATTGTATCATACAAGCACTAGTAAATTCTACTATTTTGCTGAGTTTACGCATAAGACACAAAATAATGTTATTAACGTGAGTACTTTCAGGCAATAAATCCTGGCTTGAGTAGACAGTAGACACACATATTATATTTCTAGAGTGTTCTTGCAATGCCAGGCAAATACTGAACATTTCATATAGATGGTCCTAATTAGTTTACGATTGAGGCATAGTTGTTGTTTTATTCATGAAAAAATATAAGCTTCAGTAATTGGACAAGGGTCGACGGAAAAGAAACTATGCATCCCTTTCATCAGTCCATATTTCCTTAAAACATGTTGTATTTGCAATTACTGTTATTGTACGAACTGCTATTGCTCGAAATAGGGACACTGGTGTCTAGGCAAGTATGGGAATTAACGCACAGGCGTTGATTAAATAAGCATGTGCTAAAGGAACCAATCTCGCTTCAGGCCTTTGGTTCAGTGATGGACAGAACCATGAGGTATGGCAGTGTGGGTTAGGCACACGTCACAAGCTCGAACCATGCTATTGACTTAAGTATGGTGTATTTAGGTAGAACCAGAGTGTAAGGGTGAGCCAATACATCCCTCAGTTTCCAACCTGTGAGCCCAATTAGAGTTGGGTTAGATAACTCACCGGAGATTTTCGGTTAGAAGGGCCAAATAGACTGAGAATAGAAAGACGTCAAATATTTTCTATAGGAAACATATCAATGCGTAGTGGAGAACATGGAGAAAGACAAGATAACGTGGATGGTGTCTTAAGGAGAAATATTTAGGATGAAGATAGGATAATGTGAATGAGTTCAAGACTTCAAGTGCGAACTAGTGCATTGACGTAGTACTATTTAAAGTTATTAAGAGGGAGAAGGCGGCAACCTGTTTTGGTTTATTCCATGCAAATGAAATAGGATATTGTTTCATAATAGTGAGGATGATGGTGGAGTATTAAGAAGTCATTCTTATTTCTTATATTTTTGAAGTGTAAAGAGGATTCCTTGTTATATAGGTAGTTGGAAAACATGATAGGTGAACATAATGTTAATAGAATTTTCTTGATTTATCAAAAAGAAAATGAGAACTTTGAAATAAATTATTGGTAGTCGCCTTCTATTCAACAGGGATATAAGTTTACCAGGTTTTATATAGATTTGAGTAAAGAGGATATATGTTACAAAACTTGGATGCTTGGGGAAGTATTATCTTCCATGAGGAACGACTGCATCTCAACAGCAGCTAGATACATCATTTCTATGCGATTATTATGGACACTGTGAAGAGCTCAGAAGCCCCTTTTCTTTTTTGCTTGGACAGTGAGAGCGTGAGCTGTTTCTAATAGATCTTCATAAAAAGGGGCAGAAGGAGAGTGGTAAAGAGATAGAAGATCTTGTGTTGGCATATTCCTTTTACTATTATTTAATAATATATTAGGATTAGAATCCAGGTGGAGGAGTTCTTCTCGGTTGAATACAGAAAAAGAAGACTTACCTTTTTTGTGTTGAGCAAATCGAATTAAGGCGTGGGATTGAGAAGGCTAGATAGTACTGTTGGTTTTAGTCGAAAGAACAAGAGAACCAGAATAGAAGAAATTAGGCTAGGGAGGCAAGCAGCCCACTCTGATATCAGCTCAGGAAAGTCTCAAACTTTTTCTGCAGCGGTTTAGGGGGGAGTTTTATCCCATAAAATACAGTATAAGTTTTTGGAGTATTTGGCAATTTGCATTTTTTTTTCTAAAGAAGTTTTCTGGTACTTTGCTGGAAATTTATATTTTATTAGGGTTACTATCACTTCTCAGGATATATATCAAGGAAAGATGCCCCTCTGTATAGTGTATGCAGTTGATCCTTGTTGTTACATTGGCAACATTTCTTACAAAGGAAAGTAATTATGGCTTGTATAAGCACAGACACATTGTTATCTGTTCCTTGTAGAGCTACTACCCTCGATGTCCTGGAAACCTGTGGTTACCTTGTAGATACCTTAATGAAGTGGGTTTCCTTTCTTATTGGCCTTTGATTTTTTGTTCTCCTAAACATCGCATGCACTTTACAATCAAACTTTCCTCTTCTTTCTTTGTTAATATATAAAGGGAAGCATTAAGTACAATGCCATCTGTGCCACAGGTTGAGAAGATATATGGGCCTGGGAACCAGTATGTCACTGCTGCGAAAATGATTCTGCAGGTATTGGTTTCGTTTAAGATTCAATCTTAGGTTAGGGATATTTGCGATGTAAATAAATGTCACTTGAAATAAGTACGCTGCTGAAAGACTAATGTCCTCACCTTAAATTGCCTTTTGCTAAGTAGTATTCTCTCTCAACAGAACAGCGAAGCTATGGTTTCGATTGACATGCCTGCTGGGCCTTCCGAAGTCCTCGTTATAGCTGACAAGCATTCCAGTCCTGTCCACGTGGCAGCAGATTTACTCTCACAGGTGTTTACTCCATTTTTCACTGCTTGATTAAGTTTCCATTCATACTTTCTGTATCTGAATCAGTGTCTTGTATTTTACATTGGAACTGCTTATGTCTCTTCTGAGATCAAAATAAGAGAAGATCTAAATTTTTCATAGTGAAGGAGATTAACTGCTAACACAGATTAAACTGAAACTTCCATCAATTCCTATCTATCATTGAGGCGAAGGCTGGCCAATCTCATAGTTATTCTTATCACCTCAAATGCATTTTTTCAGGCGGAGCATGGGCCAGATAGCCAAGTCGTACTGGTTATTGCTGGGGATGGTGTTGATCTAGATGCCATTCAAGAGGAAATTAAGAAGCAGTGTCAAGCGCTTCCAAGGGGAGAATTTGCACTTAAGGCACTAAGCCACAGCTTCACTGTGTTAGCCCGGGATATGTTTGAGGTATGTTTGTTGATCTTGGTTGGCGGAAATTTTGCATAGAGTTGCATGTATACTTGCTGTCGTTAAATAATGCTGCCTGAACATATTTTAAAAACTTAATTATCATTTATGTTGTGGATGCAATATTCCTCATAAATTTCTGTCAGCTACAGCCTCTTCTCTTGGACTTAAATCACAATCTTTTTCAGGCAATTTCCTTCTCAAACATGTATGCACCTGAACATCTGATAATCAATGTGAATGAAGCTGAGAAGTGGGAAAGTTTAATTGAGAATGCAGGTACTTTAGATCCATGCGTTTGCTAAGTTTTTCCTTTTCCATTTAGCATATCTACTCTTCAGTTAGTTCTTTTAGCTATTGGGGCTGCCGATTGTGTATGTTTATCTGATATATGTTCCACAAGCTTCTCTTGGTTTTTGCAACGTTAAGGCGAGATATATACTGGGTAATACGTTTATTTTTATTCTTCTTATCTTTATAAATTCCTTTGTGTGAGTTTTTGTCCTGCCCTTTGTGATCCTCCAGAGAACAGTAGAACACAACATCTCCATACAATTTAACAGCCTTCTTTCTTTACCAGAGATTTCTGTTTCATTTTCTATTTTTCCCCTCGTCTCTTCATCCAGCTGGTTAATTTTAGTGGTTTAAGGGTCTATTTGTGTTGAACTGTATGTGATTGGTAGTTCTTTTTTTTTTTAATTCCTTGAACAGTATGATTTAGCTCTCAGTATGACAAATAGAAGGTTCATTGTGGCTGGCCATTGGTGAGCCGGACAAGTTTTCTTCACTAGTGATCCTTTGAAGTGTTTGCATTTTTCTTAAATTATTCCGCGTCTCCTTTTTCCTTAGAAAATATTCTGGCATGGTAGGGAGTTAATGTCCCGTCATTTCTATTATATGACGTAATCGACTGGCCTTTTTTTTGGAAAAGTGGTCGGTCAGCTTGGGTTCCTAGGATAAGCTCTAATATTTTCACTTCTTATGGTGGCTGGAACTGCTGGCTCCATTTGTAATATAGTGCTTTTGATAGACATGCCATATTTTTTTACTTCTGAGTTCTGGGCTTAAAGAAATCAGGATTTACAATATTGTAGATAAGGCAAAAGAAAGTACTCCCTGCACTCAACTACTATAGGGTATAAATAATAAGTAGTCCGCACATTTATAACCTATCCACATTAGAAAGGAGGCCTTTTTATATGGCTTACAGTCAACTGAAATTTTATTTTATGAAGGGAGCCTGTTTTTTCATACAGACAGATTGATGTTGCAACTCTTGAGAAATTGGATGATGCTACTTCCTCAAGTTAAAACTTAAAAGTGACAGACTTGGAAAGTAAAATTTAAGCAAACTCATTTGCTATAAAATCAACCGCATTGTCATTATGGTCACAACTGGAGAAAATCTTGAACATTATCGGGAGAAATTATAGAACTTCCGCATTGTCATTGTCATTCTGTAATTTTGTTTATTATGCGTACAAAGTTGACACACTGCCAAGCACCAACTACTTGTGTTGATCAGTGGTGATAAATGCTTTTTCCAAGACTTCTTTGTCCAAGTCTGGTTTGTCCGACTTGTGGGAGCTATCTAATGTTTGTCCCGACTTGGGCTCCTCAGTCTACAACTCAAAAATGTGCATGTTCATGTGCTATTTCTGATGTCTTCAGTGTTCGTATAGATACCAGGAAAGTTAATCAATCATGTCTTCCTTTGGTGAACTTGTAAATAATCAACTCTGAATACTTGCAGGTTCTGTATTTATGGGACAGTGGACACCTGAGAGTGTAGGAGATTATGCGAGTGGGACGAACCATGTTCTTCCAACTTATGGGTATGCACGGATGTATGGTGGGGTCTCTTTGGACTCTTTCTTGAAGTATATCACTGTGCAATCTTTGACAGAAGAAGGGCTGAGGAATCTTGGGCCCTATGTAGAGAAAATGGCGGAAGTTGAGGGTCTGGATGCCCACAAGAGGGCTGTAACCCTCAGACTGCAGGACATAGAAGCAAGGCAAGTATCACACTCAAGATAATCCCTCTATTTGTGTGCGTGAAATAGAGCAATTCAACCTTCATGCAAATCTAGGTCGTTTATAGTTTTGTTGAGGGGGTTTGAAGCCTTTTTGCCTGCACTCTGATTTTTGTCCTTCCAAGTGTTGAATCGAACATACACTTGGAAGAAAAAAAAGTAATCGTAATGGGTACCATGGATGAGCGAGTTCATCTGCTGTATTTGTTGGAAATAAACTCAAACCAAATATCTGAAAAGATAATTTCATCAAATCTAGCAGTACTGAGTTTGAGGGTTGTATTTTAATTGGTCTTTTGTCATGTTTTGTAACAGAAGTTATATTGGAGCAAACTTGTAATGTTTTGGATTGTATGTGTAGTAGTTGTGGTGACAAGAGGTTGCTTAAGCTACATATAGTGAAGAGCTAATATGAATTTGCATTCGACATACTCCAATTGAGGGGTTAAACGCTCCCTACCAAGAGTATTCCATAGACAACGTGTTTCAACCATTAGTTATGCAACGTAAGATGACGATTCAACTGATTAAGTAATGTGTAAGATAATAAAAAATAGAAAAAGTTAAAACGACTTATTTCAAACAATCACTAGTATGGCTATGGTTTTATTGTTGTGTATGGTCAGGGGCGGATTTAGGCCCAAATTATGGTGCACATGATTTTATTTTCTTCGTAAAATTAAATATTTTATGTACATATTTTTTTGGAATTGATCTAATATTATTTAAAGTGATAGTGATTGATTTTCACTCAATACTTTATTTTTTCTCCTTATTCTGTTTAGTGGTGCATTCATATTTTAAAAATTCTAATCTGGACACTAATTTGATGGCGTTGGTTTCAAAAAGCTAGAGCTGGATCACGATTTAAAAAGTTTTGTGACTCGCAACAAAAAAAAAAACTTTATATTCACCTGATGAGAACATCATCTTTTATTAGTGAATATAGAATATAGATATTGTATAATTGAAAATTGAGTGACCAATTAACAATGATATATCTTTTATAATATTAAAGATTAAAGAAATATCTTCAAATCTTCTCAAGTGTAACTTTTTTTTGGCAACATAAAATGCATTGCACAACTCAAAATCAAGAATTGCATTTGTTTATCGTTTCACGTTGTTCGTTTGTTGAAAAATGTACAAATATTGTAGCTAAATGTACATCCTGTTTACAAGCGTATCAATTTTCCTTTAATTTCTTTGTTGAAAATCTCATTCCTTTTTCTTCTTCATCATCTAATCCTTCACACTCCAAAATACGTATGGAAGATACACAACCAAATAAGCAACCCAACGACGGAAACCTATTCGATGATGCCGGGGAGGAATTCCCCGTCGACCATTGCACCGGCATATTTTCCGACGCCGAAACCGGCGGATCGGAGGATGTCGTAAACCCCAATCAATCACCGGAAAATGATGATTTTCCGTCGTCTTCTCTCCGGCAACGGCGACCTTTTACTTACAATGATTCTGGTAACGAGTCGGCTAATTTTCAACCTTCGGTAAGTTCCGAGAGTTATTCGAATTCGAGAGAGAGAAAGTTCAGGAAATTGATGGCAGAAGAGAAGGATAAGAATGGAAATTCGGACTCAATGCAGCTTGATTTGAGCACAGAAGGTCAAAAAGGTAGTGTTGATGAAGAAAATAAAGAGATTTCGACAGTTACGAATGCAAGTACTGTAATAATAGATAATTCGAATGATGATTCTTCGCTGTTGAAAGAGGAATCTGTAATTACGGATGTAAACAATGTCGGAATCGATAATTCGGAGGAAGTTAATTCGCATTTGAGAGGAAATGATGATTCAAGTTCGAATATTTTGTTTGATTTAGCGAATTTAGTGATAAAATCTATTGGATATCAAGTGAATATGTTGATAACTATTGTGAGTTTGATGATAAAGTTGTTTATGTTTCCTGTATGGGTAATTTATAGCTCGTATATGTTTGTGATGGATCCATTTCAAATAATGAGGCGTGGGAAACGATATGTAATACATAAGTTTATGAGGAGTTTTGGTTTTGTGTTTGAGACGATGTTGAAATTTGTATCTGGATGGTTGAAGGAGCAGAATTCAGTATGGAGGTTGGGGCTGCAATTCGGATGGGGATGTTTGTGGTCTGTGTATGTTTGTTTTGTTTTGGTTGGATTGCTGGTATCAGCTTTTATAATGGGCAGCATCTTGGTGAAAATTATGGTGGAAGAGCCAATCAGGATGAACGAGCCTTTGAATTTTGATTATACAGCAAAAAGCCCAGTTGCATATGTGCCAATAATAAGGAGTCCAGGTGTGACCTGTGGTGTAGATAGTAATGCTCAAGTGGAGGTTGCAAAGGTAGATGGGGTGCGAGTTATCCCACCTAATCATAAGTTGCAGGTTACTGTTTCACTATCGTTGCCTGAGTCAGATTACAACAGAAATTTGGGCATTTTTCAGGTATGAGCCCAAGGACTTTTGTGGTTGATACTTGATGGATTTTTTTCTGCTAGATCCAGAACAGTGGTAATTAGTACTTCTTCTTGTTAAGAATTCATCAACATGGGTTCATTGACCTGATTGGGAAGTTTTATTCATTTAATTGTGAAGTTATTTATTGCTTTAGTTTATGCGTAAAAGTTAGTCCCGACAGCCATGGAACTCGCTCAACTGTGTACATGTATGCCATATTTGTTATGTTTTGTGCTTTCTGCGAGGATGGAGTTCTGTTGTAGATTCAGATGGAGGATATAGTCTAGGCATGGATATCTATTGCAAAATGATTATAAACTGCTATCTTCCAGATTAGTTTAATTAATGCACACAGAGATGAAGTTGGAGTTTGAATAAGCTTTAGACATCTGATTTGCTGGCTGTGTATCTGGTTTGTGTATGACATGCCATAGGTTTTTAAGCTAGTGCATTTTTCAATTGATATACATTTAAAAAAAGCTTCATATAAAAAAGGAAGGGGGACCCAAGGGGGTGGGGAAGCGAGGTAGTTGTAAGAATAAATTTTTTGTCTCACAATGATTTGACATTAATTTCTTTCTCCTGTCTAGCGTCTATTTACCAAGTTAACATGTCTGCTCCTCCAATTCTAGTTTCATCTTGTCCGTTTTGTCTATGGATTGAAGAACTTTGTATGATTAATTTCATTCATTCCCTCCTAATAGAACTTCAAGCCTACAACCTATTTTAGGAAAGCAAAGTTGTGATTTACATTGTCGACCCAAAATAATTCTCTTTACTTGAATTGAATGAATTGTTGGTCTGTTATGCATTTCCACATGTTCGGTCTTACCTGAATGATTTAGTAACTTTTTTTTTTTCTTACACCTGAAGGTGAGGGTGGATTTCCTCACTGCTAATGGTAAAATGCTATCTAGCTCCAGGCGACCCTGTATGTTGCAATTCAAAAGCAATCCTATACGTCTTTTTTCTACTTTCCTTAAAGCTGCCCCTCTTGTCACTGGATATACATCAGAATCCCAAAAGTTAAAGGTAGACTTAAAGGGATTCTCTGAAGGTTTCATTCCAACTGCATGCTTGAGGGTGATCATTGAGCAACGAGCTGAATTCCACCCTGGAGGTGGAATTCCCGAAATATATGCTGCCTCTTTAACGCTGGAGTCTGAACTTCCTTTTCTGAAAAGAATGCTATGGTATTGGAAGACAACATTGTTTGTGTGGGTTAGCATGACGTTGTTTACAATGGAATTCCTTTTCGCTCTTCTTTGCTGCAAACCTCTTATCATTCCAAGATTAAGATTGAGGCATGATCCGAACAGTCGTACTGGTTCACAGAACAATCCACCTATTCGAAGGTAGTAAAAGCTTATGGTTTGATATCTTGAATCATGCTGCCATTTCTTTTTTGTTTGTACATAACAGGTAAGTGTCGGTTTATTCTTTTTCCCCAAGTGTAACTTATTTTAACATGTATGCATAGTGGAAGGTTTTTATTTTTTCTCTGAAATTGTACACCCTCTCATGAACTTCCAGTTTCTTTGACTAAGTATAACATTGTGTCCTGAATTTACAAATGTCGGATACTTTGCGTTTCCTAAAAGTTTCCTCTGCAAAGCATCATTTAGAAATACTGCTGATATAGTCATTTCCTATATGGACAGAGTTCTGAGAAATTTAATGTGGTTATGAGACTACTGCCGTTAGTGTGCTCGCGATAGTATTTTCTTATGGTAAAACCTCAAAATGATTCATGGAGAGCCTCAATGGAAGAATATAATCTAAAGATTAGCTAAACAGTAGATATCCAAAAATCTAACATATAAGTTATAACATATGGTAGCTGCCAAATGCTTCTATTAATTCTAACGAACTGCATAGACAACCAAAACAGTGTTTTTTTTCATTAAGCATTTTTTGGGCTAATCTTCTGCAGAAAGACTTAAACCTGGACCTGAGAAGTGGTTGATTAATCAGACCGCGACAGTAGTATTTGTCGTTTAAACTTTGTTTTGGGCTAATCTTCTGAGAAAGGGAAAAAACTTAGCGACTTCATCATAGGGCTTGACAGACTTCATGGCAATGTAAAACCAGATACCAGCTATAGCTCCTGCTGTAGGACCCAAAATGTATATCCACTGTTTCTTGTAACAATTTGATAAAATTGCTGGTCCCAAACTTCTTGCGGGATTCATTGATGCTCCTGAAATAGGCCTGTTCATCACAATAGCCAAATGTCCCCAGTTAGGCAAATATGTAGAATGAAGAAGAGTTAAAAGACACCAAATAACACCACTAGAAACTTTTACTCCAACGCAGTTATGAGTGTTGGCCCCTGTACTCATTTTATTTGTTAAAATCATGTTATTATATAGGTTCATCCCCAAGTTCCCATTCTTGTAGCTTTTCACTTAGTTTTAACTTCCAATTGCTGATAATAGTCTGAACTCTGAAGTATTCTTCCACTTTGAGTTGCTTGTGTTTATTTTCTGAAGCTATTTTAGGAAACCATGTACGTTTTAAACGCTTAGCTTTAGAAATGGTTCCAAGGTAAGTGGGAGAACAGAAGATATCTATTTAGCGTACCCAGCAAGGATAGAGTTAATAGTGACTACAGCTCCAATAACAAGTCCAGTGAGTTCTCCAACCTGCATCAGTAAACAGAGAGGGGGATAGAATAAGTCAAATTCTGTCCTAGGACCTTTACATTTTAAACAAGCAGTGGTTACTAACAGCCCGATTATCCATTGTGGTGCCTGCAACAGCAAACATGAGGTAGAAAGTGATCAAGAATTCTAATCCAAGAGACTGCAAATCTGAGCCAGCTGGAATTGTTCCCAGAAATTGAGGTTGCTCTTCCTTGAACATCAATCTCACGGTGACAGTTGCTAGAGTTGCTCCCACGACTTGTGCTAATATATATGCTGGCACCTGAAAATAGAATAGCCCAAAAAGTGAGGGGAAATATCCTTAAGTATTTTTTTGGATGTTGTTCAGTTCTTTCTTTCTCATGCTTGTTGTATATTGGGTAACTGAGAATGGAGAAACTTACGTGTCTCCATTCTATCCTCTTACATGAAGCAAAAGCAATGGTGACAGCAGGGTTAAAATGGGCACCAGAAACATGCCCAACAGTGTAGATCATAACCATCACATTCAAGCCCCATGAAGCTGCTATTCCTAGAAGGCCCATGTTCTTGTTCACCACCATGGCAGCAAAGCCAGCAAACATCGATAAGTAGGTGCCTAAAAGCTCTGCCATTAACTGCATTGGAAACAAAAGATAATTCATCAACTGTCTCCATATCCTATGTGCTATATGTGCTTGTTATGTTATATGGACAACTAGTTTGCCTTGTGACTCTGTCTGTGTTACATCAGGTGCTTGTGGCGTTAGGACTTAGGCCAGTCCAAGGTACTTACAACATGTTGTGAAACTGTCTGCTTTAAGCTAAGTGAGCTTTTCCCATGATGCTTTACATAGCTTGTTTTCCTTATCAACTTTTAATGTGAGACTTTATTCGTACACCTAACAATGTTACACTAAACCACTTGTTAGAAAGTGAAGGTACTTTTCTAGGGTACTTATGCAATTATCTGCAACTAGTTATATGAAGCATCAAAGAATAGGAAGAGTGGGTTTACCTTTTGAGTAAAGCATGTAGTTTCAGAGCAGCCTGAGGAAAGTGAGAAGGAGTCACCAAGTTTCTTGGATGTCAAACATGGACAAGAAAGAATATGATGATGCACATTATCATCTTTGATATCTAAAGCTGTTGCATGACTGATATCTGATATTTCAGTCATTCTTGAGCTCTCTCAAGTATTAGAAAACTATGATTTCACTTAATTCCCCTCAGAATGTGGAAATAGGAGGAATTTATTTTCATTTCCTTAAGGTGGGGTGGGGTGGGGTGGGGTGGGCAGATCATGAGATGGTTGAAATTTGGAAACATGAATTAACTACAAAGTTTTCTAGTGCCCTTTTGGAAACATCATCCTTTTACCCTTGCTATTATAAGTATTATTTGTGAATGGAAAATGACCAATATGTTTTAACTTCTCTGTATTAAACAAAAATTAGAAAAAGCCAACGGGGTTGTGGGAAATATTGCGCAAGTCCAAATGCTCAAACAGAAAATCCAACACTTTGTTCTCTTAATGCCAATAATTCTATTGTTTGGGTTAATCCTTATGGTAAAAGTGACTTGTGCCACTAAAATCTATACTCTTAAGCTCAAAAGATGTCAATCAAGCACATTTTAGTCGCTTAATGAATTGAACATTCTATTGCCCACACTAGGTGATTCTTTACCTCTGTTCTAGCCTTGGTGGACAAAATTACTTGGTGGGAGGTGGGAGGTATCCCGAGGTGCGCGAAAGCTGATCCGGACACCACGGTCATTAAAAAAATAAATTATATTGCCCATAGTATTTGGTACTACCATCTAAAACTTGCGTCTTTCTCCATTATTACATAAAGTAATTTACATCTGTCCCAAAGCGTAAATTCTAATGGTATTTCCGGTACATAGGAAAATATTTTTAAGAAAATGTGCCCCATTCCCACCCCTTACCCCGGAGCCCCACCTTTTACTCTCAGGGGTCAGAACAAATTATCTCAGGATAACTAATTTCGGGATATGAGATAACTTATTCCATCACTATAGCATAAATGGTGGGATTATTAATTCCAGGACTAACTAATACTTCCAACCAAACACAGGGTAAAACAATCTTGCATTTTATCCCGGAACTATTATACCTTATATCTCACACCAAACAACCCCTAGCGGTGTTTGTCTAGATTATATATAAATGCTCTTGGCATAACATTTTCTGCTTACTTACCAAACAGTAGAAAATAAGTACAAAAAAATCACTTATTTTCAAGGAAAACATTTTGCTTCGTACCAAAACACACCCTGATCTCTAATTAGATGTTCTTTTGTTGATTTAACATTGACCATGTAGTCGATTATGTTTGAAACGAGAATTATATATTTAGCTACGTGCTATTAGCTACAAAATTTAATGTACATAATTTTATAATAGAAGTGGTAAAAGAATCAAAAGTTCAACCAAAAATATAACAATGAAATAGACTTGTTGCCAGAAACATCCAAATGCACAAATGAACAGTCAAAGAGCAAAGATGGTCTCTATCCATTCTTACCACAAAAGGAAATATTTGCATTTGGATTTCTCCAAATTATTCCAAAAAGTGTAAGGAAATTGGAAAACAACTGTAGAAGGAAACTTTCTTATAATGTTAGCAAACAAGACAAAAAGTTTTCCCCAAGTTAAAATCAAACAATAGTGCATGCACTACTACAAAGGTAAATGCCATCCACCATTCAATTTTCCAAGTATGGAAAAGGGGAAGAGCAGGACATATATATATTTGGCAGTCAAAGAAGAGAAAGAATCAACTCAACGATGACAACATACTCGGTGTAATACGCAGACTTTACATTTATCTTGTGATAGAGAGAAAAAAAAATCTGAACTCGAATTTAATAATTGATGTTTATTCGTTGTCGCAAATTATATATTTACTTTTTTTCTGATTAATTCTTTTTCAATCATATTCTTAATAATTTTAGTTACAGTCAACTTTGATGTAGATTGTCAAGAAATCTGGTTTTAAATGCAGTGATTAATCATCTTATGGTTAGCATTGGTCGGACAGTTGAAACAGACTTCTTAATTAACTTTAGGTAGTCTAAATAAAAATATTTACCCCTAATTTATTACTCCTTTTTCCTTTTTCCTTTGCCATTTACTTAATACTTCCTCTAGTCCAATATGAATTATTTGTGTGTAACATACCCTTTAAGAAAGATATTTAAAGACGTTAATCAAAAAATAATTTGTCAATATTATCCTTTTGATTATTTTCAAATTTTTCTTAAAAGTAGAGATAATCATTATTTGGGATTTAAAAGGAGTTGAAAACTCCATGAAAAAGAAGGATAATTCTAGGAAACAATGATTAATACATTTTTGAATTTTAAAAAATTCATTCATTTTGGACTATAAAAAAGTGTCAATAATTTATTTATATTGGACTAGAGTAAGTACTATGTGTTTGAATTTGACGGCCTTAACTAGAATCTCGAGTTTGAGTTGGGATGAGAAAGATCCTAGTAGAAAACATTTTTTCGTTTAATGAATCTTACACGACACAAATTCGGATAAGCCACTAAAAAAATCCACTAGAAAAATCCATTGCTAACAAAACAAAAACTTCATTAGATTATTTTACAAATTACAACGACTTTCTTTTCGTATACAAAATTTCTCAGATTAAGAAGAAAAAAACATTTTATTTTTTTCTAATTAGAGCCATTACGTGCTAGGTTTTTGAGAAAAGATCCACTTTTAGTAATCTCACGTAAGGGCTTATCAGTAAATCTAATGATGTTATAGACCCAAGCACCTGCTATGGCCCCAGCTATTGGGCCTACCATGTAAACCCATAAACCTTTGTAATGGCTTGATACTATTGCTGGGCCCAAACTCCTTGCTGGGTTCATTGATGCCCCTGATATTGGCCTGTGATCCAGTCCAGTCCAACAAATTATGTTAGTATATAGTATTTTAGAATGAAGAACAATACAGATTTGATAAATACTGATAACTCTGGGATAGAGTATTAGAACGAAAAGATCTATTAGATAATGAACTATTAGTTCTAAGTTATCATTTCTTATCGGATAATGGCAGGGTTATGAATGAGATACTTTTGAAATGGAGAGTAAAGCTGCTATATATCGAATATATTAGGGGTATATTTGACCATTTTCCCTTGTCATATTGACAATTCATATTGTTGATATATATTTCTATTCTCGTTAACCGGAAAATATGTCGATACTCATCAGTCATCACATATATTTTAGAATCTACGCGACACTAAGTTTCGATTTTTATTGTTCCACCTTGATGTTTTTTTTGTGAGCTCGACTAATTCAAAAGGTCCCACTTTGAAAGGTAAATCACTCTCTAAAATCCAAAAAGAAAATTGAGTCATTGTTTTTGGTCTATAATATACTCCTTGGCCATATACTAAAATAAAATTTTCTTTTTACTTGTTCATTTTAGCAATTCAAGAGAAGTTTATTATTTTGTATTGTATGCTACTATCCTTATTATTAATTAACTACATAAAGTAATAGTAGTCAATTTTAAATTTTCAAACATAATCAATAAGGTTAATTTTGTAAAATAATTCCTATAAAGATTTCAATTTAAGGGTGTACGAAGTCAACATAAGTCAAAGTAAAATAGAACGGACGGAGTATAGAAAAAGAAAAAAAGGATTTGCTTTCCTAAAACATAAACCGTGTTTATTTTGTGCACGAGGATGTACGTATAAAGTCGCATCCTAATATGCAAATGGTCAAAGATTTGAACACCCTTTATCCAAATATTTTGGGTCTTGTTCACACTATATAATAAGATTTTTATTTTAAAATAATCAAAGATTAATAATGTAATTACGTAATTACCCGGCAAACATCACATTAAGCAACACGGTTGCCCCCACAGCAAGACCAGCAAGTTCTCCAATCTGCAAATAATAATTAACCACCACAACAAAATAAATCATGGAATAATGATGGTGTAGAACAGAAGAGTCCACGTATAGTTAAATAAATTCATATTATTTAACAAAGTTACAATCTTATTATTAATTTAATCATGATTATTGACTACCCTTAGCGTGCGGTAGTCTCGATCGATTGGTGAATATTTTATATTACAATAATAATTTTAAAAAAAAACATTAAATTATTGCATTTGATCACAAGTAAAGTACGTACGTAGGAAACCAGCTGGATTAATTGGCTATTCAAGATCTTGTTCTTAACCGTTTCTAATTAAATTAAGTTTAGATAATAGGCTGATTAAAGAAAAAAAGGAGATTAAGAAAGAGTACTTACAGCTCGATTATCAGTTGCGACCCCAGAAATGACAAACATAAGATAAAATGTGATTATAAATTCGAGAACAAGAGATTGGATTTCTGATCCTGTGGGTGAAGTTCCAACAAAATGATCATGTTTCCCATTAAATATTAATCGTAGGGTCCCACTTGCTAACGTTGATCCAATCACTTGAGCTGCCACGTAAGCTGGTACCTGTCATTAGTTTATTTGGTTAGAAAAAACAAACAGTGAAATCATGTTTAATGTTCTCAACTAATCAAAACTAACAGGATCAGTTTGGATGTATAATAAAAGTTGGAAAATTTTACAAGAAAAAGACCTGGAAAAAAGTCATACTGATCATTAATATGTAGGTATAATTAATGAGAAAAAATAAATTCATAATCCGTAGTCGTTGAATATGTATATATAATGTAATTTTTCGACAATATGAGTACGAAAGAGAACCCCTTTCCCTTTCGCCCCTCTAACTCCCACCCTTGATTGTAACGAATATTTTAAACATTTGCACTTTGTTTGTATTGACGTCGTCACCCATGTAATTGAGCAGAGGTTAGAATATTCATTACCTTGAAACTAACCAACAACGTGATTACTATGTTGCTCAAAGTGTCAAAACCAATGAACTCTATCGAGAGAATCTTACACCTGACGTTCAATTCCTATAATCCCCTCCCCGTTTTACTTTCCTCTGCCCCCAATTTTGAAGGGAAAAAAACCCAGAGCGTACCTGTTTCCATGGGAACCTTTTGTTAGAGGCAAAGGCAATGGTAACAGCAGGGTTAAAATGAGCACCAGAAATGTGGCCAAGAGAGTAAACCATGACCATCACCACCAGCCCCCACACAATTGATATCCCTGGAAAAGTCACCATTCCTTTGTCTGCATTCACCGCCACTGATCCACACCCAGCGAATATCAAGAAGTAAGTCCCTAATGTCTCCGCTATTATCTGCTCATTGGGGAAAAAAATAACAGAGCATTAATAAAGCTAGAGTATCAGCTACGGATTCCAGCCGGCCCTTGTTTCGGTATAAACTCTTTATTTGTCTTAAAAATTCGTTCAATACGTACAAATTGTTAATTTAAAATTCAATAGATTAAAATCCAGACTCCTTAAATTTCACCTCATGTGTTCAATTGGTTAATATATTTATAAAAAAAATTGAAAAATCCGAACTTGTTAGACGATTTTATAGGCCTTGAAAGTCTTTTTCTTTGGGAAAACCGGCAAAATTCTATTGATTGAGGAAATCATTGTCCTCAGCAACTTTTTTTTTTTAAGCTAGAAGAAGAACTTGACGAAAATACTCTGTTTTTACTTTTAATTATGAAGAAGATTTCTACGAAAAAGAAAAAAGGGTCACCTTTTGGATGAAGGGAACAGTGACAAAGTTGCAGGTTGTGGTAGATGAAGAATCATGAGCATCACTAATATTCAAACTCACTGATCCATTAGCTACCTGCTGCTGATCACCCATAGTTCAACAAAAGAAGAGTGATCAGCTTAATTATTACAGTATTTTTTATGCAAACAAAAATCTCACAGCTTCTCTCCTACTTATAAATACAATTTCAGAGATGAGCCCAAAGGATATATATGGGAAAGAGAGAGAGAGAGAGAGAGAGGAGAGGGGGTAATAGGGGTCCTTTTAATTTTATATTTGGCGATGCAAAATGAAGATTCAAGTTCTCAATTTTGTGAGACTTTAAAATCACAAAACTTTAAAAGTTTTCAATTGACTTTTTTTTAAATACAATTTCAAGTTTTAAAAATATATGAATTTCAAAAACTCAAATTTGTATGTTTAAAATCTATGTCCAAACGGAAGCAATAATTTATGTTTGCTGCTCTCTTTCTCTTTTATATATATCGTCTCAATTTATGTAATATATTAAAAATATTATTCCAAAATGAAAATAATTTAATTTTAAATTCCTTATTATACACAAATATTTATATCTTATTTTGGATTATTTTTTTTAAAAAAAAGATCCTAAATATTACCCTTAATACTCAAAATGCATCATATAAAATGGTAACTTGCAAAACATGGAAAGTGACTTGTCACAACAAATTAAACAGCACTGATAATATACTACTGTATCAATGCATATAATTTGATTTTTATATTTAACAAGAGACATAAAAGATTTGTTATTAGGAGTATTATTATTAGGAAAATCCGGATATTATTGGAACTGTGACGTATTTATTAAAAATTAAATGTGAGGCATTGAAGGCTAGCTGATCCAACAACCCACCGGTAATGCAGGAAAGTTATGAATGCAAGATACGAAAACTTTTAATTTTCACAACCATTAACCAACTTTACTATTATCCATATAATGACAATATGGTAACTTCTTTATGAAAATCACTACAAACAAAATTAGTTATAACTTATAACTATAACCAATTCTTATCAAACAGCCATTTTTCACTTGATTTAATTACTTGGAACATTTTTCATGAAATTAAGGGGAAAAATAATAATTCAAAACTAGCCTTAAAATATCCGATCCGATTTCTCTCGATTAAGGGTGCACATTGGATGAACCCCTTTCTATATATGCAACATTTTGTAAATTATAAAAAAATATAAATCGCATTAGGTAAATTCGGTGCGACGAATTCTGACTTTTCCATATGAAAAATCACTCACTCAACCAGCGGATTCTCATCTACTTTTTTGATGTGTTTTATTCTACACCTTTTTCTCATTTTTCCTTTTCAGGTGATTCTGGTAGGCCATGGCTGCTAGTGTGAAACAATCTTATACAATATTATGTTATACCAATTATAATTACACAAGAAGAACATTAACCAAGAAAAGAGATAAGAGTACAGGTGTGTTTGGTATGAGCGAAGCAAGCTGGCAGAGCTAATCAGATATATATAACTTAACTTCACATGTAAATTGTTGGATTCTTTGAACTAAGTAAAAAAAAATACTGTAATCGTAAAAAGGTTCAAAGTTGGTTTAGATTATAAGTTTAAAATTCTTATTAGACATTCTAATAAATAATAATTATAAAAAAAAACTAGACATTCTAATATCTTTCTTTTTTTCATTTGACGTAAACTTCTGGCCTCTGCAATTGGGGGAATATATAAACTCCTAGCTTTGGTTTAAACTTCGTATTTGTATTAAAACTTTATTAATATGTATAATTATAAATTCAGAACTCAATAACTTTAAAATACGATATTTTCAAATCTATTTTTAAATTCTGATTCTGACTCCAGAGAAGAGGAAGAGAATTATTTTATTTAGAAGTCAGTAACTTTAATAAATACCTTATTAATTGTAGAGAAAAGACATCAAAACAATCCAAAACTTGTCCGCAAAATTTACTTTAGCCCTTTAACTATACGAATATTTATTTACCCCCATAATAACTTTCAAGTGATTTAATATCACCCTAAAAATATTATACCACTCTCACAATGGAGAGTGTATCACACATGCGCCACATCATTAACACATCAGCCGCCACATAAGAGCCACGTTCGAAATTATTTTTCTAAAATAGTAACCCACTAAATAATAATAAAAAATTAAAAAAAAAAAAAAAACTCCAACCCCCACCCTCCTTGTCTTCTTCTTCGCCCCCACCCCCCACCAAATCTCCTTCTCCGACCCCCCTCCCCCCACCCAAACAAGATCTCCTTCTCCAACACAACCCCCCCCCCCACCCCCACCCCCACCCAACCAAATCTGCTTCTCCAACATCGGAAACACCCCCCCTCCTCCCAAACAGAACCGTACCCCACCAAAAAACTTCTACGCCGCCCCCACCCCTAACCCCGCAAAAATCTCCGTTGTCGACACCCACACACACGGAGACACACAGTCCTCTTTTCCAATGCCACCTATCTCCCCTTCTCTCTTTCTCATTCTTTAATTTTAGCAAATAAAATTTGAATACAAATTGCAAACTTTTTAGTAATAGTGGTTGAAAGATAGCTGTCATGGTGGTGGCCGGTGATGATAGCGGCGACAATTCAGCCGTAAAGAAAGATGATGTGAATTGATTTAAATAATTAAACAAATTCTTTCAATAAAAATAATCATACAAATTCTTTGAATTTTAATAATATTGTAGTGAACTCAAAAAGGGTTTTAACAAGAAAAAAGGTGAAAAAAAGAAAAGAAAATGGAGTTAAGTTGCAAGCGAAGAGAAGAAGAAAAGGTAGGTGGGAAGTGTAAAAAAGGAGAAAGAGGTGGGCCAGAGCTTTTTTATAATTATATTTTATTTTTATAATATAATTTATATATTTGTAGGGTTCCTTTTTCTTAAAAAAAAAATACGCGCTTTTTATTTTTTTTTATTTTTTTTGTCACGTCAGCATTTAAGGTGATATTAAATTACTTGAAAGTTGTTAAGGGGTAAATAAATATCCATATAATTAAAGGATTAAAGTAAATTTTACGGACAAATTTAAGAATGTTTTGATGTCTTTTCTCTTAATTATACTCACCGCCAAATCATGCATGGAGTAGAGTTATTTTATTTTTAAATAAACTAAAGTTTCTAATTTCATGGTCGCAGGGTAGCTGATCAACTGCTTATTCAGTTACTTTAAAATCAAGTTAACGAACTTGATACCTTCCTTCATAATTTATAGAAGTTGTTTCATTAGCTGGCCATATTTTCAATATTTGAAAGTTTTCTTATTCAACCATACAATTTTATATTCAATCTTGTCCACGAATTTTGACCTAGCTAGTAGCTACTAGTCAAATATTTGTGTTTATACTATATGATCGAATACGAATATAAATTAATACACCAATCTTTTCTTTGTGTGTAAATAAATCATAGATATCTTAGTTTAATTTATAGTGGTGTACAATACAAGATTTTGTGCAAGCAATGTCGATCAATCTATTGTCATAAATCATAATCAGTCTATAAGTTGGTTAGCACTAGAAGAACGATGGTTTTGAGTAGTATATTTTTTCTATGCCAAAGTGATATTAACTCTTAGATTTGTTGACCTTTCGTAATTTCTATCTATATAAGCACTATTATTTTTTTACAAAAATATTACTTTCACACGTGTATTATAAATTTTTTTTTTTGGGCAAAGCAGCATCGAATGACATCCTTACTAAACGGTGTTTCTTATCAATTAGTAAGTATACATAATTAGATGATGATGAAATTAAACGACATCAGATTCCTGTAGAAAAAAGAAAGATTCAAAGTTTTAGTGCCGACCGAGTACTAGTCTCAATATGCTAGCTATATATATGTTATATCTTTTATAAATAAAGTTTTGATAAAATATTAGTAATTTCTTTGGACGCATTTATAGGTCAACTTTGATGTACTTTTAGCAAAATGAAACTTATACTAGTTGAAGACATTGAAAAGACAAGGGGTGGACTTGCAGCAACGTAACCCATGTGTTGTGGTGTTATGAGGAACAAAATCACAAATTACTTTTGAGCAAGTCTTCATTATTATTTTTCTCCGAGTAAGTCTTCATTATTAATGTGCATGTACGTACAAACCTTGGAAATTTTTTTGTCTGAAATTAACTACTCTAAAACATTTCACACCTTTCCACATTCAACGATTCCTCGATCGGCGTGATCTCATAATTTTGTCATGGATTGCACTTAGGCATGTATTCATGATAAATATCTTATTCTCCCCCTCTCAATTTATTTGGTCTATTTTAACTTGACACAAATTTAAAAAATAAATATTTTTGTCGTTTCAATTTGTTTGGCCTACTTTTCTTTTTAGTACGTTTCAAAAAGAATGTTTTTTTCCCTTTTTAGCATTTTTTCACATGACAGGTTTAAACCACAAGATTAAAAGACATTTTGGTACGGTTGACATATCTTTAATTTTTAACCACAAAATTTAAAAAACTTTTTTACTTTCTTAAACTACGTGCCAAGTCAAAATATGCCAAACAAATTGAAACAGAGGAAGTAAAATTTTTTGAATCTTGTGGTCTTAGATTAAAAGTGTGTCAAATATACTAAAATAATTTTTAATCTTGTGATTTTAAATTAAAAGTATGTCAATATACTAAAATGACTTTTAATCTTGTGGTCTTAAACATGTAAGGTGGAAAGTTGGAATTAAAAAGAGTCTAAAAAGGAAAAGATTCATTCTTTTTAAAACGAACTAAAAAGGAAAAGTTGGTCAAACGAATTGAAAACGGAGAGAGTAATAAATATTTCCTCCGTCTATCTTTACTTGTCCACTTTTCTATTTTGGGATGTCCAACAATACTTGTCCAATTTATAAAACCAATGGATAATTTACTTATTTCTACCCATTTTACCCTTAGCATTAAATACGATTCATTATCTAATGCATTTCTCAAAGCATTAAATTTATTATATTCAAAGGATAATATGATAAAATTACCCCTATCATTTACTACTTCTTAATCCTTGTGCCAATAGGAAAGTGGACAAGTAAAGATGGACAGAGGAAGTACTCCTTCATCTGTTTTTAGTTGTCCACTATACTAAAAATAAATGTTCATTTTTATTTGTTCAATTTAAAAAATTAAGAGATAATTTATCACTTAATCCCTAGTTTATCTTTATTATCAATTATTGTCATTTTTCAATACGTACATTGTCCAAATCATAGAATATATTATATTCAAAGAGCCAAAGGAGATAGACCTTGGAAGTTTGTGTTGGATATTTAAAAAAGAATTGATTTCTTCCTATAACTCCTTTCATTAATATTGGAAGAAGCACTTGTTCCATTAATAATGGAGGACTTACTGTTGGTCAATGCTAAAAAATGATGAGATAAAATGTCAAAGCAACCCACAAAACTAGGCACAATTAGTGCATGCAAGAATATATATAGTCTCCAAGTACTAACCGCTCTTTGCGACTTGTGAGTCAAAAAATAACACACACACACTTGATATTTCAACTAATTTGCGGTTAGTCGAAGATCATTGGTAGGGGAGTACAAGTCTATCAGTTGAATAAATCTATACGTACAGTCTTACACCATCAGCAAAAGCCCACAAGAGACAGTACTATGAATACACTGCATAAAACTTAGTCACATTCAATGTTTACGTCAAAATAAATAAATACACATATTTCAGACGACACGTGTCTTCACAAACACTTTTATTACTACTACTAGACTGAGGTATATTTAGTCAACATTACATGGTTATATAACCTTAATTTATGAGTTAAATTACCATGGTGTGTTTGACAAAAAGTAATAATTAAAGTCTATTAAAGTGAAGTAAGAAAGAAAAAACAAAACGTTTTGAGAAAGCTGGCGACGTACGTATACGTCTTCAAGGTACAACTTATTTGATAAAGTACGTGATCCTTTCTTAATCCTAATCGTGATGACATGCACCATTATTTATCCTTGGATCCCCCCCATGTGGTATTACTCTTTTGCTTTTAGGGTGTCATAAAGTTCATGTGAATGGACAAATACTTGGAAATTCTGGTATATATACTCCATTCGAACCATCTTATTTGTCACATTTTTTGGTTTATTCATCCTTTAAAAAAATATTAAATAAAGGGTAATTTGATATGACTAAATTATCTTTATTTATAACTCCTCTCAGTTTAGTACTTCTTTCTTTTGTACTACATTAACATCTCTTCGTATTTATGACTAAAAATAAAAATGAAAATAAACAATTAACTGTGTCTTGATTTTTTAAAATGACAAGTATTATTGATTATTTATTTTTAGTGAGAATGATCAGTAAAGTAATCCGAACAGAGTATAGATAAGGCCAAGATAAGGTGTTTTGGTCATAATATACCATGACTCATGGATTTATTACGGTTGATTTAGCTTTTTTCAGGCGACAAGCTAAGCAAATGACTCTCGTGACACCAGGCCCCTTTTACTTTTTTTTTTTACTTCACATCACATGGAAACTATTAATGTGTCATTTTCTGTGGGTTCTCTAAATTAAATTATCTTTATTCCTCCCTCCGTCTCAATTTAAATAAGAAAAAGAACACTTTTGAGAGTACTTATGATTCAAATAATTCACAGAAATTTGTGTGATTATAAATTATCAAGAGTAAAATGAATAGTTTAAAGTAAATGAACTTACAAAATAGGGTTTTTCTTTTTTTTTATTATGGAAATTTTTAAAGAACTTATTTTCATAGAAAAAATAATTTGACAATTCAAATGTTCAAAAATTTAAAAACATTTTCCTCTACCAAACGCGCCTTTAGATTGTGTGCTTGAAGCCTTGAACATACTTATGAGTTATGATATCCTTTTGTAGTGGTTGGACATGTCTAAATGGTCGAAGGTTGGGCTAAGCTTGAGTCCTAGATATTAGGGACCATTTCGCACCAAGTCTATTTAAGATAGCCATTTTTACCATCGATGATTCAATTTAAGCCATCATTTTACAAATTATTTAATATTTAATTACTCCGTATAACTTAAAAAGGCAACCAAATATTATTTCTTCTTTCTTTCTTTCCTCTGTTCTTCAAATTTTACTTGTCCTTCAGTTTAATTTTTCAATTCAAGCTTTAAGATTTTATGTCTTTAAGTGTCCTAAAGTTTAGTTTTTTAAGTTCAAATTTCAGGGACACTATTAGAGAATTCAGTTTTTTAGTTCAAATTTTAGGAATTGTCCTAAAGTTTAGTTGTCATGCTTGTGTCCTATAATTGAATTGTTATAGACCAGGAGGCTGAGATTGAGCCCAAATGCACAAAAAATGACATGGTGGGCTAACTTAACGTCATAATTGACATTAAATAGCCGATTTTTATTTTTTGGGCAAATAATAGCCTTTTAAACTTATTGGGCTAATGAATAACCGACTTTTTATGTTTTCAATATTTTTCTTGTTTTATGCCTTTTTATTCTATCTTTTTTTATTTTAAAAAAGGGATAATTTCAGATATATAGAATAAAGTAATTAGTTTACAATAAATATAGTCAAGTTTTTTTTACAAAAAAAATAGCCCAAAAATGAACTAGCCACAAAAAGAAATACAAAAAAAGTAGCCGCATGTATATGTAATGTATCAATATTTTATAAATGTTGTATAAATGTGTATCGATATTGTATAAATGATGTATAAACGTGTATTAATATTGTATAAATGATATTTAAATGTGTATCGATATTATATAAATGTATATGTAATGTATCGATATTGAAAATGACCCCGCCAAAATACAAATCGTAAAAGTTTAAACTTTTGCCTAATTTTCCCTTTAAACTTTTTTTAACTTAACCCTCGTAATTGGGCCTAAAAGAAAAGAGTAAGGTGGATATAAAGCCCATTGAGTAAATACCTCGTAAAAGTCGTCCTTTTATGTCATTTTTTCCTATGATTGTCGAATTCGTGAGACTCAATACTCGCTCTGAGGATCCGATCCTTCCATGATTCACAGAGTATTTGAGTAGGGTTTACATTTTGATCCATAAATGTAACAAACATCCAAACCACAACAAATTCGAATCAACTATGTTCATCAATTCAGCTGAATTACTAGATCCATGGAGAAAGCAACGGATCTGCTTTCATCATCGCAGTCACTGTTCACACTCAATCTGCAAAAATATTGTCTTTTCTTCAGCCACAGACGATTTCTCCTCTCCGGATTTGGGGCTTTCTTCTGATTCCGAACTAGAATCAATTGGGTTTTCATCACATTCAGCTTTCGAGTTTTTGGCGTGACAAAGCTCTCCATTAATGGAGGAAAGAGGGAGAGCAGTGGGGAGAGAGGAGATGAAGAAAGTTCAGTTCTCCAGCGGAAGCTCCGGCAAGGATATGGCTAAATGGTCAATTAAAGTAATAAATGAGTAATAATTTTAAAGTAGGCTATTTTAGTTGTAAATAAATTTGATGGACTAACATTTTGCATAAAAAAAAACACGCATCTCACTGCTTCTTCTCTCTTAAACTCTCTCTTTCCTTTATTTTCAACTGTATCATCTTCTTCTTCTCTCCTAAAATACCACTCTTATTAGATGTCTATTGCATTTATGATTCCATCTTATTAGAGGATTTTCCCACAAAAAATTGAAAACTGATATTTAATGGGTTCTCTTAACCATTTGAAGTTATATATTTTCCATTTGAGAGTAAATTATCTTCAAATATTTGGGCGATTTTTGATTCTAAACGAATGGCTAAGAGAGGTTTTTATGAAAATCCTGTTAAAAATTGGGAGAATAATCCTAATTTTGAAGATTGTTCTTCAAAAGTTTCAATTTTACCACATGCAAAGAACTTGTAGACTTACTCGAGGTAAAGTGAGGGAGAAATTGTATGTTTCTCCGCAGATTTCGAAAAGTAAATAAAAAAAAAGGAAGTTTACGAGATTGAAAGTAGGTGGTGACATTGTGGTTCTTCTAAGAAATCTGTCAAGAATCGTGATAATAATTTTGATTTTCAAGATTCTCCACCTACAACATCAATTTCAATACATGTAAAGTCACTTCAATATCCAAATCGAGCCATACTCCTCAAAAACTTAATTACATTCATTTAAATCAAAGAGGATAGCAGTATATATATATATATATATAAAAAAAATTGTGTACATTATTTAACCTGTTATACATATCAATATATATTGAATGAGGTAATAACATTTTCGACGTATACATCAATAAATTATAACGTTATACATTGAGTCAATGTATATATAGAACATCTACAATCAAATTATTTTTTGTATACACAGGGAAGTTACTCTAACACAATCAATGTAATTATCAGTTATACATGCAATACACTCCATGTATTCATAGAACACTTTTGGTGTATACATCAACAAACTATAACTGTATACATTGAGTCAATGCATATATAGAATATCTACGTAATAGACTTTATGTATACAATTCAATTATTTTTTGTATACACAGTGAAGTTACTCCAACACAATCAATGTGATTATCAATTAGATATTCAATAAACTTCACGTATACATAAAATTTTGATGTACAATTCAATAAATTATAATTATATACATTTTTTTATTTTTTTTATAATTATATACATTGAGTTAACGTATAAGAATATCTATGTAATAGACTTTATGAATATAGTATAATTATTTTTTGTATACATAGTGAAGTTACTCTGACACAATCAATGTAAGTATCAGTTAGATATGTAATACACTCAACGTAGATACAAATACGCAATTCTTCTTATTTTAAAGGAGTAATAAGAAGATATGGTTAATATATTTTGTATGCAAGTTAAAATAGAAATTTTAATAGTTAATGCCTAATAAAGTGCCATTTAAAATAAGAAAAAAGAGTATTTAGTGCCTATTAACACGCTTGTTTTTACTTATTTGGCTACTATTTGCCAATTTTTTTAAGCTTGAAATTTGTTACTCCCTTCGTCCAATAATATTTGTCCACTATTGACTTTGTACACTTCTTAAGAAACTATAAATAGAAGGGTAATTTTACCATATCACCCTTTGAATATAATAAATATAATGTCTTGAAAAATATAATATTGAAATGACTATAATTAATGATAAGAGTAAATTAGAAACTAAATGTAAAATTATCTCTTGATTTTATGAATTGAATAAGTATTATTGGACATTTATTTTTAATATAGTAGACAAATATTGACCGAGGGAGGACTAATATATTTTGGGTTAGAAAATTGCCATTTAATGGAGACTTGTAGCTGCAAGTCAACTCCTCCTAAAATGGATATCCAAGCATTGGCCCAAGTGTATCAAACGTACAAGGCAAATTTTGCTGAATTCTTGGCATTTGTTCCAAAATTAGGTGCTTGCAAAATTTACTTTATACTCCCTCCGTTCCATATGATTTGGTTACTTTTCAAATTACATGCATGTTAAGAAATTATTAATAAGAAGATAATTTTACTAATTTACTCCTTAAGACATTTTTTAAATTTTTTTAATTGCAAGCGTAATATGAGAAAAAATTAATTAATGCTTTCTTGATTTAGTAAGGTGATCAACTAATATAGAACAATTATTTTTAGTATAGTAGCCAACTAACATGAGACAGAGGGAGTAGGAAATTAAAAGATCTGCAAATTAAATTTTAGAATTTAACTTTTCAATTTCAAATCAATATATATATATATATAAATGAGGGTTATAGACAAGGTGATGTGACACCTCTCAATAGCCTCCATTAATATTTATCTTTTTTCTCCTTTTTTGGGACTTTTTTCTATTTTTTTTTATTTTTTATCCTATTTTTCTAATGTTGTAATAACAATAAATGACTTTATAATTAATACTCTTCTTATTCATGAACTATATTGAGTTAAATTCACAATGTCCACATACTAATTAATGTAATAATTTTTATTGTTTCAACTCCCCAAACTCCTTATTTATGGAGAAAAATGAATTAGAAAAGTCTTTGGCAATAACAATAATAATAATAATAATATAATTATAATATATATTTCTCTAGCCATGAATCCTATTTATCTTTTTTTCTCATTTTTTAACATTATTTTTTACTTATCTATTTTTTATTATACAAAAATAAATATGTTAATTACTACTCCTCATTCATTCATATTCTTTAATATTAAAAATCTAATGGTCTTTATATCCATTATTCCATGTAACTTTTTATATTCATAATTCCTAAATTAGTAATAGTCATGATCATGATACCATTTGATATTCCATATTGTTGTCTTATAAGGTGACGTGACACCTCTCTATAGTCTTCATTCATATTTATCCTTTTCCTCTTTTTTTTTGACGTTTTTTCTATTTTTTTTATTTTTTATCCTATTTTTCTAATTTTGTAATAACAATAAATGACTTTATAATTAATACTTTTCTTATTCATGAATTAATATATTGAGTTAAAATCACAATGTCCACATACTAATTAATGTAATAATTTTTATTGTTTCAACTCTCCAAACTCCTTATTTATGGAGAAAAAAGAATTAGAAAAGTCTTTGGCAATAATAATAATAATAATAATAATAATAATAATAATAATAATATAATTATAATATATATTTCTCTGGCCATGCATCCTATTTATCTTTTTTTCTCATTTTTTAACATTATTTTTTACTTATCTATTTTTTATTATACAAAAGTAAATATGTTAATTACTACTCCTCATTCATTCATATTCTTTAATATTAAAAACTTAATGGTCTTTATATCCATTACTCCATATAACTTTTTATATTCATAACTCCTAAATTAGTAATAGTCATGATCATGACACCATTTGATATTCTATATTGTTGTCTTATAAATAGAGGCATTATAAAATTTTGTTGTAAGAAAAAATAACCACACATTAGTCAATAAAAATATTAAAAAGTTAACAAGGCTATCAAGAATTTATCCCAATTCATCAATTTCAAAAGGTAAGCTAGATGAATTATTTATTTACTCTTGCAAATTTTCATATGTTCATGGGGTAAATAGTTTGAGATATTTCAACTTTATTATTCGATATCAGTGATACTTTGTATGTTTTAACAAGTAGTAGACTACGAAAAGTGTTGTTTCTTCTTTCATAATTATTTCTTTTTATTAGCTTTATGTATTTGTGAATTTACAACTAAAAATTTTCACCCATATATGATGTTAAAGTTATTTTTTTTGTGTTCTTTTGTTAAAATTCTGATATACATCGTAAGACAGTCGTATATAATCTTTATTTCTAATCTTTGAAAAATAAAGTTACAATAAAAAATAAATTTTAATAGTTCTTGGATATGAGATTGATGCTACTTACAAAGACAACAAATTGAAATATATTAATCATAGTTGTTCTCCAAATATTGAGATGCACAAATAGTTATATTTGATCACCTGTGAAGAAGGATTAATGTTATATTTATTTGGAGAATGTGAAAAAACTCTTTTTTTGTTCTTCACAATATTTTATCCTCTATCATATTTGAAAATTTAAGCTTTTTAATATTTATTGTTGTATCTCTTTTTGATCCTCCTGATAATAATGTCAACTTTAATGGTGTGGGGTAAATTTTCTTTTACATATCTTATGAATGTAAATTTAAAAACTAAATTGAATTTTATATGTATATATTTTATCAAATTCAATTAAATTTGTATAAAATAAATATAATTGATATTTCCTTTGTTCACTAGATAAGAAAAGAATTAAAGTTGTTTTGTAGTGGGTATACACTATACAGGGCCAATTTATAGACAAGTCCCGCCATATATATTTGAACCAAAAGAATAATACTACTGCCAGCTGTCTAGCCCTTAAATATTTTTCCCAACGTTCACTTTCCCAAAAAAAATAAAATGGACCGTTGCCTCCAATCCTAATTTCAAATCTCACCAACTCCTACAAGTTGACACAATTCAAGAAACCACCCCCACCACACAGCCTTGTGTTCCATTTCTCCAAAAGAAGAACAAAAATGGTGTCCAAAATCATCAAAAGAACTCCGACAAAGTCCATCAAGAACCGTAGAAATCTCCGACGTAGCCGGAAGAAATCCCCTGCCAAAAATCCAGCCTCTGTAGTTGTTGCTTCCATTAACAAATCCTTGTATACTTGTCATCGCCGTCTTATTAAACTCTTCTCGAAATTCGCCCGTGTTGCTACTCCTAAGAAAACCCCAGGGAAAAAAGGGTATCAGCTTCTTGGTAAAGTATTTGATGAACCTGAAAATGGGAACAATTTGAGGCGATCGCTTTTTGATGACGGAAATGCCCTTCCCCCATTGGTGTCACCTGAGAAAAAGACAATTTTTCTTGACTTGGATGAGACTTTAGTGCATTCTAATCCAAACCCACCTCCAGAAAAGTACGATTTCATTGTTAGGCCAGTGATTGATGGACACAGAGTAGAGTTTTATGTGTTGAAGAGACCATTTCTGGATGAATTTTTGGAGTTTTTGAGTGAGAAGTTTGAGGTTGTTGTGTTCACTGCTGGGCTTAAGGAGTATGCTTCTCTTGTTCTTGATAGAATAGACAGAAAAGGTTTCATTTCGCATCGGTTGTATCGGGATTCATGCAAGGAAGTTGATGGGAAGTTTGTGAAGGACTTGTCTGACACGGGGAGAGATATGAAGAGGGTGGTGATAGTTGATGATAACCCGAATTCTTACCTTTTTCAGCCGGAAAATGCTATTCCGATTAGGCCATTTACCGATGATCTTGCTGATGGGGAGCTCAAGAAGCTCATTGAGTTCCTTGGTGGGTGTAATGAAGTTGAAGATATGAGAGATGCTGTGAAGGTTTATCTTGCTGAAGAAGAAGAAGAATACACATCAGTGGAAATTTAACTTTTTTTCTTTCTTTTTATGCTTAGTTTATTTCTGCATTTGTTTTGTTGCTTTTCTAGAGGATTAATGTTATAGGTTGAACACCTTTTGTGTTCAATTGGAAATGAGATATGAAACTGGGAACTATATACAGTTAATGTAGATCTTGGATAGTAAGGTTGAAGTAAAGTTATTGTTCTCCCAATTGAGACGAGTCATTTGATGTTGAATTCAAAAGCTGTCAAGGTCCTTTGCATAACAAGCATACTCATACAGTGAGAATAAAAAGTGGATCCAACTTCTTAGAGGAAGACTTCAGAAATCAAAAGAGCTCCTCCATGCACCAGAAATATACTTCTTCTACAAACTTCACACGAAGCTCTCACGGTTTTAGAACAAGAAAAAAGCTCAACTTTATCCTGCCAGCTTAATGTGGGTTAAATTTATAAAGTCTAACACCACTTCTTGAAATTGCTAAATCCTGCATAACCATTAATATACACAAGCTCTGAATGGGGGGGGGGGGGGGGGGGGACATAGCAAATTTGGCTGTAAAAACATCCATTTTCCCTCACTAATTCGTTAACGATTTGACCGGGACACATCCAATTGAAGGTCTAATCCCAACCTCTTTGGAAGGAGCTCCAAAAAAGACGTAACTTCAGAGCGGGGAATCTTCCTACAAGTGAGCACCAAGTCAAATGTATTCAAAAAGGGCTATACCTCCACAATCATCACATGATATCACCAAAATGCCTGGTGAATCGCTTAGAAAGGAGACACAAAAGCAGCAAAAACAGTAAACTGATAAGTAGAAGAGAACCCCCTTTCTATCAGGAATGATGTTCTAAAGTTTAAAATAGAAGCTGATGGTTTGACTCTCGGGATTTTCAAGGAAAACCTTTGTAGAACAAGCATAGGAGAAGATGGCACAGAGCTTCAGGATGAATTATTATTAGCTGTGAAGAGCATCTCCAAGCTCTTGAAATAAATTTTGCCTACCTAATAACTATCAATATCCTTAAAAACCTAAGTTTGCAGATCATGCTCAGCTCAAAGGTGGACATGTTTTCTGAGAAAAAACACGATAAAATTTCCTCCACCCCAGTAGCATTACCTCCTATTCTCTTAGCCCCTTCCAATACTATGTCAATCATGTAATAGCATCTTGTTGATCTACTAATTAGCACTAATTGTAACTCAAGGTTAAGGGATTCTTAAGATAGTTTAGAGGGACAACAATGGCGTTCCAAAGTATTCAAAAGACACCTTTGTACATGATCGCCCTACCCCCATTCCACCTGCAAAGAAAAGTATCATTTTTGCCCATAAAACTTACAGCATGACTTTCCTTCCATACCTATTTCTCTCCGCCATCACGCCCAATGCAAAATCCTTTGCTTCCCACAAACAAATAGCTAAACAATAAATCATGTAGAAAACCATCTGATGCAAAGCTGAAAAGCAGAAAGCTTACGAAGCAGCTCTGGGCCTCTGGCTATAATAAATTTCGTTGACAGCAACAGTAATCAGTGAATTAATTTTTTTAGCTCAAGCAGAAACTAAGCTGTCGATGTTAGCATTGAGAAATTAAAAGCAGAAATCAGTATGCCATACAAAATTAACAAGCAGATTACTGCAAACTAACTGGTTTCTCTAGTATATCAGAAAGCATCACTCAATTCATTCATTTATCAAACACAATATCTACAAAAGCATATCTTTTTACTTCTTCAAAGCAGAATGGTAGGCCTAAATATTGCTAACATCACTGAAAACATACTCATACAACAGCTCAAATCAACTTCACTCGAAAACTCAAAATTCAAGGGAAAAAAAAACTAAAAACAAAAAGGTAACTTTTTTTTTTCTATTTTCTTCTCAATCTAAGAAGATGACAAGTAAAGATCTGAGAGGGTAATCTAGCAGCTTCAGATTTGTAGAAACAAGAGTCATCAAGAACATCGCTTCTGCACCATCGACAATCTTGGTTCTGCAAGCAATCAGATTTTGACCCGATATTACCGCACTCGGGTACCCGATTTGAGTTTCTCCTCCTACTACTACTACCCAATGGCTTTCGAACTGGATCTCCCGCAACAAACCCGTTTGATGAAAGCAGTAGAAGAAGAAGTAGTACAAGTGATAAATGGGTACTAAGAGGTTTAATGAGCATTTTCATGGGCAAAAAAGAAGGTTGATTCTGCAGAATTTCTCGGGAAGATTAACTATGGATTCCTCCAACAAGGGTTAAAATAGCCTTAGGCTAAGGGCTTTGAGGGGAAAAAAAAGAAGGTAAAAGAATGATTGGCCCATGCAGGTCTCGAACCTGCGACCTTCGCGTTATTAGCACGACGCTCTAACCAACTGAGCTAATGGGCCTTGTTGTCAACTACTTGCTGCGTTGTGCATATATTCGTGAAAACATGTGGAGTTCCATAATTTTGAATTTTTTATTGAAATCATATAAGAATTGGCTCAAAATTCTGGAGATTCTATAAATCAGCATATCCATTACTTAGAACTACATGAAGGTAGGAATAAGATTTGATTATGAAAAATAGTGAATGAGAGTGTAGTATTTGGAAAACAATTGTAGTATAACTCTATCCCATCTGTTACTTTTTAAAAGGAGTATTAAACTAATAGAAACTCAATATTTGTATCAACGAATAACGTTAAATTACTTAGTTTAACGCAAATAAAAGTGTGATAAATGTTTTACCAATTTAAAATAACTTGTCATAATCACATAATAAAAGAGAACATCTAAAGATAAAAAGATTGCAGCTATTCCAGAAAAAAATGAGATCTCTTACCCTCTTACCATCATTAATTTAAAAAGAGTTTGTAAAGGGCTAGAAAACCATTTCGAAAATGATTAGTTAGGAGCCTAGCTAGATGATTAGTCCACATTGTGAGGCTATGGGCCAAAACCAAACCATACCAAATCATATTGCTCTACATCTTAATCCCTGTAATCCCATTTGTTCACAAGTCAAAATTATAGTATTCCCTCCGTTTTAATTTGTTTACTTTCCTTTTCAATCTTTTTCATTAAGAATGTCTTTTTCCTACAATCTTTTGATTTCAATTCTCCACATGACATATTTAAACCACAAAAACATTTTGGTATATTCAGCATATCTTTAAAATTCAAAAGTCTTTTTATTTTTTCAACTTCTGTGTCAAGTTAAAATCAGGAAAATCAAATTGAAACGGAGGGAGTATAGCTATGCCTAGGATATTCAAATTGTTTTTTTTGTCATGTTTTCTTGGTCTATACGCAATTGAGATGAGTATAGATTAAGAGAAAGAAGAAGAAAAAAATGTAGCTAGCGTAAGAAGATGAACATATGCACGACATGATGATACAGCACAAATAATCAAAGTAATTAAAGACTCTGTCTAGCTCTGGTCTTTCATTTTCATGTATAGAAAAAAACACTTTGAAGAAATAGACACAAAGATATAAATACTGCACAAGGTTAGGCTACCCCCGCCCTTTCATTCATGTTAAATTCTAACTTTGAAAATCTCAAAATGTTTTAGGGAAATCTCTAACTTAATTATGTCATGGAAAAGGGCATTAATCATAAAAAAAAAAAAAGTACACACATGACATATGATGTCACAGGCTTACTAAAATTTCTATATAAACACTAGATTAAGAAGTTGATTTTCCATATCAACACTAGTCTAAGTATATATTAGGCTTCTGTGTTACCAATAAAGCATATAGATATATAGATAGATATATTAATGAATTAAGTAACAATGCTTCAAGGTTCAGGGGCATCGTTCATGTTTGGCTTGGCAGTTGGGTCGATCCCAATGATGTCAATGGCCGTGTTTGGTTCTGCTAATTGCTTCGAAAAGCCGAGGCCGCCGCCAACGGATGGTGCTGCTGCTGCTGGTGGAGGAGAAATTGCTTGTAGCAGTACTAGTACTAGTACTAGTACAAGTGCTACTTCAAGATCAATTGGTAGTAGAAGAAGAATGGGTAATAATGTTGATGGTGGCAGGGGGAAAACTTGCCCTAGTGTTATGCTTGTCAAGGAAATACTTCCATCACTTGTCTTGCGCTAGTCGATCGAGGTGCGCTTAAGTTGATCCAGACACCACGGTTATTTAAAAATACTAAAAACAAACTATGTGTGTGCTTGATTTGTGTGGATTTGTGTATGTTTGTTCTTGTGTGTTATGTACTCTAGATCTTAGACTTGTGATCTAGCTTAGCACATGTAACTTACTTTTAATTTGATTGTATATACATCTACTTAATATTTTTGTTAAACGAGATTATGTACATACATAATCAAATAGAACTCAAGCTTGGGAATTAAGGGTGTCAAATTAAATCATGGATAAAATAACTCGTCGAACTCATCACTCAAACTTAGGCGAATTAGCCTATATTGTTCTCAGCATGTCATGAATTTGGACATAACTCTAATAAACCCCAAACTATCTTGTTATTTTATTGAAGATATAAACGAACATAGAGTATATCAGAGGTTCATAGGGAAACAAGTCTTCTAATCTCACCGGTATACATAAGGGGTACAAGAGGTATGTATACATACACAACAGTACTCCTTGTTGTGATAAATGTTGGTTTGGATCATCAATCTGGCTAATTAAACCACAAGGAAATTTGTTAAAACAAAGATAAAAGAGTAGGGTTAATAACCTAACTCATAAAAGATTATTTGAGTTAACTTTGTCAATTGTGTTTAAAACATCATATGGCCCATAGATACAAAAACCAATGAGCAGAACATGACCTCTGACTTCATGAATCATGATCATCCACAGAACTTAATTTTAAAATTGCTTTCATATTAATAGAATTATATTTGACTTCCTCTCATTAGTTTATTCTAATCTGCACATTTAGAGTAATTAATAATAATTAATCAGTTAATCAGGGATCCTATATATTATGATGTAGGACAAAAATCCGTAACTTCTTACAAGTTTCTGTTTTGTGAATGTTCGTTATAATATACACGGATTAAGAAACGAAGAGACAATTTTACATGTAATGGAAATGGTAATCTAGTTACTTAGTCAAGGATAATTGGGTCAAAGTAAACTAATTAACAATAGGATGACTTAGATTAAGACAAAGGACAATAATAATTCGTTCCATTAAATATTCCACCAAACAATCAAAACTAAATCAGATATTCTCCCCCACCATTTTAATGCTACGATTAATTTGGTGTGCCGAAAATCAAGACTTATAACGATCTACTCCCTCCGTTTCATTTTACTTGATCCCCTTACTAAAAATAGTTGTTTCAATTTATTTATCCAATTTATGAAATCAAGAGAAGTTTATCATTTTCTTTCAATACTATCCTTATCATTAAATGACTAGTATTAAGACTTTCAAAGCATAATTAATAAGCAAGGTTAGTTTAGTAAAATAAACTTTAATGAATGTTTCTTAAGCTGAATGCCAAGTCAACATGGATCAAGTAAAATGAAACAGATGGAGTATTAATTTCACATCAAATTAAGTGCATGCAACTTCTAGAATTTTGACTTGATAGAGGTCGTGATGAACTTGGCTTCCTCGTAATTGTTTCATTAATTAAGCCTAATTCCTCTTCTTAATAATACACAAGTTATAGTATATATAGCAAGGTGAGAAAAACAACTATAAGTAATTAGTTATAACCATTTGATCAACTATAAGTACCCAAAAAGTCTCCTAGCAATCAAGAGAAAAACAAATAAAAGAGAGAGAGAGAGAAAATGGTTAGGCTTTCTGTTATAGAAAATGGTGCAAGCCTTGCATTTCAGGATTCTGAGCTAACATTCATGGTTGGCATGATAACTGCTTCAATCTCGATGATGGCGATCGTCATATTTGCCTGTGCCAAATCCTCCACGAAACGTAAGAATAAGAATAATCCATATAGTACTGGTGGTAGTCGTTATGGTGGTGGTGGTGATAAGACTTCTGTTAAAACTGTTGTTATTGGTGAAAGTAATAAAGCACAAAAAACGCGTGCAACTTCTGACCCTGCCCGTTCAGCTGGAGAAATAACAACTTTTGTAGACATTCCAGACACTGATGATGGGAAAGATACTCGATGCCGTGGTATCGACACCACGAAAATTTGTGGTGACGATGGTGGCAAAAATAATGATGTTAGTAATGGTCGCACTGATGATAATTATATTAGTGGTGACAATAATAATAATATGGGTGGAAGTCATACTCATGTTAGCACAAATACTGCTAGTACTGGTGGAGATGGTGGTCATCATCATGGCTACACAAGTACTGGGAACACTGGTGGTGGTTGGACCAATGATCATGGTGGTAGTAGTTGGAGTGCCGGCGATCATGGCGCCGGCGGTTTTAGTGGTGGTGGCGGTGATACTGGTGGTTTTAGTGGTGGAGGTTGGTGATCACAAAGTGACTAGTTCATTTTCGTGCAATTCTACAAGCGTGAACGTACGCCAACTAAAAATATAGTACTATAATATTGTAATTTTCTCAAAATCCATTCATATGTTCTTTAAAGTTACTATTATTATTTATGTAATTACATATATTTCAGTAATAGATTGAATTAAAATCGAAATTGATCTTCAAAATCGATAATAAATAGACACGAGAACTTTTTAAGGCGAAATGCATCTTATTGGTATAGGTGTGTCTCACAACCACCTTGATCCCAATTTGATTTTTAACGACTAGTCCGCTATTGTCCGAGAGAAGAATGTCTATTGTTCAAAGTTAGACGGGAGTTTGATTTGCAAAGGTAACATAGATGACATTTAGGGGTCATTTGAAAATGCGATATGAAATCATGATATGAAGTTAAAGTTTTTTTGGACATGCAATTTGAATTTCTTAAATTATATTTTTCCTCGTAAACATGAAAACCCGCAAGTTGAGAAAACTATCAAAAATTTCCAATTCTTACACAATCTTACCAAATGAGCAAACTATAATTTATAAACAAGATATCGGAATATCCTTAGGCACCGCATTAATAAATCGTATATCTTCATGTTTCTTTAATAAATAACTGTTTGCAATTACAAATTTTAAATACACATAATTTAATAAACATCAATTAGTCAATAATAATAGTAACTAATTTATTCTTTAACATAATCATTCACATGGTACGAACAATCTATTCACGCGAGCATGGGTCTTTTTTACAAATTTAAAATGATGGGTCCTTTTTTACGAAATATAAACTTATGAGGTCAAATTTTACATTTAATTTTTTTTTCGAAATCATGCTTTTGGAAGAAATTGAGATTTAAAATCATGATCTCTAATCACATGTTATAATTTCATATCCGAGATCCAAACACAAGTTTAATTAAAATTGACATCAACGATCAAATAAATTCTTTTAACTTTTCAAGTGATTATGTCTCATGAACTGATGAACCAATGAAATAATTGCATTTTTTCAATTAATAATTTATCATAAATTTTAATATTTATAAAGTTGATTAATCAAAATAGTGTAATAATGTTTAAAAAAATGTATTATAATTTATAAGGCCACCCCTCAAGAGGTTTTAATAAATAAATAAAAATAAAAGTAGAGACATCCTAATGGACACGCGACAAGGTTGATGATCATCTATTTCTGCTTCTTTCCCTATATTCTCTCTCCTTCCTATTCCCAAATTTTACTCCGATTGATACCAAAACAATAGGAGAAAAATTAGTCATAGAGTATATTGAATTATTGATTGTGAGGTGAATTTAATTATAATGAACCCACCAAATAATGGAGTCCCATCGCAATTTGGATTCTAATAAGTTTGCTAGTAAAGGACAAGTTGATTCTAGGGTTTCTCTTCAATCGGTAATTCTTCCTCTTTTTACCATTTTCCCATATTGATTTGATTGGATATGATTTGCTATTCGATTTTGTTAACTTTATTTAGAAGAACCGATATTTGTTCGAGCAGCTGTTTTAATCAATTTTGACTGGTCCCATGTTTTGGGGTTATCTTCAACTGCATAAAGTTATTGTCTTTATTATTAAAATTGTCGATGTTTCGAAAATTTTGATCTTGGTTAGTTGTTGAATTTATTCTTGAGATTAGCTGAAGAAAATTGGGATATTTTGCACCCAAGGGTGTGGCCTAGTGATCAATGAAGTGGGTTGAGCATCGTGAGGTCTCAGGTTCAAATCCCACCAGAGAGTGATTTCTTTCTATCTGTTCTAACCTTGGTGGACAAAATTACTTAGTGATCAATGAAGTGGGTTGAGCATCGTGACGTCTCAGGTTCAAATTCCACCAGAGAGTGATTTCTTTCTCTCTGTTCTAACCTTGGTGGACAGAATTACTTGGTACGGTACCTATCACAGTTGGGAGGTTGCAGGTATATCGTGGAGTTAGTCAAGGTATCACGTGAAATTAGTCGAGCTGCGCTCAAGCAGTCATGACACCAATATCAAAAAAATATTGGGCTATTTTAGTGAAGGAATTGATGAGCTTTTGGGAGTAAAAAAATAAGGGTTTTTGTTATGTTATATCATTCTTATGGAGATTTGCTTTTATAAAAATACAGTAATATAGACAATGAGATTTCTCTGGAGAAGTTACAGTTTTGAGGTTTTAATTTATTCAAAGTAAATAATCAAGGATTTAGGGGTGCGATTATCTGTTGAGAGTAAACTGGCACTTAAAGTGCTATGTTAAGTAGTCATCATCTCAATTAGTCATTGACAAACAAAGAAAAGATGAAGTTCCGTTGTTTCTCTTTCTTTTTTTTCCTGGTGGGGTGGGTGGGTAGTTCCAAGGGTGATTAAAAATTTAGAATCAGAAGTATAGAGATGATAACTGAGACCCATAAGAAGTAAAAGTAGTTGCTGCTGCTGATGAATACCTTTTTGCTACAACTTAGCTGTCTCTCATCAATGGTAGGAGAAGTGACTTTCTAGTTGTTTTTTTTAAAATCACGAAAGGAAGTTCAAAGGATCCCAGTTCATATAAGATAAACTGTATGTAAGTAAGCATCTTCAAAAGTTTTCTCCAACTTCAATATGATCTGTTTCCGAGATTTCACTTGCCTTTTTCGGTTTTTCCTGTGACTAATTCCATGCAAACGCAGATACACAATTTATATATTATTTTGCCTGTGCATTGGTCAACCCAATCTACTTTGGGGTTAAGGTGCAGCTACTGTTGTTGTTTTTGTTGTATTTAGCCTCTCCATTATCTAATGCTTGTATGCAACTAAAATTAGATATAAAAATTTCAAGAATCTAATGTCATACATGCCATTTAAAAGGCCAATAATGCATGTAAATAGTTCTATTGTAGGACTCCTCACATAACCTTGTTTTTTCATCTAATATCCATTTAGAAACAACATTGACATCTGTAAATCAATGTTTCACGTGCATGCTCAATTGTTTCATACAAAGTTGTATTCTTGAGATCCTTCCGTCCACTCTGTTCAGGATACATTACACTCCCCTGCCACTCTGATTGACTAGATTCTTGTGGTCAAGTTGAATAATTTATATTTAGAATCTTTGTCTATAGCTGCTGCTCTGTGTACCATAACATTTCCCACCTTAAGAAAGAGCTTGTTATCTTTGTTGAATGAACACTCCTGCACTTTGAACTCAAAATATGCAGTTGAGGAAATTTTCCTTCTCCAAGAAGTAAGCTAATAGTCATGTGTTGGGAGTTTTAGTTATATGCTGATACTTACTACTTGTCTCCTTATTGGCCTGTCCCATTTCAAAATTTCGAGATCTCTTTCTTTTGTGGGTGAAGTAGAGATATTTGCCAATTGTTAGTAGTTACTTGTTCTAATGTTATCCTGTTAATTATTTATTCATGTAGGTATAAAGTTGTCGTATTTTGTAAGTGCAACCAAAATTTTAAAGTTGGACATGAGAATACACACTCACCATGTTTTTTTGGTGATAGGATTGTAGTAAGTTTGGAGATAACAGAGGCCTGGATGATTTTGAGCCATTCATAGGTTCAAACATTGTAAAAATGGGTAAGCATGAAGAATATGACAGAGTAGCTGTACATCTAAGGAATGAAATTCCCGAGAACACAAGCTCGACGAGGCGGCTAGATACTCAAGCAGAGGAACTTTTCAGTAAACAGTCATTTCAAGACACTCGAGAAGCTAGTGAAAGGTATCATATGAACGGCTGGAAAGGAGAATTTGAAGAAGATTCTACAACCCTGAGACAGAACAATATCCTGAGTTGTTCTGAGAAGATTATTAGCAGCAACTGGGATAATAGAGGAAAATGTGGTTCCGAATCATTTGGTCAAAGTGCAGGTCATGTAAACAACGATGAGAGTTATATCATGGGCAAGGCAGTGGGTGGACAGCAAGTGACTGATCATGATTCACCTTTGTGCACAAAAGAAAACTATGAGAAGGGGGCGCACACAACTAATGGAATGGTTAAAGCTAAAGTCTCTAATGTTAATTTAACTGAACAGACTAACGAAAGTGACGTTAAAAGAAATTTTCTGTTCCCACAATTAACTGAAAATATAGAATGTGAAACTCAGTCATCTCAAAATGTAGAAGAAAGTATGTGTCACCAAAATCAAGAAAAATATTTCAGCTATGATTCACCACTTTTTGGTGAAACTGGGGCTTGGATACCTGTATCAGTTCCTCCAATGTCGGAGAGTGAGCATGAAGAGTGGAGTAGAGGCTTCTGCTCAAATGGGAGGTACCTTCCTGAAGGTGACACAGATTGGAATCAGTGCATGGGGGAAGACAAGGAGTTGACCATGTGGGATGTGGTTCTGGATATGTTGCTCGCGGCACGAGGAAAAGTGCATTCTCTTACATCTGGTGATATAGTAGGTAATATGTCATGGATATCAAGCCATCTCATTGAGCAGGCTTGGAAAGAGATGGCTCAAACCCTCACAGAAGCTAATTTTGGTAATGCCCAGGAAATTCTGGAGGCAGATCCTCCCAAATGGTTGCCTGACAGTGCATCTTCCACTTGTATGTTATGTAATGTACGGTTCCACCCTATCATGTGCAGCAGGCATCATTGTCGATTTTGTGGAGGAATATTTTGCAATGAATGTACTAAAGGAAGGAGTTTGCTCCCTGAAAAATTTCGCACTGGGGAACCACAACGAGTATGTGATGTATGTTGTGTACGTCTTGAGTCTGTGCAGCCATACCTAATGGATCAAGTAAGCCGTGCTGCTCAGTTGCCAACCCATGACCTCACCGACTTGAGCACACTGAGATCCTGGGTAAACTTCCCTTGGGGACAGTCAATGGAATACGAAATTTACAAGGCCACTAACACTATTCGGGGCTATGAAAGTGTATGATGTTCTATCTTTTATGTTAACTATTGCATCTCTTATATATCTACTTAGTCATACTACTGAAGCAAACACTGATATCTCACCCCACAATATGTATATCTCCCTGCTATATACTTCAGTCTGATTTGAAAGAAACCAATTGCTGCATTATTGTACTATTTAACCTTCTAGCCTCTCATCCACCATTTGGAGTTCTACTGGTATGTATCTTATATGTAAAAAATAAGCAAGCATGGATCTCTTTTTTATGTAATTTCTTGATATCTTACGATGATATATTGGCTGCCTGAAATATTCTGAACAAAAAATTTCAGATTGGTGTGTTGAGTTCTGAGAAGAAAATTCCGGAAGCTATTCTACAAAATGCAAGAGGCCTTGCCATACTTACGGTTGTGAAAGTTGGAGTGATGGTAACCTACAACATCGGAACCGGATTGGTAATTGCACGTAGAGAAGATGGTTCTTGGTCTCCCCCGTCGGCCATTTCTTCTTTTGGTGTAGGATGGGGTGCTCAGGTGAATAAATTTACTACTATATTTCTGCTAAATGTAGTTAAGGATAATTCCTACCTGTATCGAGTTGTATGGATATAGAGGATTCATATAGCCGGCAACTAACTTTGCTCATCTGTATAGAGAGGCATATCATTGTAGGAAGAAATAATAGATATGAGCATTGCATATGGCTCCCTATGGACGGTGGTGTCTTAATTTCCACATGTGGAATCCTTACCCAGTGGCTTCTGGATGTTGTCCATGATCATGGGTAATTAGACAAATTCAAATACCATCTTGAGATGATTTGGGATGGAAAGGAGTCTTCGTTTCATGATAATATTGGTGCTTTGGCAGTTCTGCACTGGGTTTCGTATTAAGCCCTGGCCGTTTCTGTTTAAAGTTGATCATCGGAGAAAGATGTCTGTTCAGTAGTTAGATTCTAGAGATAATTATCAATTAGTTGAAAGGTTCCAGCTTTTCTGTTCTTTCTTTAATGTAGGTTCTTCAAAAAGTGTGTCAAATTGTAAGCAGGTTAATCAGAATATCATTTCTATCCAGAGGAACTTGCCATCAGTAAATCATAAAACAGATTTTTATTTTGTAGGCTGGTGGAGAACTTACTGACTTCATTATTGTTCTGAGAACTACTGATGCTGTCAAGACTTTTGGTGGTGATGCGCATCTTTCTGTTGGAGCTGGTGTGAGTGCTGCTGTTGGGATCATTGGACGAACTGCTGAAGCTGATCTTCGTGCCGGTACTGGCGGCTATGCTGCTTGTTATACATACAGCTGCAGTAAAGGTATCAAGTCCACTTTGTTTTTAAGTCCACATGTATTGTGCATGTTGTTCTTTGATTTGTATATTCTGTTATTGCAAGATAGAGTTTGAATGTGACTTATATCTGCTTTCTATATCAACACGATTGTTAATGACCAGAGAATTTTATTTTATTTTTTTGATAAAGAATGACCAGAAAAATATTAATCTAATCATTCCACACTCTTGCCTGTGGAAAATTTTTGGAATAATCAATTATGCAGAAAATTTTCTCTAACAGAAAATAATTATGGGGTTTGAACTACAATAATTCATAGAATTCTTGTTGATTTAACGTTAAAAGAGTTTAGGCAAGTTAGTGAACCTCACATCGATTTTCTCACTGTATTTACTATGAATATATCTTTTGTTTATATCACGGGGAAGTTAAGTTGATGCTTTCTTTCAATGCGTAGTTATATCTTTATATCCATGTTTAAAGTGCTGTTTTTTTGTTGGTACAGGTGCCTTTGTTGGGTGTTCCCTTCAAGGGAGTGTTGTGACTACCCGAACACGAGAAAACTCCAGATTTTATGGTAGCCAGTCAATGAAAGCTTCAGAAATTCTCCTTGGCTCGTTGCCGAGGCCCCCTGCTGCAGCCGCCCTATATCGTGCACTCGCTGATTTATACCAGAAGCTCTGAAGGTCACATGCGTCTTAAAGTGCTGTACATAATGTTTGGGTTGGAAATTTGGAACTTGATTACTGCTATTCTTTGTGAATTATGATTATATAGATATAGTGATTTTGTACAGTCTGGAAGAAAGAGAAAATTGTAAATATAATCATGATCTTTGCTGGGAGAAAATCCAAGCTCAATTGATCTATTGGCAATTTGGCATTCAATTTGGAAAGGGAAAAAATGGATGAGGAAAATTATGCGGTGGTGTTTGTTCTCATACTCGGATAATTATTAATCCAATTATTCTTGATTACACCAAATCTAGATTTGCATTTCAAAGTTCTGCTGCCACATTTATCATTGCAACCTAAGGGCCAAGTTAAAGGGAATATACATTTTTTACATTGGCCTTTATGTTGCATTCAAAAATTTGTGAGACTTATGCACTTCGGGCATATGAGAGAATACTTCTTTCCTCCTAATAGCTTATAGGCAATTGTCTATTGACAGTTGATGAACAGTTAAGAATTTGATGGCATCCCCAGCTGTCAACTCCAGCCAAAATTGTTCAACCCTCTGATATGTCATTAAGATTCCTCCATTATTTGCTTAATAGGCTCAGATTTCCATACATTCAAAGAGTATTCACATAGGCTACCTTGCATTTTTCACATTAGTCTTTGTGGCTATCACAACTTGGGCAAACCTGGTAGAGCCTACTCTTCAATAAAGCACTGTGTTTCGAAATGAAAATTATGAGGAAAAACAAATGAAAGGTACAGAAAGACAGATTCTTGTTGGTCAACTCTAGCTACTACTATATCGTGTGAAAAATTACAACAGGGTAACTACAAACATATCCTGACACTAAAAGAGAAAAAGAATTAAAAGAAGAGGGGAGAATATTAGAGAAAAGAGGATAACGTTCCCCCAACCCAATTGGGAAAAAGAAAGCACAAAAAAAAAAAAAAAAAACACGCTCCACATGAGCTTTCAAGTAACTGCTGCTCCTACTATGTAATTGTGACTTCTGGTTTTCACTGTACCAGAGTATCTTCACATTCAGAAGGGATGATCAACACAAGAAGTTAAAAACTTCCAAACTTTGCGACGATCATATAAGCATAGATTTTCACTTTCTCTCGCACGCCCTATCTGCAAAGCAACAGAATAACACTAATCAGCCGCTTTCAACAAACAAATTCCACTTGAAACGAGCTTAGATGAGAGAGAAAGAGGAAGGGCGGGGGTGAGAGTTGGCTAAGTGTGTTTGTCACAAAGGTTGAAAATAAGAAAGTTTACCTAGTGCCGGAGTTCCCAAGTGTAAGCTCAAGATCATCAGTGATGCACTCTTCGTGAATTCTTTCTCCTTCCCATGGTTTTACTACACCCTTCATATTGCTGCCAAATGCAAACTCTGCTGAGATAACATCCGACATTGGCACATCAGCTGTTTGGTCCATACAAGCTCCAATTGCAGGTGAACATGTCCCACTTTGCCCAGGTGTCCACATTCGAGACCCTCCATTTGATAATGGCTCCTTAAATCCAAATGGATTTGACGAGACGAGGCTGAATGTGGGAGATGAAGGCCCATCCTGTGGAGTTTGAACACCAGAGAGCCATCCTGAATCTGGTGGGGTTTGGCGACCTGGACTAGGAGGGGTTGAGGACGGCAAGAAGGGATAATGCTGCTGTATCCATGTAGAGTTGGCCGCGGGATTTTCCCAATTATCATTCATCCTAGGAGTACGGGCAGTGGGAGAGCTCAAAGGTGGAGTCACAGGAGCACTTATAGAACCTCCAGGAATACACAGATGATGGGGAAACTTGGACGAGGACGGTGATGAGCCAGATGACAGGTTCTTAAGCCAAGGAATAAGCGAGTTGGGATCAGAATTATTTTGGACATTGGCAACATAATGGGACGAGATCGGACTAGGGATAGATGATGAAGCGGGACTCGGATTATACGAAGCACCAGGGCTCAGTTGATAAGACGAACAAGGGCTTACAGATACAGAACTACCAATAATATCCATGCGTTCTACTGGCTTGCATCCCTGCAGAAGAGAACAAATGTTAAGCAGCGACAAAGGAGCAAATCAAATAGTGAATAGTGAACCCTTCCCCAGAACTATGCAATTATAGCAGAAAGAGAACTGACATTCGCAATGCCCCGACTTGAAAGATTATATGATCTTTTTAAAGCTTAAAAGTGTTCCCTTTACATGACTTCAACAGCTTAAATTAGAGATGAAGTGTAACTTAGTTATTACTTATACCAGATATACATGAATGCTCCAATAAAAGAATGCACCTTAGTGATTCATCAGTTACTTAGTAATATATCCGCTGATTTGCATACATCTATCAGCAGCACAAAAATCCCATATCCAAATCAGAAGCCTCCGCTCTTAAAATGAGCATATATAAATTCTGTTATGGAATGAGGAGTACCTACATCTATGTTCTTGTAAAAATGCAGATATTGCTATGCTGTAGGGAACCAATTTTCCACCACACTGACCAACCAACTTCTCTCTTCAAGAAAAAAAACATGTTGATAGATTGAGAGTACAATTGCCCTGTTTGCGTTGGTATCCACAGGATAGTTGATGCATCTAATAATTTGGCAAAGAAGGTAGCAACAATGTAATGACCTTTTAGGATAACCAGTATCACGGAAGAGCTAATATATCTGGCGGCTACCAAGCCAAAAACAGTAATTAAGAGAAACAATAATGAACGAGAAACAAAAAGCCATCAACATTTACTTGCAGAATCCCATATTTTTACACATTTTAAAGAAATCTTCCAGTTAAGGTCAACCAAAAAGTTTCAAACAGATGTAACTGTGGGTCAGCTATCGAAAGTAAATTTGCTGTCCAAAGAAGCAACCAAGAAATTAAAGAACTTAGTTGAAATATTGTTTGTCCCAAAAGATGGTCTCTTTTAGAACCTCCCAAAATAGTGTCCCTTTAAGCAATGTCTTTAAACATTCAGTTTAATATAACAGTTACAACCCAAAGTTTGCTATTTTTATCACAATTTCCGTCTACATTATACTCAACAAGTAACAGGGTCAACATATGAACCTACATCTTACTAACTAATAATAAACAATTCAAATATTCAATTCTTTTTTTTTTTGATTAGGACAATTCAAATATTCAACTCTTGCTCCTAAATCTAATAGATACATCTGTCAAACTAGAAATATTAAATTGAGACGTATGGAGTATTCAAATTGCAAAATCCTGAAATTTCAGAAAATTACATTTCCCCAAGACAAGATTTCCAGTAGCTTGAAATGGCTAAAGAAGTAGTGCAAAAGTCACATTACCTGCAGCAAGATGAAGAGTATTCCCTTGGTCCAAAAGGGCCAAGTCTATCTCCATAAAGCGATTTTCTATTTGACCGAAACATTTTGAACTTAATGTTTTGAAACTCCTAATGTAGTAACCATTACTACTTTTAATCAGTTTAATTATAAATGTTCCCACACAAAAAAAGGTCTCCAATTCATTCTAATTGTAATAGTTCTCCATAAGTTTAAAAGCATTTATCCGCCCAACCACATCTATTCTCGACCTTTAAATTTCCTAATTTAGGCCCCACTTGTTGCCTACTTGAAAAAATCCAATATCCTTTTTGCCATCATCTTGTTTATTCTCAAATGGCTCTTTTTCAACTTTCATCCATAGCAATCATGTTGTGTTGGGTCCACTCTCTCATCCCGTTGATCAAGACTCGGATAACATGACCACTAAAACCCTACATGTTAATGATAAAAGCATCCAAGTACACCCATAAAAAATTGGACATAACCCTATTGCCAAAACAAGCCATAGAAAACATAGAATGATGGCACTACCAAAAATAGTAGACAACTGTAACCTACCATCCCAACAACTTTTGAGAAAGGGTGTCCATATCCAATGATAATGTCAACTATATGATTAAACCACAAATCCAGCTAATAATGTTACCCTCTCTCCTCCTAGCCCATCAACAGTTTTTCTCCCCATCACATCCAAAATTAATTTCCCCACACGCTCTACAGCCTCAACTATAATTATGAAGAATAAATATTGGAATAAAATAAAGATAAAGGAACCAACAACATTAATAGAACTAAAGGGTTTAATATCTTTCTTGTTTTTTTCTCATAATGGTGGTTTAATTCTGTCCAGCAACGATTTAAATAGACCACAAGAAATTAAGTACTGCCTGTTTAAGTGAACCTATTTCCTTTTGAGTCTGTTCCCAAAAAGAATGACATCTTCCTTGTGTTTTTAGAAGCAAAAAGCACAAAAAAAAAATAAAGTCCATAGGCCTTGAAGCGCACACTTCTCTATAATGATCAAATTACAATTAAAATATCTAATTTCAGCATACAGTATACAATAGTGCTTATATTAATCCAACTCCTCAAAGTTGAGATTCATAGAACCAACTGCTTCTCATTGGGATTACTTTGTGCGTCATATTTGAAGTGCACACTTCTATAAAGCGCACAGCTTCACCTATGAAGTGATAACCCCTTTGCTTCTTATTGCTTTATGCTTTAAGCTACGAAGTGATGACTTCTAATAAAACTACCCCTCCTTAAATAAGGAAAACTATTTAACTTAAACGTCTCATTCTACTCTTAACGACAAGCTTTTATAGCTAGCCTACACAAATGCTATAGCATATTTTAAAATCGCGGGTGTCAAAAGTTGTATAGTCACAAAAATGTTATGCCATGTTTAAACTTACAAGTGTCAAAAGAAGTAAAGCCACAGAAGTTATATTGCATATTTAAGACCAAACATTTCATTTTTTTCTTTCTTGAACTGAAACTGAATGCTCAGTCAAATAGGATCACATAACAAGGAGGAGTAATTTTTTTCTTTTCTGAGATTTGATTTCTGATAGTGATGCATCAAGGGGTTGTACTTTCGTGAATTTACTATTGAACCTTGAGATTAGATTCCTAAACTACCCTTCATAAAGAGACTGCAGATTCAGGACTGCAAGCAATCCAAGGACTGGTAAAACCCTGGAATCAGCTGAAATGTCCATACAGCCCATCAATTTCAAAGGAAAAATGTGGGACCCTGGCAGTACAGCAGGGGTAATATCGTCAAATTAACATCTAGGTGAAATGTTCAACAGACTTTCTGAACGCTCTCTGACTATGCACAAAATACACGGAGCAGAACAAATCTACGGAGGATTCGTCTCTACAATCTTTTGCTTTTCCTTTAAATTTGACTATGAAAAAAGAACTAAATTTACAAAATCCAAATGACTGAAAAAAACAATCCGAACCTCTAGTTGCACAAATGAAGCACTAATCTTCCCAAAAAAAAATACCTTCTCTGTCCCAATTTACGTGGCACAGTTAGAATTTCGAAATTCAAGCTTCTAAACTTTGACCGTGAATTCGGATACAGAAGCTTTAAGTTTATTTGAAATAAAATTTACATAGAAATTAGGTTTACTCTCGCAATTCCAACTGTGCCACGTAAATTGGAACAAGACGGAGGGAGTAGTAGTAAGAAATTAGAAGCTATTTGCAGAGAGATAGAGAAAGGAAGAGGATAAAATGGTCATATTTAAGGAAAAAGCAGTTTACCTTTCTGTAAGTAGTTCCATCTTCCTCAACGATCCAACCAGCTTCTTTACACAGAGCTTTCAATACCTCGTTGTTATCACAGTGTTTGGGGAGCTTATAGTTACCATACATCCTTAATCCGGCGAAGATCTTGGCGGCGATCGCCCTCCGCCGCCGTTCTCTCCGCTTGTTGTTATCTCTCTCCTTCCATGTCGGTAGCCTCGTGCCGGAAGTCATTTACAACGACGCCGTTTGCTCCGGAATAGAAGACTTGTAAACCGGATTAAAATCGACCGGTTTAGTTCTGGACCGGGCTTTGGCAAAACCTGGAAATAGAAATTGAGAGAGAACTTAAGACATTCTTATGAGCTAAATATGACAAGTTTCTGATCTAAATATTAGCAGGTGAAAGTTAGAATTTTGCCACTGAATATTGAGGGGAACTACGAAATTACCATTGAGATTGTTTGTTTTTATTAATTGAAAAGTCCTGTAAATGTGGGTAGTGCACGTGTTGAGTCTTTTCACACAAGTTTTAAGCAGGAAATTACGTGTGGAGTGTCCCAGAAGTGAGTGGTCTTCAATTTATAAGAAAAGTCTTTAAATAATACTCTTTCTTTATTTATTTTTACTAGTTTAGTGTACGTGTTCTACGCGTGATCAAAACATATACCTTATTTAACAACAAATACTAAAAATAAAATAGAATTTAACTACGAACTTCATCACTAAATTGCTGCTCATAGCTAAGAACTTTTTGATAGACTTATATCAAATACTTTGTACACAAAAGTTTTATACAAAAACTATACAAGAATTTCTCATAGAATAAAAATCAACTCCTAGATCATACTAACAAAGAACAAAAGATTAAAAAGAAAAAAAATAAAGATTCAAACTCTACCAACCTTATGAATCCAAACACATAAGTATATCCCTGATTTGATCAGAGGCCATCAACTTTAACCTGCAAGACAGGACATATAATTTATTTTTTTTAAAAAAAAATTATTAATAGTAAAAGAGTATTTTACCATAACAAAACATAAAACAAATCAAACAAACAAATAAATTTTAACCTCAATATTACATTCACTGTATAATTGCATGAGTGTAAAGCGACGGGCTCCATACATATGTACCTAAAGAAGCATTACAGAACGAATGAGAACATTAAAAATTAATAAAATATTATAAAATAATAAACTAAGAAGGAAGAAGAATATATTAGAGAGGGAGAAGAGTTCTTGTTTCGTTTGAGAAATTAATTACAATGAAGGAAAACACTTTATTTATAGGAGAAAACTGACTTGGCCCTAAATTTAGGGTTCCTATCTTTTCTCAAAAGAAACAAAGTAGACATTCACTATAATAAAATAAATATATTTATAACTTAAAAAATATTTATAGAAGTAATTATTAGTAAACAAAAACTTATTAAAGTGTTTTAATGTTTTCTGTGCGTACGTAATAAAAAAAAAGGCGTACACAAGCCAAAAAAAAGATAATCATAAAAGTCTTCTCATATATTTAGGAGTCTTTCCATATATTTAGGAGTCTTTTCATTCAATTTTTTAAATACTTATTATAATCAATATTTAATATGATAAATATAATGATATAATAATTAAAGGAAAAAGGTGAAAAGATAACTTTATCTATTGTGAATTCTTTTAATGAAGGGCAAAAAGTTCAAATCACATTATAACGTGCTTTACACTTTTAATATAATATAGATGTATAGAACAAATACATTTTTACCCCTCTACACCACAACTCTCCATGTTCATTTGTCTCTCAACTTTTAATTTTCATTTTTACCTTTTTTTTTATCTTTTAAATTTTTTTCTTTTTTCTTTTTTTTCTTTTTTTTCTTTTTTCTCAATTTTTTTTAATTCTCGTTTTCTTTTTTCTCAACCTTTATTTTTATTTTTTTTATTTTTTCTTTTTCTCTCAACTTTTTTTTTTGTTCTTTTTTTCTCAACCTTTATTTTTTTTCTCTTTTTTCTTTTTTTTCTCAACTTTTATTTTTTTTCTCTTTTTTCCTTTTTTTTAATCTCTATTTTTTCCTGTTCTTTTTTTTTCTTTTTTCTTAACCTTTATTATTTTTTGCTAATGAACAAAAAGTTGGATAATCTGCAAAAAGGATTTTCTTTATTTAAAATCGAAGTAAAATTAAGGACGTGCATTGTTTGGAAGTCTTTTGGAACAAGTCTTGCCTCTAAGGCAAATATTATAGAATATCTCATAAATCAAGACACAATGAGGTAGTGCCAAGTCTTGCTCGTGGGGCATAACTTGTTGTTTAAAAATTCTTGAGCTAAGTCTTGCCTCTAAGGCAAGAGTTTTTATAGAGTATCTCATAAATCAAGACACAATGAAATAGTGTGAACTCTTGCCCATGGGGTGTAACTTGTATTTTTTGAGAGGTCCTTGAGCTAAGTCTTGCCTCTGAGACAAGTGTTATAAAACATCTCATAAATCAAGACACAATGTACTAGTGTCAAGGCTTGCTAATGGGGCATAATTTGTTGTTTGAAAGTTCTTAGGCTAAGTCTTGCCTCTAACGCAAATAGAACATCTCATAAAACAAATAAAGGTTGAGAAAAATAATTTTAAAAAAGAGAAAAGAAAAATTAAAAATCAAAGAAAAAATAAAAAAATAGAAGTTGAGAGGAAAAAAAATTTGAGAAAAAAGGAAAAAACGAAGAAAAAAAAACAAAAAATAAATGAAAATAAAGTTTGAGAAAAAGAAAAAAAGGAGAAAACAAAATAGAATTGAGAGGAGAAAAGGAAAAAAAAAGATTGAGAAAAAAGAAAAAAACGTAGAAGAAAGAATATAAAAGTTTGAGAAAAAAAGAAAAAAAAAAGATTGAGAAAAAAAAAGATAAAAGAAAAAAAGAAAAAAGAAAAAAGAAATATAAAAGTTGAGAGGCAAATGAGCATGGAGAGTTGTTTAAAAATATTTGAGGTATAGAGGGGCAACAATGTAGTTGTTCTGTACATAAAAACAAGGAAGACTATTTTTGTAAGACCTTTCTTATGAGGAGCAAAAATACAAAGTCACTCCCTTTAAGGAATATTTGTATAGTTATCCAGTTTTAAGGGTCATAAATCGTAAATTAAATTATTTTGGGATTATATTTTTACTGGACTAATTTATTTTGTACCTGGAAAATGGGATATTAAATTTATATCCTCAACTAAATACAATAGTATAATTTATGTTTTGAACTTAATTTTGAATATTTTACATTATTTCACGTACCAAATGATCCGTTAGTGGAATAGTTGCAGAGGAAATTGTCAAGAAAGGGATGTAGGGGGTAAAAATGGAATCTTAGAAGGATGACCAAGTCAAAATTCCAAAAGAGACCAAAAACAATGATTGTGTTTCTGAATTTGGGGGTATGAAATCAACCCTTTTGAAAATTTTGGACTGAAAAGTACAAATTCCACCTTCAATTATAAAAGCAGATGTCCTTTCTCCTTTCTAAGGTCTCTTTTTTCTTTTTTCGTACTAATTAAGATAAGTGTTATCGGGAATAGTTACTACTATTACATACTTTGACTTGTTTTAGATGTATAAACAGTCCATCTACAAAGGAAGAAATCACAAAAAAGACAAAGGTTTAATATGTTGAACCTTTTAAATTTGTTGTAAATTTTATAAATATATTTAAATTACAATTTGTTTCAATTGAACATCTGGATACATTGTAGATTGTTCCTATTAAATATTTTTAATTCAAATTTTAAAGAAAAAAATTGTGTATATTCTCAAGTGTTCATTACATAAATTAATTAATCGCTTGGAATATGACACGTTCTTTAACTATACATGTTTTTGTCTTAATAAGCTGTAAAACCTCCATGCATGTTCCAATTGAGGTTTATGTGTATAATTAAAAGAGATAACATATTTTATATGATTAACTTAAAACACTTAAAAACGCACGCATTTCTTTTTTAAAAATTTGAACCAAAAGTGTAATATAAATACTTTATTATGTATTCTGGAGCTCAAGTAAAAATAAATAGTAATTAGGGTGTTAAAATAAAGGTGACAAGTTTAAGAAGTTGTCGATGCATTAAGAAAAAAAAAAACAATAGTAGTGGATTACTGAAAAAATATGAACATAAGGTTTCCAAAAAAAGGTTCATCCCGATGCAAATTTTACTCGGTATAAAAAAAAAGTTAAACTACCTAAAGAGACATACCTCCTTACCATGTTTACTAACTCTCCCACTACTTTATTTTAATTACTTAATATACCACATGTTAATCAAAAAATCACTCGGATACATCGCCTCAGGTCGTGATACATCGTCTCACCTCGGATACATCCCACCCGATGTATCAAAGGTAAAACCAAAGAATGCCGATGTATCCGAGTGGTTTTGGGATGTATCCAATGAGATTCTGATGTATCCGAGTAGTTTGGGGATATATTCCGAGGTGAGACGGTGTATCCCCAGGTGAGGGATGTATCCAAGTGGGATTGAGGTGGGAAAAAGAATAATTAACTACCAAAGATGTGTGTTTTATGTAAGTTACCCTAAAAAGAATTCAACGCAGGTCCCTTATCAATATACATGAAACTATTTGCACCATATTATTATAAAATAGTGTTTTGATGTATCTTTATTTTGCAGACAAATTTAGCCCTACCAGTGGGGAGAATTTTTAGATAGTGACCTGAAAAAGGTCATTTCGTGTAAATGCTACGATATACATGATAAAAATAGCGCTTATTGATCATTTTTCGATATTATCTTTTAAAAATAAGTGATGTTGTGGAGTTTTTAAATTTCACAGATGTTCATTACATGAAATTTGAAATCCCATGACAATGATTATTTTTTAATTATATTATAAGAGATAAAAAGTAGATATTCATGAATTTAATTAGATATACATCATCTGTAATGGGCTTTCAGCATTGTAATTTAGTTGGGCCTACCTTCCCAAAGTCCATAAACGTTACAACGTAATGGGTCTAAAGTCCAGTCTACTATTAGTTTGAATCTAGAACCAGTTGGGAGGGATTCTAACGTTACAATTTTTATTTTTTTTAAAAAATATTTTATATTGCAAATAGCCATATAAAAGATAAATTATTATTATTCGATGTTACAACACTATTAAAGTCGACACATAGTTTTAGTTGGTAATCGATTAAGTTCAAGAACTTAAAGCAGGATTATATTTATTTATTTATCCTTACAGAAAAGACATGTCGCAATTGATAGATTGATCAATGTTAACAAAAAATCTAATTTTGTAATAAATGAATTATGTTCTTAAATAAAACTGTACATCCATAATAACAATCATATCTAATTATTTAATTTGTGCCTCGAGATATTAAACAGTAAACTTCAATCACTTTTTTATTTTAGAAGATAAAAATAATTTACGATAAGCACAAAAATGTAGTGAAGAAATTCATAAGGAACATTCAAGAGACGAATATAAGCTAGGAATATAGCTATCGGCCTTCTAATTCCTCACACGTGAAAAATAACTGATTTAATTTGTATAGATAAATGATCTTCTTTGTATTCATAACTTATGACTTTTAAATTTTAGTTTATAAGTTGTTAAATAAGGACTTTTAGTATCTGACTATTTAAAATAATTGTTGATCGGTAATTAATCTAGAAAATGAAAAATGACCTAATACAATTAAATTGCTCCAATAGTGTAAAAAAATTATATAATTAATGTGCATGACTTAAATACATTTTAATTTATTCTTCAACCACTTTAATTATCATACTTTGATAGACACTATGCTTAGCATGTGCTCTTTTTGTGGAACAAAAAATATGGTAAGACGATAGCTTAACTAACAATTGCTCTTTTTGTCGAACCAAATATATGGTAAAATGTTATTTAAACTATTTTTTTTTGTTATTTTTTTTGTCATATTTTATTTTTTGAGAGTCAAATTATATGGACTTTTATTATTTTAAGATATATTTTTATCATATTAACATGAGAAGAAATGCAACTTATAATATTTTTTGAATATCTGAATTTAAAATTTAAAATAATGAATTAATCTAATTCAATTTAGCTCCGGGATTAGTCAAATTAACTCTCGTAAAGTAAAATGTGACAAGTAAAAGTGAGCGAAGAAAGTATCATCTTTTTATCTAAGCTTTCTAGATTTTGTCATTCACGTAAAAATCAAGGAGCTCCTAATTAATATAGTTGGTTCATGAAAGTAAAAGTGAGCGAAGAGAGTATCATCTTTTCATCTAAGCTTCTAGATTTTGTCATTCACGAAAAAATCAAGGGGCTCCTAATTAATATAGTTGGTTCATGTCTAGCTTTCGAGGAATTAAATAAACAAAAAAACAATCTCTAAAAGGAAGTGAAGTCTCGAATTGTAACAAGTTATTTGGAAAAAGAAAGAGAAATGGTAAACATGATCTACTTTTGTATTTAATCATGATTAACTTATATATTTTTATCTTGATTTATAACTAAACCATGAAATATTGGACTAGTAAATAAAGGGGCTTAGGCAAAACAATTCCCACGAACAACAAATAATTGTCAATGTTTATTTCAATAATTGTATTGCTAAACTCACTTATCATATACTTTCTTATCTAATTTTAGAATGCTATTGGTAACTTCACTTTATCTAATTTTATGTATATGATTTTTAGTTTATCCAAAATTTCAAACAATATATACGTAATTCTTTAGACATCATGTTGAAAATTACCATCACGCCTTTAGGCTTTAAGACTTCCACTTTAAATTTCTATTTAATCACCTTCTCATCTTCGCATTGCATATTAAAGAAATTAAGAGACTCTCAATTCCGCTCTTGTTCATAAGTTAGATTTGGTAAATAATGCAAATTTTCGTTCATGGGATATAAGTCAGTTTTTAAACTAAATTTTACCTCGAAGATGAGAGTTATTGACTGTCTCATGAGTAAGACCTTAGTAATACAATATAAATTGTTGCTCATTGTTAATTTAATCTCCGAGCAATCTTTTTTATAATTAAGATAAAAAATTCAAAATCGAACATTTTAAGAGATAGTAGGAATAATTTTCTCTGCAATCATCATCGCTAGGGAAATAAGGCCCACACGGTTTCGGAGGCCCCAAGAAATTCTAGTTTGCTCACCAAAGCAGTGACGTCATTAATTCTATTTTTCATTTTCTTCGTCCCCAAGCTAACAACACTAGTACTAAACAACAAACAAACATATACACTTAAAATGAAGTTATTTTATATGAAGTTATTTTAAAATTTTCATAACTTAAAACGTTTTTTTTTTTGTTATTGATGGAGTCACATTGAATTAAGGGGAGGGGGGAGGGGGTGGGGTGTATGTTAATCGACATTTTCTTACTGAAAATATATATGCATACGGCCTTTCGGTTATTGTTTCGACGGAATTGGATAATTTTGTATTTATATTAAGAAATTTATTTAATATTTATAAATAATTTATTAGTTTTTCTTTTAGAATCTAAAACACATAATTAAAATTTTAGCTCAATTTTTTTTCTTTTTATATATATTATATGTGAATTTCCTTGATTTTTCGTGTATCTTCTTTTATATTTATCTTTATTAATGAATATTCTAATGTCGTCTCTAATATTTATAATTATCAAGAACAAAAGAAATTATAATTAAAGTATAACAATATTATATTTAATGTAATTTTATAAGTGTAGTCTATAAAAGGTAATGTGTATACCGTCTTACCTTTACGTTATTAAGGTTTAGCGATTTTTTTCAATCGACACTCAACTCAAGTAAAACATACCCAAAAAAAATTAAGTAAGTTAAACATATACAATAGCGAAACCATGCTGAAAAACATTTAAGTTTAGAAAAAAACAAGTAACAACAATAAAATATGATAACTGAAGTAAAGTAAATAACCGGTAACACTACAATTATACTAATTAAATTATTTATAAATAAAAAAATGTAATAAATAATTGAATTTAAAAAAATAAAATAAGACAGAGAATTAATGAATTCAACATCTACGAACTTCCAACGACGCCGCTCGGTTAAACAAGATAGTACTAATTACTAAACTAAACAAAATCTACAATAATTATTGCCACATTATATTGTTTTTTTTCAGTCTGATCCACTATTAACTTCTTAATTAATTTTTGATCTCTACCAAATTATTCTTCTGCTTTGCTAAATCAATTGTTTGATTAATTTATTTTTTCATTATTATTCCACTTTCCAATAGAGAAATATTTTTTAAAATTTGAGTATTTATTTTGGGATCATTAATGTTCACTTAGCCCTAGAAAAGTTAGCACAAATTCCAATTTTTTTTGATTTTATAAATTCCTCACGGATCACAAGAAACCTAACCAAATCCTCAAAGTACCAACCAACTATTTCAGTAGAAGAAGCTTAAACAATTTTCTTCTAATTTTTTCTCTCTCAGGTAATTTTTTTTTTAAGAAAAATTCTTGATGGTTTATGTATTTGTGTATAATTGTATGCTTTTGCGTGAAGTTTGGGACACCCATGACTTCCTTTTTTTAAAACGACTTTGATGTAATGGGTTTGGAAATTTGTCTAATGGGTTATTGGACTTTTCTTTGTTTTCTTACTTTTTTTCCCTTCCAATTTTGACTGTTGTTTAGTGTGAATGCAGGAAAAATTTGGCCTTGATTGTGATTCTTGGATACACATAATATCGAAAAAGGGTTGATTTGTTTTTGGAGGATAATGGGATTTATGCAATTTTTGAGCTCTGGAAAATTTTGGGTTTCTGCAAATGATTGCAAAGGTGTTGGCTTTGGTTGGTTACAGGGTGGCAAAAGGTGTAGAGTTTCTTGAATTTGTGAGGTTGAGGTTCTGTTTATCTTGGGGTTGACAATAGGAGTTTTGGGTGTTATTGGTTTGGGGGTAGATTTTCTTCTGGAATGTCCGAGAAGATGTTTTTTTTTTTCCTTTTTTAAATGATACATTTGAAGTTTCTTTTAGTTGACAATAGGAGGAAGAAAGATATGAGTATTCGGGAATGTTGAATTCTTGTCACCTGGAAAGTCAGGTATATATAAGATAAGAATCTGTTTTCACAATTGAGCAAGTAGTCTGTAGTGTGTGGTGTTCCGGAAACAAGCATGTGCTTGTAAATTGATGGAGATCTGAAATTGCGAGAAGTTCGTTGTTTGATCAGGTGAGATTTGCTTCAACTTGATTGTATCGCGAGGAGATCGAGCTCATAACGATCCTTACTAGACGTTTCTGTGTTTTGGAGTGTGGTAATAAGAAGTTTTGCTCTCAGTAGATGCTTTGTTTCGTTATTTTAGTTTAGGGCTTGTGACTTTCGTTTAAATTTATCATGGATGAAGCTACGTGCAGCACGAATGCACTGCCTCCTTTTCTTACAAAGACATATGAAATGGTGGATGATCCATCTTGTGATGCCATAGTCTCATGGAGTTCGAGTAATAAAAGCTTCATTGTGTGGAATCCTCCAGATTTTGCAAGGGATTTGTTGCCTAGATACTTCAAGCACAATAATTTTTCCAGCTTTATCAGACAGCTAAACACTTATGTAAGTGAGCTAGTTCCACTCACATTTTTGAAATGATTTTTTGGTTTTATCAGTTTTATCTTATTTGTTAGTATTCACATGCCTGATCTCTTTTGTGCTCCAGGGATTCAGGAAAATTGACCCTGAAAAATGGGAATTTGCAAATGAAGATAATTTTGTTAGAGGTCAGCCGCATCTTTTGAAGAATATCCATAGACGTAAACCTGTTCACAGTCATTCTGCACAGAATCTTCATGGCCTCTCATCTCCATTAATTGAATCAGAAAGAAAAGGATACAAGGAAGATATTCAAAAGCTGAAGCATGAGAATGGATCACTTCACTTAGACCTACAAAGACATAAGCAGGATCACCAAGGACTTGAATTGCAAATGCAGGTTTTGACTGAACGTGTTCAACATGTGGAGCATCGTCAGAAGTCCATGCTCTCTGCTTTAGCTCGAACCTTAGATAAACCGGTAACGGATTTGAGTCACATGCCACAACTTCAAGTGAATGAGAGAAAAAGAAGGTTGCCAGGAAACAACTGCCTCTATGATGAAAGTGACCTGGAATATACGCGAGGGATTTCATCCAGGGCTTTGACTTGGGAAAATATGAACCCGTCCTCTCTTCTGACAATGAATGCAGAACTGTTAGATCAAATGGAATCTTCTTTGACTTTTTGGGAGGATGTGCTACAAGATGTTGATCAAGCTGGGATACAACAGAATTGTTCACTGGAGTTGGATGCATCTACAAGTTGTGCAGATAGTCCTGCTATATCTTACACACAACTAAATGTTGATGTTGGGCCTAAGGCTTCTGGAATTGACATGAATTCTGAGCCTAATGCAAACACTACTCCTGAGGTTGCGGAACCAGAAGACAAAGCAGCAGTAGCAGGGACAGCTGCTAATGTCCCAACAGGGGTTAATGATGTATTTTGGGAACAGTTCCTAACTGAGAATCCTGGTTCAGTTGATGCACCCGAAGTACAGTCGGAAAGGAAAGATATTGGTAGCAAAAAGAATGAAAGCAAACCAGTTGACAGTGGAAAATATTGGTGGAACATGAAGAGTGTAAATAGCCTGGCAGAACAGTTGGGACATCTTACTCCAGCAGAGAAAACTTAATTTGGTAGGTCATATGATAAATACTTTATCTACAGTGTTGGCCTTCTGGCTTGTTGTATATCTAGTGTACTAGTTGTTTTTATCAGAGAGTAGATATACTTGTTGATGTATAAATTGATTTTGTTCTTGCTGTGCATTGCATGAATTAGGGAAATATCGAGCTTCTGAAAATTCTCTGGCTTAAATTCCTTGTTTTATGTTGGTTTGTTCTTATTAGCCTTGCTCGTTGTACTTCCATTTCGATACAATGATTTCTCTTTATTATTTGACTTAAAGTCTCCACATGTTTGCAGTCTTTTGCGCTTAGCTGATATTTGTTGGTTATCTTGTAAGATGCAGTGTCTCTTGTATCTAAAGTTTTTTTCATTTTAAGCTACTCTGAAAGTATTGGGTCTACACAATTTATCTCCAATTATCCTATATAATTGAATGCATATGCACTCTAAATCACAAAATTACTAAAATGCAGGCTTTTGTTTTGCCATTTTCATGGTAATTGTTTATTCTTAAGTTATAATTCTGCTTAGAGATGTTAGAGAGTTTTGTTTCTATTCTCAAGTGCATTTGGTTATACAATTATGGTTGAACTTCTACTAGCAGTTTCTCAGGAAACAGGGAAAACATGCTGCTGTTTGGGAAAGACAACTAATGCTATATTAGATATGTAAAAAAGGTTGGATTACAGATTCGGATTTGAACAGTGAAGACAATAGTGTGTTGAAAATACACACTCCTCTTTCCCCTTAATTTATCCCCTGCACTTTTCTCTGTGTACACATTGTTGTAAGAGTGTCACTTTAGAGTATAGAAATTATGTTGCTCGAAGCATCGCATATTCTGTAAGCTTATATCTCTTCTGGGTTGAAGGCTAATGAATGTTGTCTGAAGCACAGCAAGAGCAACGCAAAATCAAAGAAAGAATATGGTGAAGGAAAGACATAGTACAATTTGTCTTCTTTATCTTCTTTCATCATCTTAATAGAATTTCCCTACGTCCCGTTGCAGTCAACACAAAACTTTTGAAGACAAATAGAACATACTTGCTTTTGATATGGTGCCAGAGAGGAAAAGAGGGAAAGGGAAGGGGGAGAAATGAGAAAGGGAGAAGAGAGAGTTGAGAGGATCTAAAGACAGAAACAGAATAAGTATGTCTAGCAGATGTTTCCTGTGTGGAGGTGGTGGAAGGTTCAAAGCATTTAAATCTGCACTGTTCTATATCCAGGAAATTTTTGGGCTTGTTTACCCTTTTTTTGGATATATAATTGGTTGACGCCAAGCAATCTGTAAGACACAATTAACAATTGGAGAAATCAGAAGATAAAGAAGAGTCTCAAGGCAACATGGAACGCCATACGTCAATGCCTGTCTGAAGAATATATAAGGAAATGAATTTCAGATGTTTTGAAGGAGAAGCAGTATCATTTCATTGTATGAGGACACAGTTGTTTACAATTTTTGGCTTTCTGGTGTAAGATGTGAATCATTTTGATACCTTGCTGAACTATATTGGCTCCTTCAGTGGGTAAGGAGTACAGCCCTCTTTTTGTACAGATCCCAGCACCCTCTTGGGATAGATAGAAATTGCAATTCTAAATCAACACATTTGTTCAAGTCTGTCAAAAAACATATGGAGGTCCTATTTATATGGTACAAAGTACAGAACAAATTAGATCACTTGAAAGTAACAGAGAACTCTATCTATAACTGAAAAAATAAAACTTTATCTCTAAAAAAAGATTTATGTTCTTCTTTATTTCTAACTAATTAAGAGATAAATAATATGTAAATGATATCCTCATGATCCACATCAGTTCTCTCTCCAAACTTAAACTCCGAAATTTTCTATCGTAGCTCTTTTTTTTCTTTCTATCGTAGCTCCTTATCCACATGCAAAATGGAAAAGAGAAAGAAACATGAATATCTAAAGGAAGGAAATGAAAGAAAGTTATAAATTAATGTTAAGAAGTGGATATTAAATTACATAGTACTAATAAGGTGGTTTGTTGTAAAATTGTGAAAACCGGTTAATGTTTTCTTGTCTGCATGTGTGAGTGCTCTTTATTTGTGGCTTTGCTTTGAACTTTAATTAGAACAGAATTTTTATATCCACCGTACTGGCGAGGCCGTGACTCTTTATTTAGCAAATGCACAATGATCTCCTCCTGGCCTTTATTTTCTGTTGGAAGCTGTTTTCCTTTTACCTCTTGTGGTAGTTAGCAGTTCATGAGTTGAAGTCGACATGAGATTCTAACAATAAACTGCTAAAAGCGACTAAAGGAAACATCCATCACTGGGGAGAGCTTTTGAACTTTGTTACTCCTACAGTCCTACTTAAAGACAGAACTTCAGGTATAAATAGCTTGAATTAGCATTACGTTGTTTTTCTTACTTGAATATATCTAAGTAGGAAGAGTGCAATCATTCTCTTGAAAAGGAGAATTCAAGATTTGGTGCCCATATTCTTTATGGGAGAAAGATGAGGTTTATATAATTCATAAAAGAATTCAGATTTTTCAGTTTCTTGTTTCATTTCAGATTCTGGAAGAAAGAGACCTTACAATAGAGCCTACCTATTTTGGCTTTCTCCATATTTCTTTCATGTGAAGAATTCTCAGTGATTTCTCTCCAAAGCTAAGGGTTTTATAGGCGTTCTCCTATTTTCTTGTTTTGGAATAAGAAGAGGTAACAGGCAAAAGAACTTAGAATTGTTTCCTCTTGGACTCGGGGGGTTCTTAGTTGGGATGAGGAGTGAAGTCATTTCATCCATAACTTGCTTACCAATTTTTCGTGAAACCAAATGAAGGCAAGAATATGGTTTCTCCTTTTTCACCTTCCTCTCGTTTTTCCATTTCTTTTTACACTCCAGTCCTTTATCCCCTGATTGTTACATCTTAAAGTACCCCACTTCTCTCTCAGGCAAGCGGAGCAAAAATAGTTACATCCAACCTTTACTAATTTAAAAGCCTCTTTCTTGTCCGTGAAGCGTTATTATATTCGTAGCTAGAAGCTTAGGAGTGAGTACTAGAAATCTAGAAATGTCAGATTGCTACAGTTATATCTAGTCTGGATAGATGGACTCTAATATAATTATTAGGTCTCTACACCCTGTCATGCTTTAGGTTGTTTAATTTGCAATGTCAACCATTTCCATGTCTTCAACATGATAATCCTCTGTCAGATTAATATGCTTGGGGTTCCCACTTTGCATTTGTTCATGATCTTAGTACTGATCAGGAGAAATTTCCTCCCTGAGTCCAACATTACAACTCTGACTTGTTGATCATTGTTGGGCCTTTGGTCTACACCTCTTTTCAAGAATGATTACTTGGCCTTGGATAGGCACCAAGGATGGTGCTGTTGCTGCTGATCGATTCAATAGCTCAAACTATCTCCTGGGAGTAAGAAACTGATAAACTTCTTCACTGCATTTTTTTTTGAACTAAGTAGAAGTCCCTGTAAATATGCATTGCATCTGTATACAGAAATAATCTATCAGAGCGAGTCTTGTTGAAATTAAGGCCGGCTAGAGCTTCTCACTTATGTTATTTGTTACAGTGTTATCACATTTGACAAACTAGAAACTTTTTCGTCCTGCTATAAAATAACGAGTTCCATCTTGGGCAGTTGTCGATGTGTCATTGAAGCTATTAGTACAATGGGCTCGTATGTGATTTGTAGGCATAGAGGCGTATTGGAGGATGACACAGTTGTCCAGATTGCAAAGCTTGATACTAAGAAGTGTTGGGTTCTATGAAAAGAAATGAAAGGGAAATGGAGGATGAAACGGTGTAACTTTTCAGTTGAAGAGTTGCACCTTTCTAAACCATTGTGACCTTTCCGAACCAGTGCATCTCTTCCGAAGAGTTGCATCCTTTCTGAACCATTGCTTCTCTTTGTGAAGCAACACTTTGTTGGCTATAAATACCCTTTGATCCTTCAGATTTTCCTTACGAATTTTCTGATCTTCTACTCCTTTTCTTCTTGCACTTCATAAAATTCTTGTGTGATTTATTGCTGTCGAGTGAGTTCGCTGTCACCGGCGTTTGAGGTACCGCTACTCTAGTGAGTAGATCTGAAATAGTTGTAGCATATGTGCTTGGAAATGAGCCTCAAACATTTAAGGAAGCCATGTCTTCTGCAGACTCATCATTTTGGAAAGAGGCAGTCAATAGTGAGATTGAATCAATCTTGAACAACCATACTTGGGAGTTGGTTGATCTTCCTCCTGGAAATAAACCCTTAGGTTCAAAATGGATCTTTAAAAGGAAAATGAAAGCTGATGGAACTATTAACAAATATAAGGCAAGACTTGTTGTTAAAGGTTATAGGCAAAAGGAAGGCCTTAATTATTTTGACACATACTCGCCGGTAACAAGAATAACATTCATTCGGGTGTTAATAGCATTGGCGGCAGTATATGGTCTTGAAATTCATCAAATGAATGTGAAGACAGCTTTCTTGAATGGAGAATTGGAGGAAGAAATTTACATGGAACAACCTGAGGGTTTTGTAGTTCCTGGTAAAGAAAGGAAAGTGTGCAAACTTGTTTAGTCACTTTATGGACTAAAACAAGCACCTAAACAATGGCATAAAAAAATTGACCAAATAATATTGGCAAATGGATTTAAGATCAATGAGTGTGATAAATGTGTTTACATTAAAAAACACTCCGAATCATCAAGTCATTGTTTGCTTATATGTCGATGACAAGTTGATCATGAGTACATACATTTCTGACATAAATGCTACTAAGCGTATGCTGGCTAGCAAATTTGATATGAAGGACTTAGGAGTTGCTGATTTGATCTTAGGGATTAAAATTCACAGGGTCTAGCATTGTCACAGTCTCATTATATTGAAAGAGTACTTGAGAAATTCAAATACCTTCAAAAGAATGAAGGTGAAAGTGATTCACAATTGAATTATGCTAGAGTGTTGGGAAGTTTAATGTATATTATGAATTGTACGCGACCAGATATAGCATGTGCTATTAGTAAGCTGAGTCGGTTCACAAGTAATCCCAATCAAACTCATTGGATGACAATGAAACGAGTTTTGGGGTATTTAAAACATACTCAAAATTATGCCTTGCACTATAACAAATATCCCGCAGTAATTGAGGGATATAGTGATGCTAATTGGATCAGCGGATCATCTGAAGTTAAATCCACAAGTGGATATGTATTTACCCTTGGTGGAGGAGCAGTGTCTTGGAAATCATCCAAACAAACGTGTATTGCTCGCTTTACAATGGAATCTGAATTTATAGCTTTAAATAAGGCCGGTGAAGAAGTTGAATGGCTCTGGAATTTCTTGGAAGATATTCCATTTTGGCTCAAACCTTTGGCACCTATATGCATACATTGTGATAGTAAGCGGCAATAGGTAGGGCAGGGAGCACCATGTATAACGGTAAATCTCGTCACATACGACGGAGATATACCGTTAGACAACTACCCTCTAGTGGAATTATCACAATTGACTATGTAAAGTCAAGAGATAATGTGTCGGATCCACTTACAAAAGGCCTAACTAGAGAGACAGTTGATAGATCATCAAAGGGAATGGGGTTAAGGCCTAGGACAAGTCATCATGGTGGTAACTCTACCTAGTAGACTGGAGATCCCAAGAGCTAGGTTCAAAGAGATCAAACAAAGTTATGACTGACGGTTCAACATTGCCAAATAACTCAACCCATTCTCGTGATGAAGACAATGTTCAGAAACAAGGATAAAGCTTAACGTTTAAAGCTTTTTAATGGTTGTCTAAGTTTGGCAAGATATGACCAAACAATTTATCTATAGGATTAAAACGTTTAGAAATCACCTATGTGAGTGTGAAGTGTAAGCCGCTTCAAGGAGAATGATAATAAAGGCCAATTCTCTATGCACTCATGAAACCAGGCGGTGTTCATGGCTGAAACGAACACAACCGTGAGAACTATAGATGGTTAAGGGTTAGTTGTGAGACTTGTATTGTCTAGGTGTACAACAAAGTTCGACGGTTCAAAGATATCGCATCTACCGATTGATCGAGTGCATCTGATATATGTTCACTATGGAAAGTTCAAAGGGAAACCTACTTATCCAGATGCAATTAATCCTTTCTTGTAAATCACACACTTGTCCGTGCATTCCTTTATCTTATGGCCATTTCCCTTTCATGTGGGGGATTGTTGGGTTCTATGAAAATAAATGAAAGGGAAATGGAGGATGAAACGGTGTAACTTTTCAGTTGAAGAGTTGCACCTTTCTAAACCATTATGACCTTTCCGAACTAGTGCATCTCTTCCGAAGAGTTGCATCCTTTCTGAACCATTGCTTCTCTTTGTGAAGCAACACTTTGTTGGCTATAAATACCTTTTGATCCTTCAGATTTTCCTTTACGAATTTTCTGATCTTCTACTCCTTTTCTTCTTGCATTTCATAAAATTCTTGTGTGGTTTACTGCTGTCGAGTGAGTTCGCTGTCACCGGCGTTTGAGGTACCGCTACTCTAGTGAGTAAATCGTTCTATCCTGGGAGGATATATTCCAACACCTCGGGTACATAGAGGGGAATAATTTCCTTAAGGACACACTGTGAATACAGTGGGCTCGATTTAATTCTTCATCTTTTTTCATGAATTTTTTTCTGCAAATTATTTTTGCTTACTGTTTTGTTGTTTAGCATACTATTTTGCTACTTTGCTTTCTGTTTTTATTGTTTGAATACAGATTGGATAACAAGAAGTACTTTGTGACTACTGTGTTGCATAAAAGCTTTTATTGGGAGAGGTGCAAGTTGTAAATCTCCCGGTTATGTTGGTGTTTAGCAGGCTAGAGAGCCAAAAAGCCTCTTTTTTTATTTCAATAATTGTCAAGTATTTTGCAGCGTTTCTTTTCGTTGACCCTGACATTCTAATGTTGTTGTTTCCATGCGTGAAAGCATCGACGAGTAATTAAATAAAATGCCATTGCAGATGTTGTCTTTGATATGTAGTTGAAAGTCAGTCTTGTTTTGTATCAACTAGATAGCACTAATATTTAACACTTCTATTAAGAGGCCTCTTATTCTCCCCGAAATTGCAGTGTGCTGTAATATTCATTAGAAAATCTACCTTAATGCTATGATATTGTGATCTGAAACTTATTATTGAGATGTTGATTTCTCACAATCTTCTTTCCAAAGAAAAAAATTGCTATGGTGATTGAGTATCTTAATGTCTGTCATTTTCTTTGTCAGGTTAGTCCTCATTTACTTTATATTTTGGTGTCTGATCTGAAAAGTGTGATTAATCGCTAGCTCTTGCTACCTTAGCTATGTAGATTCTTCATTTTTGTGTGGACCTCATTGTCAAATCAATCTTGATCAATAAGGTCTCTCAATAGGTTTATGCATTAGTTAGCTGCACCAAGTTTCTTATGCTCGAAGCATGAAAATATATGGGATTCATCGGTGCTAAAGGCAGCCTGGTATGTTTATTAGTAACTTGTCACTGTTTTTTTCATAGTGGACCAATTTGTGCTCCAAAATAGCACTAGACGACACAGGTTATAAGACCAAGTAGTGGGGGACTCCTCTTTGTTTGAGATCACTGTCTTGTCTTCTGGTTAAAAAGTAAGTATTTGTGGGTTAAGATTTAGATGTCTTGTGGCTGTGTAGACAATAAGTACTAAAGCCTACATGTCTGACGTTGTGCAATACAATCTGGGGCAAAATCTTATCAGGCCATAGAGCAAATTTGAAAATTTCAAAAATATTTGAGATTTTGGAAAAGCAGGGTTCAATCATGAACAGGGGCGGAAGGGGGTTTCGTTTGAAAATCACACACCTAATATAGTGTGTCATGGTGTTGTACTGCTATCGGATAAAAAAAGAGGGGGACAGCGAAACTCCTGCCAAGAGGCCAAAGGTCGCTTGCTAACTCTCTAGAAAAATGAAAAAGAAAATAAAAAGTTTCCGCAATACCAATTACCTTGCCCATTGATTGGGGTGTATTAACATTAACTTCAGTATTTAAAGAGGCCATTCTTGAATCTAAACTGCAATTTCAACCCGTACGCGAGTTCTTGTAATTTCAGATTTTCGGTGTAGACCTGTACTCTCTCAGTCCTAATTTGGCCATTCTTGATCATTTCCAAACTTGAATTTTTTAAATAAAAATTCTCAATTGAAATTTTAGTAACGCTCTATCTGATATCAACATTTCTACGTAGTTCTCTAATTTATGGCAACACTTTTTTTCTATGAAAAAAGTTTCAACAACGATCCAGGTCAATCACTTCAGGCTATGAGTAGAATATTTGGTCGAACATGTTTACTGTTTTTGGCTACAAGGTTGAACATGTATACGATGTTAGATGATAAAAGCATAGGATTTGCGAAGGATAAAATTAGAGTTAATCTGTAAGAATGATTGAGTTGGTGCAAACAAATGTTATCCTTAGTTGGAGGTCTGGGATCCACTTACCCTGCCTTTTTAGTCGAGCTCGTCGCACCAGATTTGCTCTTGTATTTCTTATGCGGTTTGTGAGCTATTGCAGCAAAAGTTATATAAAATACACATGGTGCTCTAATAATTAGTACCAACGTACGATAGTCATGGCAGCAACTTCCCTAACACCATCAATCCTCTCCTTCTTAGAAATGGCAAACTCTATGTCCGAACTCCACCAAGCTCACGCTTTCATGCTCAAAACTGGCCTCTTTCGTAACCCTTTTGCTGCTAGTCGCCTCTTGACCAAAGCCACTGTTGTTCCCATTTCTTCCCCTGAAACCCTTTCATATGCACTCTCCGTTTTCACTCACATTGAAGAACCCAACTCATATATCTACAACACTATCATCCGTGCTTATTCAACTAGCCCCTTGCCACAACTTGCACTCATTATCTTCCTCAAAATGTTGAACTCTGTAAATAAAGTTTTCCCAGATAACTACACTTTTACATTCATTGTAAAAGCTTGTGCTACTATGGAAAATGCTAAACAAGGTGAACAAGTTCATGGGTTGGTGACAAAAATTGGACTTGAGGAAGATGCTTATGTGTACAACACTTTAGTTCATATGTATGCGAAATGTGGGTGTTTTGGAGTTTCGCGTGGTATGATTGATAGGTTGGTTGAGGATGATGTTATAGCATGGAATGCATTGTTGAGTGTGTACGCGGAAAGGGGGTTGTTTGAATTGGCGCGTGAGTTGTTTGATGAAATGCCTGTGAAGAATGTGGAATCTTGGAACTTTATGGTTTCTGGGTATGTGAATGTTGGGTTGGTGGATGAAGCAAGGAAGGTGTTTGATGAGATGTTGGTGAAAGATGTTGTTTCTTGGAATGCTATGGTTACTGGGTATACTAAGGCTGATAGGTTTAATGAAGTTTTGGCTCTTTTTGAGGATATGCTGAGAGCTAAAGTGAAGCCTGATGATTGTACACTTGTGAATGTGCTGTCTGCTTGTGCTGGTGTGGGATCTCTGAGCCAGGGAAAGTGGGTTCATGCGTTTATCGAGAGGAATGGGATTGAGGTTCACAATTATCTTGCTACTGCTCTTGTGGATATGTATTGCAAATGTGGATGTATTGAGAAAGCGTTGGAGGTGTTTAATGGTACTTTGAGAAAAGATATTAGTACTTGGAATGCAATGATTGCAGGGTTCAGCAACCATGGGTATTTGGATGATGCATTAAAGACTTTCAATGAGCTCATTGCTGATGGTATCAAGCCCAATGAGGTTACTTTTGTAAGCGTTTTGTCTACTTGTGGTCAAGGGGGCTTATTAAGCGATGGCCGCAGGATGTTTGATCTCATGATTAATGAGTATAGAATTCAGCCTACGCTTGTGCATTACGGTTGTATGGTTGATTTACTTGGCCGGTTTGGATTATTAGAGGAGGCTGAAGAACTCGCAAGCAAATTGCCGGTGAAAGAAGCTCCTGCTATTTGGGAGTCTCTCTTGAGTGCTTCCAGAAGCCATAATGATGTCGAATTGGCAGAGCGCATCGCTACCAAACTTTTAGAGCTTGATCCTCGCGACAGTGCTGGTTATGTTCAACTATCAAATGTCCTTGCATCTATAGGTAGATGGGGTGATGTGAGGGAAGTGCGGAGAAAGATGAGGAGCGAGGGGGTAACTAAAGAGCCCGGTTGTAGCATGATTGAAGTTGATGGAGTTGTTTACGAGTTCTTGGCTGGTGAAGGGATAATATTGTAACAAGGAAAAAATACTTCTTGAACGAAATTTTGCTGGCCTGCTTCTACTACAGCCTGCAACTGATTTCCTTAATACTCTCTCGAACTTTTCAGGCTGACAGATGGGAATTATAGTATGTAGACTTGAGTGGTGGCAAGACCTTAGGGAATCGCAGATGATCCAATCTGGTAAAGAGTAGAGTTTGTCTTCTTTATGCAGACCAAAATTGTTGCTCATATTGATAGAAATAGCTCTTTTGGTAGCAGAAGCAAACAGTTTGTTGTAATCTATAACAAGTAGCTATCCTAAACTTGTGCTAGAGCCTAGAAGCAGCAATTATAAACCTGTGTTATATTTATACTCCATTTCTTATCATTTAGGTACTTCTATTTTTTTTATAAGAATGCATTCCATATCCAGATGGAAGTTCTGGGTTCTGGCTGCCAGATTCTATTCCCAATTAAACTCCTTGTTAATTCCATATGTAAGAGAATTAAAATACATCTTGATGAACAATCCTGTGTTCATTGCCCTGGAAAATGTATAAAAAATCCTGCTTGATTGCTCCTTGGAAACTTGGAAAAGCGATGTCTGTAATTTAAATTGCTTTTTCCCTCATTTCAGTATTTAAGTACATAACAATTTAAAAATAATTATACATACTCCTAACAGAGGATAGTACCTACAACTTATTTACATTTGAAACTCAAACTAAGCAATTGTTAGTGATCAGAACAACAGCATTTCTGTAATTCTGCTCCAATATTGACCTGCTTCAGCTCAAACCATACCTGCCGAAAGACTTTGATAATGAGATCATGGTACTCATCACAGTTGAGTGTTAGATAACAAGCCAATAACTCTTCGAGCTCCTCTGAGTTTTTTATCCCTCTCTGTGTGATCATCTCAATCATCGAGTCTCTGAAGTCGCTGAAAGGGTCAAATGAACTCTTCATAATAGCATAGCTATCGAAAACTGTCTTGTCTCCTCCGGATCTCTCCTTTGTCTTCTGTCTCATCTTCAACTTTGCTTTCTTCACGTCTTCAAGAGCTTTGATTCTGCATTCCGTCTTGGTTGTTGCTCTTGGTGAATATGCTCTGACTTTAATACCATGTTTTCGTCTTCTCTTTATGTACACTGATTTTCTCTGCTGATAATCACTTTTCTCTGACATTTTTTCTTTGATCCTCATGTCTTTCATCTCTAGGCATTCTGATTCAAATTCTTCTTCAGATAATGCATCAGCTTCTTCCTCCAGATTCAGAGATTTAAACATCATGCAACTTTCCTCGATTGAATTCAGACTGGAATCCGTATTAGACAAACTCCGCGTCTTTCTTGTATTATAGGCTGTTGATTTCACCTTCCCCCTTTTCATTACCTTCTCCTTCTCGGGCTCTATTTCGAATATATCTTTCTCTATCACCTGTGCTGCTATTTCTTCTTCTTGATCAGGTTCTCTAGCATTTTCCGCTATTCTTTCCTCCAAAGCTTTTCTACTAAGTTTCCTCAACTTCTCATCTCTGATAGAATTCCTCCTTCTGTTGTTGAATTCTGCTTCATTCTGTGAAATCCACAATTTCTTGGGCTTTTCCCTTATCTTTCTTGAAACCATATCATTGAACTTGTGCTTCTCTTCTCCCAAAATACTCTTGGAATTCCAAGTCGAATCTTGATCACATTCATCATAAGAACCACACCAGAGTGGGTTCTGAATCTGTTGATTCTGAGGATGTTCTTCAGTAAAAGAAAGCCTCCAATAAGGATCATCATCATCATCCCCACCATAGAATCTACCTTCTTTCAAACTAACATTCGACCGCGAGGTAAATGAAGTCGAATCCACCTTGCCCTTCTGCTTCATCTTTGCTGCTTCTTGATGCTCACTGCTGCTTCCATCCTTCTTTTGCTTGAATTTTGACAGCCAAGAAACAGGGAAAACATGAGTGATCAATGAAGATGAAGGCTTCTTCTTACCCCACTTCATCTTGGAAATTTGCTAGTATGAATTTGTCTTTCTTTGGAATGGAAAAACAAGTAAAAAGAAGTGAAATAGAAGCAGTTAAGGTAAGGGGCAGTTAGGCTGTTAAATAGGGAAGTGGGATTCATGCTGGATGAAGGTGTCCACTTTTTTAGGTTGTTGTGTGTTTGCTTTACTATTTAGTTCAAAAGAAAGGCCCGCCATTTGAAAAATCTTGTGACCACTTACCCACTTCTTCCAACTTTCTAGTTTTTGCAGAATTGATGTTCTATCTTCAAGGGACCAAATTCACTTGGTCTCCTACCTAAAGTCATGCAAGTACTTTACTTTTGTCTTTTATTTTCTATCAGTTTTTTTAATATATATATAGAATTGTACTTGTATAATATTTACTGAGGTATTTAAAAAATTTACCCTTACCATAAACAGTTCCAAGACAAGACAATACTCTGTCAACTCGTTATATTAATTATTTCATACGTTTCAATTTGTTTGTCTTAACCACAAGATAAAGGGCATTTCAGTACATTTTATGTATTTTTAATTTAAGATCATAAATTTCAAAAAAATTCTAGGGATTTTACGAAAATGTACAACTGCCAAAAGTTTTTTTAAAAAAATAGCCGCATATATACCGCATGTATATGCAATGTAAATTTAATGTATGCAATATATACTGTCAAAAAAAAGTTTCCAAAAAAATAGTCACATGTATACCACATGATCATTTCGGATAAAAACTTTGGCCGAATAGCCATTTTAGGTAATAAATAATAAGTGTGCTAATTTTTGTATAAAAAATTTGACACTGTTCATTTTTTCTAATTTTCCTAATCTTCTTTACCTTCTTAAAAGTTACTCCCTTCGTCCCAATTTATATGAGTTACTTTGACTCGGCACGGAGTTTAAGAAAGAAGAAAAGACTTTTGAAATATGTGGTCTAAAATAAGTTATAGATGTTTATGTGAATGTAAATCATTTTATTAAGGGTAAAATAGGCATTTTAGGTTAAATTTTTATTAAATATAAAAATGTGTCATTCTTTTTTAGACTGACTAAAAATGAAAGTGAGTCATATAAACTGGGAGAGAGAGTATAATAGTACTAGTTTGATGAAGGAGGTAGGGCACATAGTAGGGCCCAAAAGTTTCCACTTTAGTTCTACCTTAAAACATTATCTAGCTTTGTCTTTTGTTTTTTAGATTGGGTTCCTTCTTTTGCTTTTAGCTTTGTCTTTAGTAACTTCAACTTAACTTTGGCTAATAATGTGTGATTGATACTTCCATTATTTTGAGTTCAAGTAGCTAATTATGGGCCTAAATTGCTTTGTCTTTTGACAAGAGACTTTGGGTTTAGCACTGCAGCCAAATATGTACTACTAATTGCTTTTCTTCTTGGCCCAATACCCAAGGTTCCTAAAGACTCCAAGACCTAAAAGGTTATTACTAGTAAAAAAAAATTATAATCATAAGATATTCGAAATTTATTAGATCGATTAATTTAGATTCATGTTGGATAAGACTCGTTAAAGGAAGAAACTTCATTTCCAAGGCTCCGAGATTTCTAATCAAGAATGGAAGAAAAATTTCATCCATCTCACCATACCCGATGGTGCTAACATAAAAAGAAATTCATCCTTTCCCCTCCCCAGCTTAACAAAGTTTTACTCCCTCTGTTCATTTTTACTTGTCATATTTGAATTTGACACGTCCATTAAGAAAATAATGATTGACATTGTTATTTTACTATACTATTCCTACTAATTGATGTCTATTATTAGGTCTTAGAAAATGATTTGGGGAATAAGTAATTAATGTTAAGGATAAAACATGGATAAAATAATTGTCATTTTTTGATATATTAAAAGTGACAAGTAAAAGTGAATACTTCCTGCGTTCATTTTTACTTGTCACTTATTTCTAAAATGGATTTATATATTTACTTGTCACTTTTGACATATCAAGAAAAGACAAAAAATATTTTCCTCAAATGACCCTTAACATTAATTACTTATTCCTCAAATGATTTTTTAAGACTTTATACTAAATATCAATTAATAGGGGTAGTGAAGTAAAATAGACATGTCAATTATTATTTTCTTAATGTGCGTGCCAAGTCAAAATGTGATAAGTGAAAATGAACGAAGGGAGTATCAATTTTAGGAATAGTGGACAAGTAAAAGTGAACGGAGGGAGTACACCAAGAGAATGCTACTCCCTCCGGACCACTTTATTTGTCACTTTTTTTGTTTGCTCGCCTCTTAAGAAAAACATCAAATAGAAGGTAATTTGACTAAATTATCCTTATTTATTACTCTTTTTTATTGAATATTTCTTTTTTTGCACCACATTAAATATCTCTCCAAATTTATGATTAAGTAGTAAATGTGAAAACAAATAACTAATTATATTTTGATTTGCTAAAATGACAAGTATTTTTAGACCATCTAATTTTTGAAAGGATTACAAGTAAAGTGGTTCGGATGGAATATGTGGAAGCATTCTTCTTCTTTCTTTTGACAAAAATTAAAGTTATAATTTTAGCGGATAAATTCAATTTCGAACACATTAAGAGTTTCATTTAAGTTGGTCAATTTTAAATTTAATGTTTGCACCAAAAACTATAAAATATTAAAGACTTAAAATTCCATCTGGAGAAGTAATTGAATATTTATCTTTTTTTGAAAAGAAAAAAGTTTAATGCCAGGTTTCGTAGCCCATAACGAATAATCAATTATGTGTATTCTCACCAAATGGTTCTCTCTAACCTACCTTCTTGTGGGGTCTGTATTTGGTTTTAAGAAAATTAAAATTAAAATTTTCTACTTGAAATTTAAAATTGACTTTAATAGTATTTATTGGAAAAGAATATTTGCTACTTGAAATTTTCAAAAGCATAGTTCTTTTACTTCCCTCAAACATGATAAAAAGCATGCCTTTATGTTCAAGAATTGACACCAATTTTTCTTAGGCTCAAAGTTCTTGCACTTAAAAAAGAAAAAAAAAAGAGAAGATTCTTGAAATTGCTTTACATATAAGAATTCAACTCTTAGAAATAAGTTTTAAAGTTTTTTTTTTTTTTTAAAAAAAAAAATTTAGTGGACAAGATTCCATCTTACATGTGATAATATAGGGAACAAAGTTCACTTTCATTTATTGCTTTTGAGTTGGATATAGTATGAATTTCTAAGTTTAAAAGGACATGAATACACATAGGAAAACAAGGCAATCAACATCTAGTTTGTTAGTTGATGTTGTTAAAAGTATATTACATCATTCTTGTTGGAGGTTTTGGTTTAAAGAACCTTTCTGATAGTGATTTCAAGATCAAATTTGAACCAAACCAATTATGGGAAAATGGAGCTAGTGTCAACCACCAACCAGCTGCAATGCATTATTTTCTCTACACTTGTACTCCCTCAGTTTCAAAATAGTTGTCACGTTTTGCTTCTCTAAGAGTCAATTTGACTAATTTTTCAAAATAAATTTGATTAGATTAATTCGATACTTTAACATTAAAATCTGGATATTCAAAAATATACAAAAAATATTATAAATTGCAATATTTCTCATATCAAAATATGATGAAAAAATATATCTTAAAATGTTAGTCAAAGTTCATATGGTTTGACTCTCAAAAAGGAAATTATGACAAGTTTTTGGAACGGAGGGAGTATAATACCTCCTTGGTCTCAATTTATGTGACACTTTTTCCTTTTTAGTCCGTCTCAAAAAGAATGTCACTTTTCTATAATTGGAAATAATTTAACTTTAAAATTCCTCTTTTGCTCTTAATGAAATGATTTAAAACCACACAAATGGTCAACATGTATTTTAGACCACAAATTTCAAAATTCTTCTTTTTTTTCTCTTAAACTTTGAATCAAGTCAAATGGTGCCACATAAATTAGAACGGAGGAAGTAATAAAAAAGGAAAAAATTTAAAAAGGACAAAAATGATCAAACAGTCAAACTTCAAATATAATGAAACAATAAAGGGAGTTATATTTGGACAATCTTTAAAGATCTTAGATTTTAGTTATTATCTACAACAGATTGAAATATTTAAAGAACATCAATGTGAAGTCCTCCACAAAAAATATATATATAGAGCTAGTGTATACACCAGGCTAGAAAACTTAAACATGGCTCAATTTATAAGTCCATTTTCTTGGTTCAATTTGCTCTCTCTTTTGCTAATCAATGTGTCTGTCTGTGGTGTTTTCTCCTTAAGTCTTAATGGAAGTGATCAGTATATTTCAGCTGTTGGAGATTCAGGGATGAGACGCGACGGGCTAAGAGTAGCCATTGAGGCATGGAACCAATGTAATGAAGTTGGAGAAGAAGTGCCCTATATGGGAAGCCCAAGAGCTGCTGATTGCTTTGATGTTCACAAAGGTGAGTTGAATTTTTGTATGCTTTCCTCTTTTGTGTTTCTGTTTTCTTGATTTTGTGATGTTTTGAAATGGTTAATGTTTTAACATGGGAGAATTTGTTCTGTCTGTGGTGCAGCAGATCCATATATGTTGCAACATAGAGTGACTGAGGATGACAATAAGTTAGGCATAGGAAAATCATTTCCAGGACTGAAGAAACCGGCGATTTTCAATGCAGATCTTTATGCAGCAGAGAAAGAACTATATTTGGGATCAAAATGTCAAGTTGATGACAAGCCAAATCCATGGCAATTCTGGATGATCATGCTTAAGAGTGGTAACATGGATACTTATGCTGCTAAATGCCCGAAAAACGGTTACAAAGTACCTCCATTTGGACCTCCTAGCCAATTTCCATGTTTTGGTAAAGGATGTATGAATCAGCCACTGATTTATCACAATTACACAACTTTACAAGGGACTACCCTTAAAGGGAGTTTTTATGGAACATGGGATTTGAGCCAAGAAAGTGCAAACATGAACACCTCTTTCTATTCTGTAACATGGCAGAAAGAATTAGGTAAAGGAAGCTGGATTTTTCACAATGTTTTAAGGACCTCAACAAAGTATCCTTGGTTGATGCTTTACTTAAGATCAGATGCCACTTCTGGTTTTTCTGGTGGATACCATTATCAAACTAGGGGCATGTCAAAAATTGTGAGTGAAAAATCATTAACTTTTTTTCGCGATTTTGTACATTTTCTTGACTACCCTTTTTTGAAATGTTTAGTAAATTTCTTATGCAGATACCAGAATCACCAAACTTTAAGGTGAGATTCACATTGAATGTGATCCAAGGTGGAGGTCATAACAGTCAATTTTATCTAATGGACATGGGGAGTTGTTGGAAGAACAATGGAAAGCCATGTGATGGAGATGTGACTTCAGATGTCACAAGATACAGTGAGATGATCCTGAATCCAGAAACACCATCCTGGTGCGACCCAAACAACCCAAAATTGTGCCCTCCATACCACACATTCCCAAATGGAACAAGAGTTCATCGAAGCGATAAGTCTCGTTATCCCTATGAGGCTTACCATTTGTATTGTGCACCAGGGAATGGGATGCATGTTGAGCAGCCTAGTGTGCCATGTGATCCTTACAGTAATCCTCAAGCACAGGAGATTTTGCAGATTTTGCCACATCCTGTTTGGGGTCAATATGGTTATCCTACTAACAAAGGACAAGGTTGGATTGGTGATCCAAGAACTTGGGAGCTTGATGTTGGGAGGCTGTCACAATCCCTTTATTTTTACCAGGTTTGGATCAGTTATCTCTTTTAGACCGTATAAAAACTTTTTACACTATCAGTATAATTTAACGTGCGACGCAACATGTTTATTGCAGGATCCAGGCACTGCACCAGCAAAGAGGAAGTGGAGTTCAATTGACTTGGGAACTGAAATTTATAGAGACGCTAATCAAGTGGCAGAGTGGACTGTCAGTGATTTTGACATTCTTGTACCCAAGTAGTACTAGAAGTATCAAATGTAAAAACAAGGAAAAAAAAGAACACCAGAAAGGGGTGTAGTGTAGTCGAAATTGAGAAATAGAAAAAGATTCTCATGAATTCTTTTCTTTCAATTATTGAATATTCTGTTATTTGATTTTTTATTTTTTTAAATTTAAGCTTTTTTTTTAAACTTAAAAAGGAAATGGTTGAACCAACCATTTTACAACCAATTAATCAACTAAAATTCAATCATTAACAGAGCTAAAATTGACTATATAATATTCTGTTCCCTTGTGATGCAAAACATAGAACAATTTTTGTTTTTTAGATTAATACAATAAAAAGTTGGTCTTTGTAATCAGATGCAATCTCCCATTTCCGAAAAGAGTGATAGATTAACATTTAAAGAATATAATAATTTATTACTCCTAGTAGCTAACAATATTGTTTCAACATTTTTTTTAAGAATTCAACTTAAAAAAATGTTGTTTTTTTATTGTTTAATTTTTTTTTTATTGCATAGAGGGGACAAAAAGTAGAAGGGAAGGTAAGGGGGTCAGTGAGAATAAAACTCACACTTATTGTGAGGAATAAATATACCCTTAAAAGTGTTTATACCAAATTAATAGAGGTACGATATGTGTTTGCATATAAGCTTTTTTAATTTAATCATAAATTTTTAATATATATTCTCACTTCATTAATCATAGTAATTAATATAATTGATGTAAACATTGAATGCAATATAGTTTAGATTATCATTAAGTAACCATTTTTCAAATTAACTGAAGTAATAGTCAAATTTAGATTTTTAAAGTATAATTAATAAGGATAATTCAGTAAAATAAATATGTACTCTTTAAAGGAGTACAAAACACAAATTGAACAAGTAAAAGGGAACGGAGAAAGTACAATTTAGAGGGAGAAAAAGAGTGAATGTCCTGTAGCAGCTGGCTGTTGTGTATGATCAATTAAAGGGAAAGAAAAAGAAAAAACACCAATGGTCTTGATTCTAATGCAAACTTCTGCATTTTGTACTTGAAAGCATTTGATTTCATAATATATGTTAGTATGTTTCAACACACTATATATAACTCACTTGCATGCATGATCAATTATTTCACTCACTTCCAAATTCTCTCAAAAAGTTTTCAAAGAAAATAACATCATTAATCAAGAATGGAGATGAACAATCAAGAAAATGGTGGAAAAGGTAGAAAGGGAGGAGGAAGAGGAGGAGGAGGTGTTAGTCGAGGTCGACCGAGGCTCACCGGATTACGGGGAAACTCTCCACCACCCTTTCTAGTGAAGACATATGAAATGGTGGATGATCCTGAAACTGATCTCTTGATACATTGGACTTCAAGCAAAACCACTTTTCTTATCACTGATCCTAACAAGTTTTGTATAGAAGTTCTTCCAAAGTACTTCAAACATAGCAATTTGTCTAGCTTCATTTACCAGCTCAACAACTATGTGAGTAACATTCTAAAAATTTGACTTCTCTCTTTTAGTATGTTTTCTCTGTGTTGTGTTTCCTATTTCTGTTGGATTAAGTTCTCGAAATTTCGTTTCCATCTCTACTAGCTCAACAACTTTGACAGTTGTTACTGCAATTTCCATCTGTTTCCAATATGTTTTCTATGTTATGCTCTCATCTGTATTGATTTCTTGAAATTTGACTTCTCTTTTTTACTAGTGTTTTCTGTGTGGTGTTCCTATTTCTGTTGGTTAATGACTAGAATTTTTTGTTTCATCTTTACTAGTTCAAAAACTACGACAGTGTTACTGCAATTTCCACTTCTGTTTCTGACATGTTTTCTATGTTATTTTCTTGAAATTTAGCTTCTTTTCCACCCCCACCCCCTTTTTACTAGCTCAACATCTATGTGGTAATCTCTAAACGCTAAACCTTAACACCCTTTTTTCGTCTTAATTTAACGTTCTGATTAGTATGCATCTGGTGTTATTGTGAATCTGGTTTCGGTTTGTTGGAAGCTGTTTGTTTTGTTCCTTCTTTATTTGAAGTAATAATTTGGAACTTTGATTTGATAAGAAAGAATGAATTTTCAGCGTTTTAGGAAGGTCTGTTCTTACAAATGTGAGTATGGAAATCCATGGTTTCGGGCTGGGAAAAAGCACTGGCTGAAAAATATCAAAAGCAGGATTCAATTATCCAAGGAGAACAAGCCAGAAGAACAAGGTTCACATAGTCCTCGTGTTGATCCGGTGACCGATAATCTGGAAGAGGAGCTGGAGAAGTTGAGGAATGATCACATTAGTCTGAAGGTAGAACTTCAGAAGTTGAAAGATGGACAGGAAAACATGAGAGCTTTCTTTCCTAACTTGCAAGGATGCGGAAAGGAAACAGAACTTAGGAATATTTTCAAGTTACTTCTCGAGAAATCCGAAGTCAGAGGAGACTCTAGCAGCAATGACACCAGAAAGAGGCCACGATTGGTGGAGTCGCCATATCGTGTGGATGGCTCCGTCCAGGATGGGATTGGACAGACATCAAACTCTGCTGGTGGCTCCGTGAGTTCCAATGAAAAACAGAAAGAAGAAGCAACTGCTAAAAATGCTAAGAATCGTGAGTTTTGGGAAAAACTGTTTGAAGATGATTCAGAGTCTAAAAATGGAGCAGAGTCTGAGCAGGAACTGAATCGTTCGAGGGCTATGGCAGAGATCGAGGAGATGGTGGAAAGCAAGATTGCTATGGAAGGAGAGGCTTTGATTGCAAAGGCTGCTGCTAGTTTAGATGATGAGACGGAGGCTTATCTTCAACTATGGACATAGTATATCCTCTTTGCTTCCATAGTATATGAATTCTACTACATGTTTAAATTGTGATCTTCTTATCAAATCAAAATTGTTACTTTGTCTGCAGGGTGGAGAAGAAAAATACTGATGAACTACAGCTGATGTTAAAGTTCTGTTTCTCCATATAGACTGTTCTTATATTGTTCCCAGGAACTATTTAATGTCTTTTCTGTTTACATAATTTTACCTAGAAACTATATGGGATGTAGAAGGTTTGAAACTTTGTAATGATTCATAATTGTAACTAATTAGAGTATCAGTATCTATGGAGTAGCCTAATTAGAGTATCAGTATCATGACATCTGAAGCTTCTTCCATTTGATGTATACAGTTCTGCTATGGAAAACAATTAGATGAACTTTGGCAGTCATTTTTGTTTGAATTTACACTGGAAGCTACGTCTTGGTTCTCAATTGCAGTATCTTATTAAGTGGCAAGAAAAATAAAACTAATGGAACCAATAAATAGCTACTTAAGAATGATGATCATAGGGATCAGACAAGAAATAGGATAAAGGAGGGAGGTTTTTTGCTCTATTTCTTCTTCATCATGCTTAGAGATCCTTACCTAGGTCCTGAAAGAATTGAAGGAAACAAGGTAGTTGTGGTGTCTGCCACTCTTTTGATTGCTGCAATTGTTTGTGAATTTGGAACACTATAGTCTAAATGAGATTCAATGTCCATTGTCCCATCTATTACTTTTACCACCATTGACATGGAAGGCCTTAGAGTGAAATCACTCTGTAAGCACCAGACAGCAAGCTTCATCATACGGACGACTTCTGATGTATTGCATTGCGGATCATCTCCGTAGTTTCCGATCATATCGATCAGCTTATTGTTTTCGGCTTTTGTCATAAACAAACTTAGCAAATGCGGATGTTCCAGTGAGTGTGAATAGTCCACGTTCTTGCGTCCACAGAGGATCTCCATTGCAACAACTCCAAAGCTGTAGACATCTGCTTTTTCTGTTATGAACGCGCTAAACCATTCAGGAGCTAAGTAGCCAGGGGTTCCCCTAATTCTGGTCACTATCCGGCTCTGATCTTTATCCACCAACTTGGCCAGGCCAAAATCAGATACTTTTGCACAAAAATTGTCATCCAACAGAATGTTTTGCGGCTTAACATCTAAGTGGACTATTCTTTGCATACATTCTTCATGAAGATAACCCAATCCTTTTGCTATATCATGGATGATTCTTCTTCTTATTTGCCAATCAAGGGTAAATTGAGTAGAGGATGTGCCAAAAATCCATTTATCCAATGATCCATTACTCATGAAATCATAAACTAATAGCTTGTGCTCTTTCTCAGCACAAACTCCAATTAGTCTAACAAGATTAACATGATGGATGCTTCCTATGGTCTTGATCTCTGCCAAGAATTCTTTCTTCCCTTGTCCAAAACCATCAAGAACCTTCACTGCTACTTTCTGACCATCTTGAAGAACTCCTTCATAAACTGAGCCGAAACCTCCGTGACCAAGCTTTTTCTGGAAATTCCCAGTTGCCATATTCAGTTGTTCATAAGAAAATCTTAGAAGGCCAGATATCTCCTCTGAGAAATCATCATTATCTTCTTGTAATGTCTTTTTTCTGTTGAGAGCAATCAAGATGCCAACAGTTAATGCTATCAGAAGAAATGCTCCACCAGTTGATCCAGCTATAATGCCAATTCTTCTTGCAGTTGTAGACTTACTTTTTTCTGCATTATTTGGTAATTTGATGAATGCAGATGACTCATAGCCACTTCTTTCCTTTCCATCATTTATAAGTGACAGAACAGGGGAGGGTAAATAGCAGTCACCACTTGAAAAGTTAGTGAAATACCGGAAGAGAACTACTTTACAAGAGCAGTTCTTCAAGCACAACTCTTGGCAGCTTTCCTCATCTGTTCCTCTCAGAGCTGCTGCATCAATGTCGACATAGTTAAAGTAATAGACATCCGAAACACGCTCCATTCTGTGGGAACGTGGTCCATCGCATTCCACCGGACTAACTTCCACACATCCATTGTTTTGTCGATCATTACTTTTTCTGAATGCACCCGGACAAGAACAAAATCCATTTGAGCAAAGCTCCAAACTGCCACAGGCTGTGGGGTAATCACAAAAACCAATTAAACCTGCCAAAAGATCATTTGGCTGATCACTTCCCTCGGTGTAGGCTCGAAGATGTCCATCATAATCATATCTCAAGAATTTCATCCTAGAAGGTCTTGAGAACACAGCATTTGGCTCATTCGGTTCAGTTGTGGATATGTACAAGGCAAGAGTACCATTCACTGCTTTGACATAACTTTCATCAAAGCTATCCCTTTCTCCACTAACCAAAAACTTAAAATACATCTGTGACTTGTCTGATATGTAAAATGCAAACAAGCCTTGATTGGTTACAGAGAGATAGTAGTTACCTTCAGTCCAATTGGATGAAGAAACTCTAGCCACAAGTCTTTGACCAGCCCTTAATTTCTGGCCTGGAAGCAGTGTATCTGTTGGATGATCAAAAGATTGCCAGACAGTCTGATTATACATGTCATGAAGCACAAGGTTTCCAGTCTCCATCATCTTAATGCCCGAGACGAACTTATTCGTTGTGCCTGTAGACCAAACAAGAGTTCCATCCACATCTTTTAACACTAAATCTCCATCTTGCAGCAATTGCAGCGTTCCATTCTCACGAACTGGATGGTTTCTGTTTGCAAACCAGACCAGCTCAAGGTCAGTCCAGCGCTGAGCTCCTTCATAGTCTTGATGAAGACGTACAATTCCAATGGAAAACACGAAGGAATCATCTTCTCCATTTGAAGCAAAACCACAAGCATATCCCATGTCCTTGTCTATCTCTTTGAGCATCAGAATCCGCATGAAAGGTCCAGAAGATTGTTTGAATGAGTAAAAAGGGTATGTCAAGGGCTTTGTAACATTGATAGCCGAAACATTATTGTTTATCCAGGTTGTGGGTATTTCCACCGTGTGATAATCAGGAAATTGAGCCAAAGTAAGGTTCTCAAGGAGCACAATGATCAAAAGCTTCAACAAATATTTTACAGAGGGTAAAGCCATTTCTTTTTAGACAAAAAAACTAAAATGTTCTTTGACCAATAACATATTTCAAGGGAAAAGAATGCTTACACATGAATAGTTCATCTGTGAAATCTCTAATTTACATCAATGACTTGACGATCATCGAAATGAATCTATTCCCATCTGCTTAACTATTTGTCTGGATAGGGTAAAGATGACTTTGAAGCTGATGTTGTATTTTCCTTTTTTCTGTGCTTGGAAAACTTTGGAATTTGACTAGTATGCTCTAGACAGTTTCATTTTGCATGGGAAGAGAAGTGCATTTGAAATTTTGAACTAAGTTGAATGTTATCCCTTTGTCCTAGTTGTCCAGGTTTAACATTGGACTTTTCCTCTCCTTACTGGGATTGATGATGACTGGGGCTGTGCCTAACTCTGGTAAAGAACTCCTACAAATGAATTAGGAAGGAACATCTGTTTTATTATAGTTGTCACTTAGGTTCTGAACTTACTGATAAAATTGAACAACAAGAACACAGAAGGCTATTCAAGTTTTGGGAGTCATCAGGGATACTGCAGTAAGTTTCGCGTAGAGTCAGTGTTGGGGTTCGATAGTTTGATTGTCCAAAAAATGATTTTTATCCCATCCATCAGGTTTGTATGTAATCACACTCCTGTTCAGTATTTTATAAAACCCTGCAGTTCAAGATTTAAGTAACCATAGCTAGGTTAGGTTCCATATCAATTGTCATCTCTATTGTATGAAGATCATCAATCCCTGATATTTTGTAGATTCTTTGTGCTTAAAAGAGTAAAGATGACTTTTTTTTTTTACTTTCTTCAATTCACAGACCTCACTTGAAGTGAAAGATTTTCTCATGAATGACTAACTGATCCCTTGACTAACCAAAGACCTCAACTTCAGAACATTAAAAAGTGAAAAGAAGTTGGAATTGTAGAACAGGAAAATGAAGGGTGGAAATTTAACTTGAAACAAGAACATACTTTAGGAAAGTCCTTAGAAAAGAAAGACATTTGTTTGTAAGCTGATATTTCCTTTACCATGTAGCTGTAATCTTTGACTGTAGCTATTATTGAGTGTGAATTTTCAAAAGAGAAGACAAATTGTGATGTAGATAATAGGATTATTATTCCTAAGTGTTATTAGAGCCAACCTTTATCACATATGGAAAAGTATTGCCTGAAAATTTGAACTAGGAATGACTGTTAAAAAGTTGAATATTCCATCTAAAACTTTTCTCTTTTTCTCCCCTTCCACTTATGGTGTCATTGTTTTTCAACAAGGAACTTCTATTTTTTGATAATAGAGAAATCTTTGAGGGTCTATTGGCAAAGAGTTTGAAATTTGCACCGATCCGCCTCTTTATCCTTCTTCAATGTAAATATCAAACAGAGTTCGAACTCGTGACGTGCGCCTAATCCACACATCACGTATTGCGCTTTTACTACTAGATCAAAGCCCCAAAGGCTTTGTCAACAAGGAACTTTTGTAAAGCAATTCTTCAAAAGAAAAGCACAAAATCTAATTTCCTTTTCCTCTCCTTCCCCTCAAACATTTTTATTGCTTTTTTTTTAATATGGGACAAACACTAATCGATTGTTTGGCAGCTTAGAAGATCTTAAACCCCACGAAGGGGAAAAAAAAGTGCCAACTTGTAATGAAAATCAAGCACATCCCACTAGAAGTCTAAGGCGTCATTTCTATACCATCAACTAAGAAATTTTTTGTTGTTTCTTTAAAAGGAGAGGCTGCTTGTTTGGTCCAAATACAGGCAGATAATGATAGGTCAACGTATCAAAATGAATTAAGAGATTATTATTGCAGTGGGATAATGGGTTTCATCATCTAACCAAAGTTTGTTGCCTTGTGATTAATTAAAAAAGAAAAATATAGAAATGAGTATTGGGAAACAACTCAAAAGAAGAATCAACAACGGCTGGTCTCAATTATTTCTCAAGGAACATTTTGGTGCGCCTAGCCATCATTTCTACCATGGAAATTTTGCTTTGTTGTGGCATTTGGTTTTCCGTACCACTTATCTCTGTCTCTCTTTCTTTTTTCTTTGATTACGATGATGTATGGATCAATTTGCGTATATATTACTATTCTGCGAGGTACTTGTTATCACCCATCAGTGCAAGTACCAGATGATTTTGCACTGGTGGTAAATCTAGAGCATATACTATAAATTTTCAAGAATCTAATGGTTTTTGTCCAGATCCTAAATATGTATTAAAAAATCCACTAAATATTCACAAATATTTGACTGCAAATCAGCTCATTATTATATATTAGCTTGAGGACACTGTAATAACTCATATACTAACTTCAAATCCTGAATCCGCCATGGTTTCATCTGTCTCATTGACTGCTATGTCACCCTTGGGTGGGGGAGTTTCTTGTTCACTCTTTTTTTTCCCTTTTACAAGTGGATTTATTCAAAGTCAACATTGATATCCTGTTTGAGAGTTGAACCGAACTGGAACACCACTAAATGTGTGCATAAGCAAAGTCATACATTATCTTCTTACATACCAAACCATTGAACAAAGAAAAACAAATTTGACTAAAAAGGAAGGTTTCCATCTACTATTTCTTAGTTTAGGAATTGGTAAAATCTCTATATTTGAAAGTTACAATGTAACAAACCCAATATCTTACTCAGTTACAAAGGCTTGTTTCAGTTACCAGGTTGGAGAACAATCTATATCATTGTTCAGCAGACCAATAAAATCAGAGCCACAGCCACAACCCAAGAAAAGAAAAAATAAATCGAAATTCTGTTTCTTAAGAATGAATTTTAGGAGATTACCATAGTGATGTTTCTACAAATGTACCTAAGACAATATTGCCAAGACTGCAATTTCTAGACTTGTACTTCCATAGGTTTTGATTTAACCAGCCAGCCTTATTCACTAACATCTCTGATAAGCAAACCGCGAAGAGACTTGAAAACACATTATTCTGCAAGATGCTAAGAACATATGAATATTATGGTATTCCTGTGATTTTTCTCTTTCTTTGTCGCGTTTATATTTCAATGAAAGAATTTTTTGGATATTACAGGCCAAACTAAAACTAAGAACAAAAGATGAATGGTGATGAGAACAGTGGTAATACCCCCTATAATACTGGTACAGAAATGGACATGGACACTGAGACTTCACCAGCAAAAGTTGAATCCCTAGCTGCAGCTGAGTTTCCAGCATATGCATATCCTACACCTAACCCGCCATAATGAATTGATGCATGCTCACACCGTTGGAATACTCTAGCAAGCGATGCTGCTTTCCTCCTTGCGCGCTTTGTTCCTGTAAAGAGCAATGTCTGAAGTAAACTTGCTAGTGACGGAGCCTTCAAGACCCTTTCAGTAGCAGCTGCTCCACCACCACGGCATAATTCAAGCAACGCAGCAACTGCATTCTCTTTCCCTCTAGGTGTCCCACAACGCATCATCCCAATGAGCCCTGCTACTGCCATTTCCTCATTGCCAACAGCTGTAGCACCAATAGGCTGCCTAACAATCAGTGCCAAAGCACCAGCAGCTTCTTCGGCAACACCTTCACTTCCCAAAGCTCCAACTAGAGCAGTAACAGCTCCCGACTCTATCATCCTCCCACAATTTTCTGTGTGGGTAGATAAATTAAAGAGAGCAGTTACTGCATCCTTCTTCCCTCTGGCTGAACCTTCTCGCAACAGACCTGCTAAGGCCTCAACTGCCCCATCTGCTTTTGCTATTTGCTTCTTGTAGTCATGAACAGCAGACAGACTGAACAATGTTGCTGCAGCATTTTCCCGTGCCTCTGTGGTGTGCCCAAATCTCAAAACTCCAACTATCAATGCCAGACACCCTACTTCATCCATAATTCGGCCTTTATTCTTATCAAAAATCGATAAGTTAAGCATTGCAGTGACGGAATTTTCTTGTGCCACAGCATCTGGAGATGAAAGCAAATTCTTCAAATGTGGGATTGCACCGGCCTCAGCTATGTATGCACGGTTCTCCTTACCAGTTTTAGCTAAAAGTCTTATCTCCCGAGCAGCAATAGTTTTTGCAATCTGTGTCCCATTCTCTAGCTGCTTAATGAGAAGAGCTGCAGTGGCTTTATTAGCTTCTAATGCAGCCTTGCTAGGTGAAGCAGCTGGAAAACACTCGACACATGGATCCCCACTCTCCAAAGGGTCATAGGGAATTTTATGAGCAGCACACCACTGCATAATCAAATTCCTAAGTGCCCTGTTTGGCACAAGCCGGGTATGATCAAGCAACTGCCCTGTCTTTGGGCATGTACAGTGACCCTCCTCCATCCACCTTGATATGGAAGCTCGTTCATATGTCTGCCCTGTTGCCACAATAACCGGATCTCTCATCAAATCCAACGATATTGGACAACAGAAGTCCTTTGGTACAGAAATGAATGTCTCCGCAATCTCTTGACTAATCAGCCCTTTCTTCATCTTCTTATGCTTACCCAATCTCAATCCCATATCATCCTCTTCAAAGCCAAATAGCAAGAACCTGCAGTATCGCATCAACGCCACAAACCCATTGAGCACTGATGATGTGGGCTCAATATCTCCTTCATGGTTCACAATCTGCTCCTCCAAAAACTCAATCTCAACCCTGCAACTCCTAGGATTACATATCCCCAATTTTTCCACAAAAAATGAATACAACTGAGCAGAGTCAGGAAGACCTCCATTCTCAAACTCATTCAAGAAAGAGAACAGCTTCAACCTCAGCATCTCATCATGTTTATCAACAAACAATTTAGATTTTCTTGCTTGTTTCTTCAACAACTCAACCTGTTCCCTAACATCTTGAGGTAAAATCAATTCCCTTAAGGGGAAAACATCCAAAAGGGTCGAGATTTCTTGGTTCAAATCATGAAAATGACCTGAAATCGAATGGTTTTGAAGCAACAGCCACAACTTACTGGAGTGGGAGCAATAATCAAGCAAGATTTTCGACCGGTAAAGCAATAAATACAACTCCTTGAAGCACAAAAAAGCTGTAAACGGCAAATCTGAAGAACCCCTACTACTTCTGTTATTCTTATTATTCTCGAGAAGACATTCCAAGAGAACAGAAAAGACTTGAATTTTCCTTAGCAAAGACTTACAATTCTTCCGTTGATAAAACGGTACCCTTTTACCTGAATTTGCAGAAATCAGCTCAGAAGATAACGCCGTTAGTGTTTGCAACAACCCAACATCTGTCAGATCCACCGGCGCCAAGAATGCTTCCAGTGACGGAGACCTTTGTCTCCTCAACGATGAGAAAATTGCAGCAGATGCCATCAATTTCCCAACACCCAAAATCTTGAAAATTAACTCCAAGATTATCCAACCCCTTTTCTTGTTTCCCACAGAAAATTGCTTTCTTGATCTTATTTGTGCAATATTTCAGTGAGATTTCTATATGGGGATAAGAAAAAACTATAAAAACAACTCCAAGATTCTACCTTTATGGAAAAAATTTATCAAGAAAAGTCTGAATGTAAGACCAAGAACGAAATGGGTATTTATTATTTGTACAAACAAAACTTGTATGGATTGAAAATAGAAGCAAAAGGGGAAAATATAGGTATATTCTATAGTGAATCCGCGTTGAAGAAGAAGAAGAAAGGAAAGAAAAAGCTGGAAGAGAGAGAAATAGGAACGGTGCTTTTCACTGGGTAATTATAAGATTTGTGTGTTGACAATTTCTTTTCTTACCTTTTTTTCAATATCTTTTTTTCTTTTTTTCCCAATATTTTATTTTTTTTCTTTTGTTGGTTTTTGGAATTTATATATCTTTTTTCTAGGAATTACATGAAGCCGCCATGAAAATGCTGGAACCTTAGCTTTGACGAATTATATTATCCAGATTCTTAAATCCTGTCCATTCGTTTTCTTCTCTTTATTTATTTCATTCATTCATCCTCTTTAGATTAATTAATAGTTGTAAATATATTAATTACATTACTAATTTTTATCAAATTCATCCTATTGAACTTCAAAACACAAATTGGATACCTATTTGATTGCAATAATAATTTTCTTAATTTGAAAATAGATTAAAAAATATAAGTAACCATAAATAATGAAGTTTAAATTAGCATAAGTTCTAAATGTTGTTTTTCCAGAATGTGGTGATTGAAGAAAAAATTACTTGGTCCAGTAAAGGATAAGTCAATTAAAAAAAATAAGTGAATGATTAGGCATTTACATATTGCAACAATGTACTATTAGAATAAAGAAAATAAATTAAAAATTAACCATGTGGACTATATTGAATATTTTTCTTAATGTGTTTATGTGGAGCTCGATATGATGATATCAAGTAGTGAAGCTTATCTGTATTCTGTATAATTAAGGCTTAATACATAGTTAATTTTATAAATTTATCAAAATAATTTGTTTAGATATTTTAGGTATGAAACTCAAACAACTGATAGTACGGGTGTGTTTCTCTAAACATTTTGTGATAGTTCAGCTAGAAAACTCACACACATGATAGTTCAGGTATGAAACTCAAAAAATCAGAATACTTTATGTGTGTTTTTAGCCTTTAACTCATTAATTATTGAAATTTATATTCAATGACATTCATAATGAATATGTTGAACTAGGAAAGGAGGTGAAAAATTCTTACTTCGATTGATTTTTGTAATTGTTATGGCTTGGCTTTTAAGGTTTTGACTTATTCTACACTAATAATTATCCATCAAAAGTTGGGTAATTTTACTTTTTGTTAGTAACACAAACTGATCAAATCTAATTTGTCTAATAATTATAAAATTAAGAGTTCTTTTATTTAAAAAGACATGTATGTATTTGTGCTAAATAAAAAAAATGTAGATTTGAATATTTCTTAAGAAAAGGAAATGTCTTATGAGGAGTTATTTTCACTTCTCCTTTGCAAAATTAATATCTGCTCGTCAAATTGTACTAATAACATTATGTTAATTGGTCCCAATGGTTTTGTGACTATAGACATGTATGTATTTTTCTTTCTTTTTATAATAAATGATGAGAAAAGGGTAAAAAAGTGTGTATTGTCATCACACAATTAATTCAAGAGTTGACCAAAGAAAAAAGAGATTAGACCTTATTTGGGTCCCATTAGAACTGTAACGCATGGAAAAAGATTATTCTATTCTTTAATTGGCAGTCTTTTGGGATATACAATTCAATAGTTTGGCTTTTTTTTTAGGAGGCTTTGACTAAACGAAAGGTTCCAAAAATCCAAATTACTGTATGAGATAAAGTACTTGGAAAAGTAAATAAACACGATTTTTTTTACTATGTATCTCATATGCTCCTAGTTGTATGAGGCATCTATTATTTTGACACATAATTTTTTTGGGTCCCAGCAATTCTTTTTTCTCCATCTTCTTTATATTCTTTTGTGTTTTCACCATCATTAACTTCTTCTTTTTTATAAATCATTTTTTGCTCTTTTTTTTTTTAGGTTACTTTTAATTCACTGTTTTCTTTTTTCCTCTTTCTTAATCCTTTTTTTTAGAAAAAAAACGTGCTCCTGATACTAAGTAAATTGAAGGTTTTTTTTCCTCCTAGTTTTTTATTTATATATATTTGTAAGCAAATCAAATTTATATAATATTATGTTTTAATTTGTTTGTCTTACTTTCCTTTTCTATTTATTTCAAAAGTAATGTTTCTTTTATTTATTGATAATTTTTTAATTTCAGTTTTTCACATGACATATTTAAAATCACAAAAATTAAAATCTATATCAAATCAAAAATCAAACAAACAAATTAAAGTGGATGAAATATTGTTTTCATCAGTTAAATGTATGTATAATCACTCAACTTATAGTAATTGACCACCAAAGTCACTCAACTTTGTGTTATTTTTTAAAAGTGATCCGACTTTATCTAATTAGCTTTCATTATTATTTTTGCCCGAAACACAATTTATGTGCCTATTTAATATTGTGATAGCTCTAATTTTTAGGGGAAAATATTTAAAAAAATCAATATTTAGATTTATTTAATACCCAATTTATTCTAAATTCAATTCAATTCTCAATCCAACCCGCTTAAAATGATTTTGTTGTACAAGAAATGCCCTTAATAATAAAAAAATATACGATGTTTCTTCAATTTCTAACATTCTAAATATTAGAGATGTCTTTAATAATATTGAGCCATAATAAATAATATCATATAAACTTTCATAATAAATAATATCATATAAACTCACGAAAAATATATTCATCACTTGTAAGATTCAATTACAATTTTTCAACACCAACAAAAAAGAGAACATAATAAAAATAAAAATTAATGTCAAATGACCAAAAAATTTAATTTACTTACGAATATCTATAGATAAGAACTATGACCAAAAAAAAGCTTTAATTGACCTAGTATTGGAACACGAGGAAAAAACAATTTGAATAAAAAGGCAAAGAAAGAAAAATAAAGAAAACAGTAAAATAAAAGTAACTCCAAAAAAAAAATGATTTGTTAAAAAAAGAAGAATTAATGATTGAGAACATAAAAGATGGGAATTGTTCTGATGGTGGGGCCCAAGAAGTCCATGTGTCAAAATAACAAGATCCCTCATACAATTATGACATGGAATATGAGATGCATAGTAAAAAAATTCAATAAACACTACTCCCTCCTGTTCAAAATAAATAATTTTTTGATATTTTTTATGATATAAAATGAATAAAAATTTAAATTTCAAAAATGTATTAATTAATTTTTTTTAAAAAAATTATTCTTTTATTTAATTCTTTTTTAATTATCTCTAATTTTAAGAAAAAATTAAAAATAGGCAAAGAATAATATTAATAAATTATCTTTTAATTAATATCGTTATCTATTCTTTTGTAAGAAGTGTGCAACACTACAAAAAATTATTTATTCTGAACTAGAGTCTAGAGGGAGTAGTAGTAAAAATAAATTTGGTGACCAACATAAGTTGTGGTGCAATAATGGAACTGCTTCATCCTTAATTATAGGTTTCGAGTTCGAGCTCTGAGTATGAAAAAAGTCCTATTGAGAGCGTTACCCCTAGAATGGGCCTATAGTGCTTGATTCGAATTAATCAGAGCTCTAATACAGATATCGAATACGTGGTGAAAAATAAAAAAATAAAAAATTGTGGCATAGTGAAAGGAATCAATTTGGCATAGGGTTCTGAAGAGTGTTTGTATTTTTATTTCATGTGTGCTCTAAATGCACTATTAAAGAGTTCTCAACAACCAAAGCTTTTGGATTACTTTGAGATGTGCATATCTTTATGGTTGTTTTGACTTTCTCATCTCTCTTTCCTCCATCATTATTCTTTTTCTTTTCTTCTCTTTTTACATTTCCTAATTTAATCCTTTCACACTTTTCTCAAGGTTTTTTTTTCTTTTTTTTTTTGTTAGCCATATGGATTGTTCACCCTAGAAAACTTGCTTTTTTTAACCTCTTCCTTTTATCTTTTCAGGGGAGGCATAAAAAATTGGTTTTTATAGGCCAAGTGTTTTAAACGCTAAAAGTTTTTTTTTTTAAATATTTATTTTAGAAAGTTGAGGTGTTTGATTAATTTTTTAGAAAAGAATGTATTTTGGAATAGTGATAGTAGTTTTCCTTCATAAGCATTTTTTGAATCTTGATTAAACACAAAATACTATTTCAATATTGACCAAAGTATTTATAATTAACGAGTTAAACACAAATTATTACTTAAAAAATACTTTTCAAATTAAGCAAATTTAAAAGTCTTTATTAGGTATTTGGGTCAAACAAGGAGTATTAGTTATTTGGTTTTAAAATAAGCTAAAATTGAAGTTCATGTCATTATATTGGAAGAGAATATGCATTCGGGAGAAGTATTCCTTCTCTTCTAAAATAAGTGTTGTTTTAATTTTCTTACGTTTACTGAAAAAATATTTTCTCTAATTTTATATTATTTGATTCATATTGATTTGACATACTTTTTAAGAAAATTCTAATTAAAGGTGTATTTTGCACAACTAACCTTATTTATAATATTTTTTATATATATATATTTTTGAATATCTTAGATTTTAATTTTAAAATAGCGAATTAATCTAATCTAATAGCTTTGAGAATTAATTAAATTGACTCTCGAGAAGCGAATTAATTAATGTTAGTATTAAGTCTTGAAAAATAGTTTTAGGAATAAGTAATTAATGCTAAGGGTAAAATATGGAGAAAAAAATAATTCTCTTTTCTTGATATGTCAAAATTGATAAATAAAAATGAAAATAAAAAATACGAATAAGTTACAAGTAAAATTGAATGGAGGGAGTATGAAACAGAGAAAGTACTTACTTGGTCCATATTGACTTGGCATTCACATTGATAAAGTACTTATTAAGAGTTTATTTTACTAAATTATTATTTTTAATCATATTTTAAAAAATTTAATTTAATTATTAATACTTTATGTAATTATTTAATGACAAGGATAGTATTGAAAAAAAAAATCTGTTGCAAAATTGAACAAGTAAAAGGAAAAATTTTTTTTTAGTACAAGGGCAGTCATATAAAATTAAATGGGGGAGTATTTAGTAGTATTTCCTTATTAGTTTCATTTTACCTGGCCCCTATAACAAAATGGACGTTTTATTTCAGCAAATTAAGAGAGTTTTAATACTAATTTTTTCATACTATCTTTTTAATAGGGTTCGTTTGAACATGTGATATAAAATTATTTGATATAAAATTGAAGTTTTGTTTAAACTTGCAATTTGGATATTTAAAGTTGTATTTTTTCTCATAAATATGAAAATTTCATAGTTGTGAAAACTATTAAATTTTTTTCAATTTTTATAAAATGTTATCAAATGAGCAAATCAAAGTTCATAAATAGGATATCGTAATATCCTAGGATACTGCATTGATAAAACATGAATCTCCATGCTCCTTTTATAAATAAATGCTTGCAATTATAAATTTTTAAGTACACATAATTTATAAAGATTCACTAGTCAACAATAAAAGTAACTAGTTAATTTTTAATATAATTCTTTCACATGGTACGGACAATCTTTTTACGCAGAGCATGAGTCTATTTTTTATAAAATTTAAAATGATGATTTGTTTTTACAAAATATAAATATAAATTTATTTGGCAAATTTTAAAAAGTTAAAATCATGATTTTTTGAGAATTTGGGATTTCATCTGAAATCGCATGCCTAGCCGCTGATTTTATCACTTAAAAAAAATACTGATTTTATCTCATAATTTCAAATCATGAGATAAAATTGCATGTCCAAACGCTAGCTTAGATTACTACATAAACTTCAATTACAGATTGTGTAATTATAATAATATATACGTTTTCATAAAATAGGATTTTAACTCTACAGTTGTATAGCTATAAGTATTTTCTATTGTATCATCGAAAGAATAAAAATACTATTCAGAAAATCTCATGTTTGCCTACTGGGATCATGCTTACACGACCAAAGTATGCTAGTAGTCTTGTTATAACGGCTGGTCTTACTAAGAACAAGGTGGTATACACCTCGATGGAGATTAATATGAAGTACAACAAGGCTGATGGAGAATCATTCATCAGTGATTCAATCTTGTAACGGCAGTTGGTGGGATTATTAATTTATTTCACTATGACAAGGCCGGACATCTCATATATAATCGAAATTAAAGTTTTTCAAAATAGTGTCAGTCGATAATATAATATAACTAGATAATTGATGCCATAACATTCAAAATATGTGGGATAAAGTTCATGGTACACTAACTTAACATTCACAAGTTCTAAGTCAGTTTGTGGCTAATCCTTATCATATACATTATATTGCATTACTTCATATCATTCTGTATGTTCGTGGTTCTACGAGTCAAGGTGTTCTCTTTCGTTTTGATTCTCTTATACATTTTGAGATATACTGATACAGATTGGACTAGTTGTCCTGATTTTCATCACTACATTACTGATTGGTACATATTTTTTGGCACATTCTTGATACCTTGAAAATGTAAAAAATAATCTACGTCTAAATTATTTACGGAGGCTGAGTATGAGGCTATGTTAGCAACAAGTTTGAAATTATTTGACTATAACGCCTATAATCTGAGCTCAGTATTGTTTATTACAACTCCTATAGTGTTATACATGTTGATAACTCTAATGCAATTAAAATAGCCACAAAGTCGGTGCAACATGAAAACACAAAGCATATAAACCTGGACTGTTCTTACATTCAGGAATTGATCATCGATCATCTCATCACTTTACAACATATTTTTTTACCATGATCAGCTTGCCGATCTATTTACAAAGGCAATAATACGCGCACCACATCACTATCTTATTTTCAAATTGCTACTGCGTGATTATAATTTGAGGGGGAATGTTCAACAATGCTATAATTGTATAGTTATCACAAAATATATTTTTACTTAGAACATGACTTAATTATAGATTGTGTAGTTATAATAATATATACTCCTTCTTAGAATGGAACTCTAACTCTACAGTTGTATACTTGTATAGTTATAAATATTTTCTATTGTATCTTTGAAAGAATATAGAAAACACTATTTAAAAATTTCACGTTTTTCTGATAAAATAATATTAAAAATATTACGAAAAATACTTAAAAATTTCATAGTTTAAGACATGTCAAGAACACTATCCTAAAGAGTATTTCATCGATAAATATGCATCCTCAAAAACTCAGTAAGTCTTTCTAGTATAAACTAGAAGCAAAAAGGATAAAAATTAAATTGAAAAAAGTTCAGCACAATATAATATGAAAGGAAGGTAATAAGATTAATTAAAGGCCAAAAGAGCAAAATATAGGCAATGAAAATGGATTGCAACCCTCATAGTAGAGGACATTTAAGCCAATTCAATTCAGGGATTGCATAAGTTGATTCACAGCTAATTGAAAATGATCATTGACTATTAAATCTATGCAAAGACATATCATATGTTACAATTATAATTGCAGACATTAGAAAATAATATTTTTTTAAGATATTAAAATTATTTTTTCACTAAATAGTTACTCATCCTTATACCACGTTAATCTTCTATGCAAATAATTTTTCTTATCTAGTTTTATCATAATATAGACACTTTTTACACTGTTTTTTTTTTATTTTCGGCCATAATGAATGTTTAATTAATCTTAAGATAGAGATGAACATTAGTTTTGTTCAGTTTTGAAGAAATCCTTTCAAGAAGATATTTTTTTCTATATCCAAACGCTTTTTTATTTCTAGTGGAGGACACTTTTTCAGACGAAAATGAAAACAAAAAATCTTCAAGAAAAAATTAACCAAATGCTTTAGAATTTACTATATTAAAAAAAATCAACGTATAATCAGTTATTTGTTTCCACCATTACTGTTAATCATAAATATAGAGAGATATTAATGTGATGCGAAAAAGAGAAATATTAACTTGAGCAGAGTAATTAAATTATCCTTTAATTACTACTTCCTCTCGATCACTTTACTTGTTACATTTTTTGTTACACACTCCTTAAGAAAAACATTATCTAGAGTATAATTTGATTAAACTATCCTTATTTAATATTTCTCTCTTTTACACTATATTAATATATCTCCATATTTATGATTAAGGTTAAAGATAGAAACAAACAACTATTATGCCTTGATTTACTATTTTGGACTATCTATTTTTAATAAGAATAACAAACAAAATAATCCTGAAGGGGTAATATTTTTTTTTAATGAATGTGCAAAATAAAATATGATAAGTAAAATAGATTGGAGAAGCGCTAATTAGGTACTCCCTCCGTCCCATATTAATTGAATTGTTGAAGCTTTTTTCATGGTTCAAAATAAGTGAATTGTTCAAATATCAAGATAATTATTGATTTTTTTTTTTCATTTTTGCATATTTTCTATGTACTTACACTCTTTACAAAGTCATAATTATGATTTTACATTGAAATCACATTTCCAACAATGACTAACTCTACTTTTGAGAATAATGTGGGAATAATGAAAGGTTAGTAATGAAAAATAATGCTCAAAATATGTCTTATTAAGGGGTGTGCATTATTTTAACAATTCAGTTAATATGAGACTGAGGGAGTAATACATTAATAATTAGAGGCCCACTTTTCACCACATGACTTTTTCCGTACCCTTTAGGAAAACCAGAAACTGCCACGTATACGCAATGTCGACCGCATTTTCGTTCTTTCTTCTAATTTCTAGCGGCCAACTTTATCCGAAAGTCAATACCCAAAATTATCAACAAACGTATTAAATTTATCATCTTATTATATAAAAATAATAAAGTACTTGGATGTTTTTCTGTGTTTTAATGAGTTTTTTTTTTTTTTTGTTTTTCATCTAGTGTCTGGTACTCGTATTGGAGCCCCGATTAATCCGGATCGCGCGTTATAGGACCCATTTGGGGTAGTGCTCCCAACAAGATTTTCTCCATACTCAGGGCTCGAACCCAAGACTTCTGATTAAGGATAGAGCAGTCTCACCATTGCACCACAACCCGTATTGGTGTTTTAATGAGTTATTATTATCACAAATCTCTATTTTCAATCAGATTTTTATGGAGAGATTAATTAAAAAAACAATTATAATCAAAATATTTTTGAGGGTCAATGTTATGGTACGAAAGTCAGTAATGGATCTGTTTATAGTTAACCTTTCTCTAATTATATCAAAGTTTTATCTAGGATGGAATCCGAACTCATAACAAGGGGCGTATCTAAAAAAAATTATGAGTTCATATACACTTATATTATACTTCTTAGATTATGTATAACAATATTATATCTCTCTTCAAAACAACTTATATATATGTGCATTATATTCAAAGAAGTCCTATGGTATAATGGTTATTGGCTACACCTCTATAATTGAGGTTGAGGGTTCAATTACCACGTATATTTTGTGTTTTGATTAATTACCTTTTTACTTGTCTTTTTTTTAACTTTGTTTATTCTTTTAAATTTGATATATTGAAATCTTTATTGTCCTTTTTGTAGCGGTAAAGTTTTATATAATTAACTTAAATATTTATGTTAAATCTAGTAGCAATAGCAATGAGTGATGTAACATATAGTTTCAACTAATATCAACATTTATTGATATAGAATAGAGGTATATTTGTGAAAAGTTACTAAACTTTTAATTTTTTTTTAAAAAAAGTTAAACTTATAATTTTAAAAGTGTAATGGATTCAATAATAATAATCATACAAATGATACTAGGTTACCACTTGTAGCACTCCTACATAAAACATATCCAATTTTTCTTTTTTTAAAATAGGCAACCTCTTCCTCATATGCTTCAGACATTCGAGACTAAAGTTTTATTTCATTTTCGAATCTTTGAAGTTTTAAATTAAACTTCAAATAATTCAGATATTCGGATATGAAATTAAGCTTTGTCAAAGATTAACTTTAGAATTCAAGCTCCATTCTCAAATTTGAAGTTATGTTTTCTTAAATTACCCCAATTCCAAAACCATATGTCTGAATTTGAAATTTTCAAATTTATGATTTTCGATTTCAGATCCGCATGTTTGAAGTCGATTTTGAGGCGGTTAAATTTTAAGAACTTTATAAGTTTTGGTTACTCTTTAAATAGGGGTCTTAATCAGTGGTGAAGTTAGAATTTTTTTGATGAAGGGTGTTCAACTGATCACCCTAAATAGTATGTGGCTGCGCCACTGATCTTAATACAACTATCTCTGCAATACACCCATAAGAATGAAGATTGAACCCCTTGAATCTAAATCCTAAATTGGCTATTCATGATGATACACCAATCCTCTTTAAATCTTGAATGTGCCGTTGCTTGTGATGTGCACCTAACTACGCATCACATGTTGCGTTCTCACACTAGATCAAAGCCCTGAGGCATCGAGAGGTTAATACTAGCACAATATTATTTCATTGATATATTATCATTTTTCATGAATGAGCTTGTACTTTTCACCCAATTAATTATTAGTATTCGTATTGCGATCTGACTAAATTTGAATGCTTATATCGCATGGCTCACTTTAATTTTTTGGGGCGGAGGATTTTTTTCCATTCCCAACTACTTGAATTTCAGACTTCTAATTAAGGATTTTTCCGAGCAAAATAAGAATAATTCGAGTTTTTTCAATCTCAACATAGTCACATGTCATGATCTGATTCGTCTTTTTTGCCAAACGCGAATTTTGCCCTATACTTAAATGTAACTTCAAGTTTTGGGAGAATTGAAAGATTCAAGTTTGGAGTGTATTTTAAAATTAATGTAGACCCTTTAAGAAAAATTAATTTTTAAAAGAACCTGTGGCGTTGATTTAGTATCCTATTTAGATAAGTTGACAGATTTAATTCAAAGTCTGACCGTTGACTATGAGGAAATAGTATTGAATACAAAATAAATTAATAAGTTCAAAAGATAGACCCTTTGATTTCTTGCTCATATATAAGGAGTATTACATATTACATAAATGATTTTGCTATTATAAGGAAATACTCAATTGGTGCGGTTGGTGGTATACCATAATAGAGATTAAATGTCGTGGATCGATTCTCCTTCCAAGTGCTTTCTTAGTCGAGCTTGTTGCACCAGGCTCGCCTAGTGCAGTTACTTCTCTTGTGTGATTGGTGGTTATTGCATATGAGCGAGTTTATTCGGTGCGCACTCGAAGAATAACAATTACGTATTTCTCCAGAAATTCCAAAAAAAGAGAAAGAGAAATATTCTGTCCCGATATTTTTGGATTAGAATTATCTCACAAAAGATAATTGAAACTTAACACATAGTAAACAAACTATTACAAATGTTGGATTAGAATATTTTGTTTTCTGTTAACATATTCTTTTTAATCTTATTAGAGCTATTTCTTGCGCTATATCAATTAGCTATTGATGAATAATCGTATGAAAGGATGATAACTTAGATTAATTAATATTCTAATTACATTAAGTATATACTAATAAGAGTTGTAACTTTAGATCACGCAATTTATTAACTTTAATTATCTCAAATTAAATATAGAAGGATCAAATAATCAAATACAATTGTTTACAAGTTACAACTAATAAAACAAAACAATGTTCAATAAAATTGTCACTTAATTTGTCTATGATGATTGAGTAATTTTATTACACATTCTAGTCAAGATTGGTGGTGGGAGGTCGGCCATGATTTAAAAGGGGCAAATTTAATTATCAAAATTAAAATTAAGTGTTTAATGTAGGATATATATTAATTATTATTGAATTTAAACACCTAATAGACTAAACGTGTCCTTATTTGATTGTTAATCTTTGTAGTCATCTATAATAATCTGTGTTAATTGTAATTTCCCCCATTTTGCTATTGCATTTTCTTAACCTAACCCGTGGACTCAAATATGTACATAAGAGTAAAACCAAAAGAGTCATCAAATGTGTTGTACCTCTTAGTTTGGATTTTTCATGTATGCAAATGTGAGAAAGACATTTAACTATATATATAGGAAGATAATAATTTTTAAAAATATGTTAAAATGACGTTTTGTTTGTTACTTGCAAAATATTGAGATGTGCTTAAAACGGTATCTTTAATTCCTTCTTGGCCATTTGTTTATATAACTTTTTAACCTTATCTTTTCTATGGGAAAAATAACAAACAAGAAGAGTAAACGCAAAATAGAAAATGAAAGTCTCGGGCCAAACGCGTAACATTTAAAGTTAGGGGCTAAAAGAAAATTCACTCACCTAACAATAACTGTTCGTAGTCGTCGTCGATATATATTCGGTGTATAATAAGTGTATAATCAAGATGTGTTTGGTGTGGATGATATTTTCTAATTTTTTCATATTTGATTGGTTAATGTTCTGGAGAATATCCTTTTTAGGAAAATAAAATTCTTAAAATAAAGAAAATGATTTTCCTACGGAAAGTAGCATTAGTGGCCTTTCAAATTTATTGTCTTCTTCCCGTTTCCAACCCCTCCCCCCCTCCTCCCCACCTTATATAAATTACATATAAATACTTTTGGTATAATATATTTCTTTTTGCTTACTTATCAAACACCATAAAATATGTAAGAAAAACACTTAGTTTCAAGAAAAGGTTTTTCTTCGTACCAAACACACCTGAAGTGTATAATGTATACATATTGACTATACAGTGATTATACTGGTAATTGGTTATAAAAGTTAGGATTATTTTTTGTTCTAAGCTTTGTTGGGCTGTTATTCAGTGTAAAAATCCATTTTTTGTCCTCTCTTGTTTAAATTCAAAACCATGTTTAGTATTTGTAAACATCCTCAAACATTAGTACCCTAGTGATAATTCTTGATATATCGTGAGTGAATTTGACACCTTTACTCTTCGAACTTGTACTTATCATTGATGAGCACTATGAGTAAAGCTTTTTACTGAATATTGCAAGTCTTTATTAGTCTTTAAATAAGTACATAAGTTTCAAATCAATATGCAACTTTTCACTTGAAATATAGAAAAGTCTTGATTTTTTTTTAAAAAAATAAAAGGATAATTAACTTGACCATACCTAGAATATTTATGCCAATATTTTTGTTGACTAGGAGAAGCATCCCATGTGAGCCTCTTTGATTCCTGAAACCCATTTCATGGGCTGAACCACCATTCATTTTTTCCAATCTCAGCTGTCTTCCATAAAACACCCTAAAATATTGTTTTTTAGTTTTGGGGTGGGTGGTGGGGTGGGGGTTCAAATCCAAAGTTGCACCATCACCCTTTAAAAGAGAAAAGACATTAAATACACCCTGAACTTGTTTTGAAAAATCATTTTCACACTTAAACTAATCTAACGATCTATTACACACCTATACATATTAAAAGTGAATTTAATATCATCCTACGTGCTGATGTGACACAAAATATAAAAATAATTAAAAAACATGCGCGTTTTTCTGTCATTTTTTCTTTTTTTTTCTTTGCAAAATACTAATTCTTTTAAGATATACTCCCCCTCCCCCTCCTCCTCTTCTTCTTCTTTACCTCCATTTCCATGGGAATGACACCTTGACCACCACATATTTTCATTTAATTTAAAGTTTAGACTTTAGATCTATCATTTTTATCCCAAATGTTAAAATTCGCAATGATGTTTCACAATTAAAAAAAATTACCTTTCAATTGTCAATTGAAAATAAAGTCATGTTATTGCTTGAAAATTTTCAAAGAGAAAATAAAAAATGAATAATGACATAAAGTAAGAAAATATCTAAAATTCTAAAATAAGGGGATTATGATTGATTTTACACTCACCTCTTATATGAACATATAATAATTTATTTATTTCAATTTTGTTCTTTTTTATTTATTTATTTTAAAAATAATATAGTGGTGGGTGGTGAAGGAGGAGGAATTAAAGGTGGTGAAAAAGAAGAAATCGATAATGATAATAGTGATGGTGACGAAGAAGAATTGAAGGAGATATGTTGGTGGTGAAGAGCAAAGAATTGGTGATGATGGTGGCCGAATATGATTTTTCGGTAAAATGAGAGATGGAGTGGATGGATTTAGTGACGAAGAAGATATAATTATTGGAGGATTTTAATAGTTAATTAGAGATTAAAGAGTGTAAATATAATTAACAAAAGAAAAATTAATGAATAAAAAAAAATAATTATAATTTCTGACATGACGTTGACGTGGTGCTGACGTGGCGGCGAGTGTAAAACATCACATATTGTGAGAGTGGTGTTATACATCTCAGGGTGGTATTAAATTCACTTTTAATATGTATAGGTGTGTAATAGGTCACCAAATTAGTTTGAGTGTGAAAAATCGACTTTTCAAGACAAGTTCAAGGTGTATTTGATGTCTTTTCTCCCCTTTAAAATCATAGTTGAATATTCACATACATAGTGGTAGGGACACTATATTATATATTTCACGAGTCATTATTTTGGTTTCTATGATATTATGAATGGACTACTATATTTCCCATATCCAAGGAACACATCCGAATATAAATTTTCATCCAAAATATTCGACGTTATTTTTTAAAAAAGTTTAAAGGAAAAAAACCAAGAAAATGAGGGGATTGAAATGTGATATTCCTATTTGATATGAAGAAATCGTTCTATATAAGAATTAATTTAGAATATAATAAATATTTTGAGACAAGTAGATACTTTACCCTTAAATGCACGTTTTGACTTAATTTAACTTAACAAATTAACTCTCGAAAAACGCAACATGACAACTTAAAAGGACCAGAGGGAGCATATGTTTAGAAAGTTATATACAGTCATGTATATGTAAGGACAAGCGTGTTACATGGTTTGAAAGTTGCAAAAGAGATTAAAAATTGAAAAACAAAATGCACTTTCAACATTAAATGGACTGGTATTTAATTTTTGCTCTTAGCAATCAGACTTATATCTAGCGAGTCATAAATTCTTCAATGACACACAACATAAGTGAAAATATAAACTTATACCATGCGAAAAGAGTTCCCAACATGTTTCCAGAATAAGTAAGAGGAGACTTAATAGTTTTGAATGCATAATCTTTTGGTCTTAAGTTCCCCAACATGTTTCCAGAATATTTCTTCCAAACTACATCTTCTATAGACCATTGAAACAAAAGTTTTAACTAAGAATCCAACACATTTCCCATCTGGTAAGAAAGAGTTGATCCCAATAATTTAAAAAATGTAGAACAGTCTAGTACATGAGAACTACTTTGGACATCTAAAAAAACAAAATTGCTAGAAACTAAAAAAAGATACTCCTATATTAATAATGTTGCACCTTCCATTTCTCATCTTTCTACTTTATTATTGGAAAAATGAAATTGACCCTCTAAACAAAGATTGACTTGAACAAATAGTAGAACTAAAACTGGAAATCTTCCCCCTAAGCCTTCTGATACATTCACTGCTACCTTGGAGACCTACCAGAGAGACATTTCCCACACGAAACGAACCTCAGTAAGCTCTTTGGCCTCCTACTTCTTGTTTTCAATCGCGAAAGCTGCACGATAAACAATTTTGTTAACTGATAGCTTCAAATAAATCAGTAGGCTTACTAAAATTTGCCAGTAAACCAGTTTTTCTCTAATGTGCAATAAGCAGCAAAAGTTGGTGTAAAGCCTCAAAGCTCTTCCAAATCATAAAACAAAAGAAAGAAGAAGCTACAAGTGAAACCAATAGCATTAAACTGAATTTGGATTTACATCCCATTTGCACATTTGCTCCACTAAGAGTATCTTCCCATAGATAAATAAGTCAAAAGGAAAAAGTCTCTCCTTCAGCATCATTTATCAGTGCCAGCAATCTAAATTGTGTGGGGCATAAATCAATATGTCATCGGTAACCTGAAAATTGTTATTTATAGCTATAGACTGATGTTCTTTAAAGACCTTTTACATTCGAAATCGTGACAGCTTTTACAGAAAATTGGCAGAATTTTTGTAGTTTAAACATCTCATGCATTGCCTAAGCAATAGTCGACACTACGAATCATGTGCAATTGTCCTACCTATTTCCTTGTCTTGGTTACTCTTTAGGGGGAGGAGGGCAGAGGTTTTTACTAAAAGTTGCACTACTTGCAACAGGACGGAATACTCTGGAAGCAATGGATTAGGCCAGATAATTCACTATTTCCAGCTTTGGAACTGGATTTGCATCCAATGATGTGGCCTAATGGTCAATGAAATGGGAGAAGAACTACAAAGTCTCAAGTACAAATCTCAGCGGAGGCAAAAAACACTAGGTGATTTCTTTCCATCTACCTAACCCTTGGTGGGTAGAGTTACTCATACTTGTGGATAGAAGGCACCCGGTGGAATAGTCGAGGTGCGTGCAAGCTAGCCCAGATATCACAATCTGAAAGAAAAATTGATGGATAATGGGCCCGCCTTTAATGTGTGCCTACAACACATCCAACTATACTCCTTTGCCATCCTTCCTTTTCTTTTCTTTTTTTGGGTGCGCAAGAGATTTTTGTTCATGGACCATCATAATAGCTAAATGTAAGACAAGGTAGCCGATCTTGATTTGACATGTTAGGAAGTGAAACATCTTCATACTTGCTTACACTTGCAAGTTGCAACTCTTATTGTGTAGTATGTCAAATTCCAATTAATGGCAGAATGCAAGCAAACTATGTTGACATACAACTCGAAAAGTCTAAGATGTGTATAAAACATTTAAAGGACTCTTAAATGCATTAAAAGGAAAATAGACTTTTGAATCTGTTTACCTGTCGGCGGGCGACTCTTTTAGCCTTCCAACAAAGCAAGCTCCTTGACCTTGCTTCTAATCTCCTGCAGAGAAGAAATATCACATTACTACATGAGAATAGTCAAATTAAAAGAGGAACGCCTACGCCGTTTTCAACAACAACTGAATATCAAGTAAAACCCGTTATACCTACCATAAGAACTATGCAGTATAAGAGTACTATTCCAAGAAAAAAGAAGTGGTGCCATATGTTCTGATGTCATACTCAAAGGTCTATCTACACTTCTTCTGAAGTGTAGTTAGCTTGCAACATTTTCTATGGGGTCTTTTAGTTGATAACTGATGACAGGACAACACTAAGTTGGATGGAGTGTGTTTCTCTAGCACGTGTATCAGTCAATCCACCTACAAGTGAAGGATGAAGTGGCTGCTTCTGTTCCACATTTCATATAATAAAAAATATCCACCCTATATCTCCTCAACCAAGTAATAAGCAGGGCATTCTCTAAACTTTTCCGCATCTATACTACTATATAAAATCAAAACACAACTTAAAGACATAGGCCTGTTTTATGCGTTTTAATGGGATATTATTTGTCTCTTCAAGCAAATGAAAGTGCAAATGGTTACACATCTGAGACATATATACAATCTGATATACAATGTGGTAATACAAGAAGGATGGGAAAAGAGGTACATACAAATTCTCTTGTTCAAGCTTTTCAGCGATAGAAACAGCCTTGCGTTTTGACCAACTACTTTGCTGAGTGCATCCTTCTGCCTGCTGAATTACGTGAGCAAGAGATACCTTGCTCTTAACTAAGCTCAAACTCTGGCTTTTATCCCCTAATTTTCTTCGTTCAGGAATGGAGGTGGATGAATTTTTGGCAATTGACATTGTCCTTCCCGGATAATCACTTTCTAAATTCCGCCTATCAAATCGTGTATTGTTGTCGATCTGATCATTGTGTTTCGATTCTCTTGGAGAAACTTCCTCTTCAACTATCTCGCTACCACCTATTCCTCTTGAGTCAAGCTTTGCAAAAGCTAAACCTTCTCTATCATTTACTTGTGCCCTGCTGATTTCATCAGGACCTGCCATTCTCACCCCATTACCATAAATTCCAGGGTTCGTACCATGAGGTGCTGACAACACAATTGGTCCAGCCCTGCCATCTTTCCCGGATTCACATCTGATTTCTACTGTCACTGGGGACCCAAGAACAGACTCAAAAGCTTGTAAAATATGACCCCTGAATTTCTCTACCTTGGATTTTGTTAGATGTGAGCTGAACAGTAACTGCACAGTTGGAGCTGCAATGAAATTAACAAATTAGATGAGCACGAATAACATCTACAGATGAAGCCCCACAGATCAGTATTTTATAGTGGTTCCAACAAAATATCAGGAAACAACGGCATAATTTAACTAAAAGGATATTCTGTACTAGGAAAGAACATCGCAGCATCTCTCCATTCGATTTTTATTGACAACATGATGCACAGTACATGAAACATATCTTTTCAATAGAATCACTCCCTCCCTCTCTCACAAGTCATGGGGCACATATGCAAGCATAAGAAAATCTAGAATACCACTCATATTCCAGAAGACTCAGTATTGCTACAAGTCGGCATGAAATTTTATGTTCATATTATGTTTAGAGTTATAGGAAGTCCAAACTAAAATAATTAGATGTCAATCAAAAAGGAAGCTTATAACAGAATGAATATGGAATCAAAAAAAAAACAAGATGAAAAGTGCAAGAATAATACTCAGAAAGGCAAACAATGCATTAAATTTGTAACACGGATGTAAAGTTAAGCAGGTAACCAAAAGATGAACAGATACAAAGGGAGATTAAAAAGAATGAGGGAATTAAGAAAGTGGACATTTCTGATGCGTTGAAGCACTAAAAACACTCTTGGAACCAGCAGTCTGCTACTATTAGAGGAGGATCCAGGATTTGAACTTTATGGGTTCGAGTTTGGGGTTCTATCACATCTTATTTGTTTTACTGGGTTTGGTGATTTTTTAACACATAAAAGTTCCGAGCCAAAGCTATTCGGATGAACCCATAACCCACACTCTACGTCTGCCCCCGGCTACTACTTGGTGCAACAAGGCTTTGAAATGAAGTGTTCAAACCATATAAGCCTGTCAAAATGTGCCCTCTTTATATTACTAGGTTCCAAGTCAATTCCACCTTCCTCACACACACACACAAAAAAAAAACCCAGCAAGTTTAGCATCCTAGACATTTAAAAATATATGCCCATGATCTCTATTGACAAGGAAACAAACGATTACATCCAAGATACTTGAATAGACAGCTCTTTCCAAGAAAGCCCAACACCAAATTGGTTCCTGAATAAGAAAAAGAAAGCTTTTCTCTTGGATCTATTCCATAACCCTTCCTTAAAAGAGTGCAGGCCCGTATTAATTTAAAATAATCAAGATCTATTTTAAGCTAATGTATCTTGTTCTTGGAGTTTAGGTGATGTTGGTTGTTTCGGGTAGATCGAGTGTTGTATTATTTTGTGGTAGTCTTGTTTCTGTTACTTTATGTTGTTTTATTACTACCTATTGTTTCTTGTTCTTATATTATGTCCTTTTTTAAACTGTTTTTGTCTTGAGCCTGGGGTCTACAGCCTCTCTACCTCACTTCTGAGGTAGTGGCATGGACTGCGTATACTCTACCCTCCCCAGACCCCACTTGTGGGAATATACTGGGTATGTTGTTGTGTTGTTGTCTATTTTAAGCTAATGTTAATTGGTATACTTAAAACTGAAGTACAGTATTCTGTGTTAAACTGATCTGGTGGACAACACTCTTCCAGTTTTCACCTGTTGATTAAACATGCAGTTGCAATGCCTAAAAATGAATATAACTATCCGAAATTTACTACTCATGACCATACAACTTAGCAATGAAAATAATTAAGAACAATTCACTAGTCATGACCATAAGACATAGTTAAGGATGTTTGTAAGAGAGACTAAACGAATTGTACCTTCTCCAAAGCTGACTGAGGTAAGCTTCCCTTCTCGATACATAAACTCTTTTAAGCCATTTATTTCGATATTTTCAAGCACTTCTAACCATATTTCTTCAATATCCTGGTGCAACTTACCTGTAACCTGGCCACTGCTTGTTCTATTTTTATCACTAGAGACACTATAAGCTTTTTGAGTAAACACTCCAGCTCCATTATGCCCTTTTTCACCAATGTAAACACCTTTCATCCTGGAGTCCGAGTAAATATCACTAGAACATCCAGCTTGAAAGTTTTCTACCCTACCTTTTGATGGGAACCCTCTGTCTTTGTGTAGCATGTCAGCATGCTCAACATTGCTTTTCCTGGATCTTTCTATTCCCCCTGCATTATTCAAGCCTAGTGGACTTTGAATAAAACTAGTGTCTGCTGAGGAATTGGGCAATATATACTGCTGATCTGGAGCGAGTTGCAGCAATGCAGCTGTAAGCCAGGTAAGTCTGTCATTTGACATTCTCAGCTGCTTTTCAGCTTCAGATAGTGTTTTCAGAGCTTGGCGCAGTTTTTCCATATCCTGTTTTGATACTGCAACCAAAGAATAGAGGAAAGTAAGATCAAGTTGAACTTGGAGAAGAATATGATTAAAATGGCATATAAAGTTCGGAAGTTCCTGTGAGAATACTGAAGAGAATGAGAAGGTAAGTAGTTAAATTGGAGGATGTGATAACATTCTCTTTGCAAATTGTTTAACAAGTAAAGTTGATTAACTTTCAATTGGAAGACTAATAAAGAGAAATGCTCTGGCGATTGTTAGCTATTACCCAGTAATTTATTCAGTATCATATGGATCTATCAAGGAGAACCAATGAATTACTCATTTATCACAGATAATCAAATTATGGAGCACTTACTTGCTTGGCGTCGAAAGAACTTCCTCCGAGGCCTTTCTTTTGTGAAGTCATAGCTCCCAGCAAGTATATCAGTTATGACTGTAGCAAGTTGTGACATTAAAGCTAAGGGTTCGACACCAGATTCCATGATCTCCCTCAAATGTTTCACTGTATTGACAGTGTCTGCAGATAATGCCAAGTCAAGTAGGTCCACTAATTTCTCATCAGATATAAGTCCAACCTGTAATACCATCATGTCACAAAAAGTTATTAAAAAGCTTGATTTACATATCTAATTTCAACATTTAGTAATCAGGCTATGTATCGAAGATGATGAAGCAAAGCTAGCCTCTTTGTTGATTAGTGTGATTTCCACAGAAGTATCCATAAAAGAAAGATTTAATACAACAACAGCATACCCAGTGTAATCCCACAAGTGGGGTCTGGGGAGGGTACGGTGTATGCAGACCTTACCCCGACCTCGTGGAGGTAGAGAGATTGTTTCCAAAAGACCCTTGGCTCAAGTGCAACAATCAAATTAATTATTAAAGAAGGGAATATGACAGTGAAGAAAACATGACAACTATTAAGGAAAAAAGCAAGAAGAAATAATAACAATAAAGGAGATTCCACATTTTCATCAAAGAACAATATATACTAAAGTCATTTCTAAGTAGCTCAATATTATTATCCAAAAAGCAATAAACAGTCCATTAGAGGCAATTTAGGTTTTATATCTGCATCAAGGCTTCTATCATATAGTTGGACAACCAGTTAAAATTCATGTCCAAGATGCCTAGTACTTCTTCGGCAGCATTGTAAACTGATATGATAACCATATGCTAATACCTCTAACAATTAAGGCATGGTATTCTCTTACCAAAGACAAGGCTTCTTCCTGAAGTGTAAGATAATACTTTAATTAGTCTTAGACACATAGCCACCTAACACTGAAAGAATCAAATAAGTGTGCATGCAAGAAAAAAACTTACATCATTTGGCTAAAGCTTTTTTCCAAACAATTATGAGATCAACCAGAAATTAATCATATGCCTTACTGAAAGCACAGTTTGGTAAAAAAAATGAAAAACTAAATCTCATTCTAATGCTGTGAAGGTCAACATCCACTTGATAAAGGATGCACTATGATAAATCAAAGCATGTTTAGTAAACTCCCCATTGAGTAAAGGGAGAACAAAAGAAAACATAATTCACGCACAATTTTTTTTAACTTGATTGGGACATTTCAAATGACTATTTGCAAATCAAATAAAGTTCAAGTGAGATCATAAGATAACTAACTATAGTAAATGCTTTAGCAACAAAGTATGAGATCTTGGTTGGAAAAGCAACAAGAACTTCCTCGAGTTTTGATAAGAGAAAATGCCAAAAACGCACCAGCTCCTGCACAAGAGGGACAGAGATTCTCTGCCCAAGCAAACTCAATTGCTCAAGAGTCATTTCAGCATCTCTTAACGATCCATCTGATCTTGATGCAATAAGCTTGAGTGCATCCTTATCGATTTCAAGTTCTTCCTTGGTTGCAATCCATTGCAAAGTATAGATGATATCTGCATCCTTTAACTTGGGAAAAAAGAATTTCTGGCACCTAGATATGATTATATGAGGCAAGACATCAAGACTTGAGGATACAAGGATGAAAATGACTCGCCTAGGGGCTCTATCGATGACCTTTAGAATAGCACTCCAACAATCAGGAGACAGTGTGTCACAATCATCAAAAATAAAAACCCTATACTGGGATGGCAGTTTGGAGACAATCATATTATCGAGAAGATCCATCATATTCTCAAAATCAAAATTACTGACAGGACCTATTTCCCTTATATTTCGACTCCTTCCTATATCATGTGCAATGCAAGAATCACAGAAACCACAAGGCTTGGGATGCTCAATGGATTGGCAATTTAATGCCCTTGCAAATATGCGGGCACATGAGGTCTTTCCTGTTCCATGAGGCCCATAGAAAACATAAAGCAAGCCAACTTTTCTCTTAACAGCAGCATTTGAAAGAGCTTGTGCAACTAAATTCTGTCCTACCAGATCCCGGAAAGTTCTTGGCATATACTTTTGTGTTAGACTCTGGTGCCTACCATTGCCACGCCTATGAAATTTACGTTGCTCACCTGATCTAGCTTCTGAAGCAAGATCCGAGTCAAGTTCTTGCTTTAGTAAATTGTCAGCATAGATTCCCAACTCTCCCGAATAATCATGAACCCAAGCAGGATTGTCTGAACTGCCAACAGAATTTGAAGCATCAAGTAGTAAGGGCAACGCCTCTGCTTCAGATTTACTAGATGAACTCGAGTAGTCGGACATTATCGGCATATCCGCAACATCCATCCCTCTCGGAACACCACCACTTCTTTTTGACCTTGGATCAGACAACCCACAAGATAAACTCTTACCTGCCATGTCAAGAAATGATTTTCCCCTATGATGAATCCTTGACCAGTTCCAAGGAATTCCACATCCATTCCTTGGGGCTCTTGTTACATTCTGGTTGACATACCCTTCGTAGCCATCTTCTGCATGATATTTTTGGTGTGCTGAAGCTTGACCTAATGAATTTGAGGCCACAGACATTTCATTGTGGGCAAGAGCATCTCTTGAAGGAACAGAAGTCGGAGTTCTTCTTGCCCCTCGAAACTTACGCCGTTTTACTCTGCCATTGCCACGCGTTGTCGCCTCCATTTGCTCTGCAATTTTCTCATTATGAGTATGCCTTCCACGAGCATGAATGTGAGAAGAAGCTACCTCATCACTGTCCACTGGAACATCATTTAATTGCTCAGAGAAGGTCCTTATTCGATCATCGTGTCTCCGCCTCTCTAGTTCATTGCTAATTCTATCCCTTAGTTCAGAGTTCTCTGAAACAGGATTGCTGACCAAATCATTTCCATCATCCGGACACTCATCCTTCTCAGCAATGAAGTCAGTTCCCAAATTCCTACGGCTTGATTCTTCTCTCCTGACTCTCCTCCGTTCTCGAACTCCACGCTTGCTACTTCGGTCACTTGGAGCCCCTGCCAGTCGCTCGGTATTATGCTTGTTAATCTCTGCAGAAGCCACTCTAGACGATGATCGGGCAGCTAAAGGAGGAGAGTTTCCAGATAAACCTCTACCATCCGTAGGTCGATCTATGCCCACAGAGCGCCGACCATTGCTCACAACAGCGTCCCTCTCATTTCTTTTAAGAAGGGAATCGACAACTGAAGGAGATTGCCATGAGGGTGGACTTGCAGAAGGATCTCTTAAGGACCTTGACCTCTGAAGGACAACAAGGTCCCTCATAAGGGACCTATCACCCAAGATGGGGCTATGCTTATGCATGTGGTTCTTCAAATGAATACAATTTGTCAAATGTATGTGATTTCGTAAGTGATCACTAATGTTTCCATTTGCATCCTTAAGAATCCGGTCACGGACAGCCCTGGTCATGATCAGTACATAAATTGATCCAAAAACGGAAATATTCTTGAATTATGGTTAGACTTAGACATCAACAAATGCATCATTCTCTCCAAATCTGCCCCAAATCTTCTCAATTATGGAAAAGTCCAACTTAAAAAGACTACCAGTTCACCAGTATTATCTCACTATTAACACCCCACAACCAAGTAATAATGACCAAATCAAACGAAATTGACCTTCCAAAACCATCAAATAAGCCCAAAAATCATTATACACGTCCAGTGACAGCTAAAACTCCAAAGCAGAAAAAAACTTAAGCCAAATCATTAGCCATTAAAAACCCAAAACCTCCACAACCCCATAGCCAGTTGCCACTCTTGCTTACTACCCAACAAAGAAAACAAAGCAATAACGAAAACCCATCTCAATTAGAGCGTAAAGACTCCACCTTTACAGCTGAAAACAAGAAACTGTCCACAAAGCAGCCCACTTTTCTTCTTGAAAAAAAAAATACCTGAATTAACCAACCAAAACTTCCAAGCTTTTAATAGCTTATTAAAGTAAAGGGTCACCGTATATTCTGGGCAAAAACGGTTGAAAGAGAAAGCAAAGTTGGATGGAACACTAGAACTCACCTGAATCAAGAGGGAAACAAGGCAGCAAGTGACCCGTTACTATCATAAAAAGTCTCTGTTTTTTTTTTAGCTTTACTTTTCTCAGATCTCTTTTTAATCTTACCATACTTTCACATGAACTTCACGAGAGCTTCCTTCAAGAAAACGATACAAGTTGCCGCTCACCTCACAAACACACACACACACACACCCAGAAGAATAGCATGTGCATTAAGCCTTGTTTTACTGTGTGTTTATAGTATCTGTTTGTTTTTGGCAGAAATTGAGACAACCAGTTATGAGCTGAACAGAGCAGAAATGGGTCGTCTTTATTTATTTTTCTTTTACCAGAAGAGAGAGAAAGAGAAAGATTCGTGGGTGTTTGTGAAATTGTAATAAGGGAGGCTAGAGAGAGAAACAATTACTCTATAGACAGGGAGATAGAAAAAAAAGGGAAGAATCTTGGAAAATTTGCTGAGGAATTTGTGACATTTTTTTCGCAAGAGAAAAAGCAAAAGAGTTTAATTTTTGTTTTTAGCATCAAATAATGATAGAGAATTTTGAATTAAATCTTCCCTTTTTTGGTTATCTTTCTTTTCTTGGGTCTTTTGCCATGATTTTGGTTAATAATTAAATAATCATAGATTTCAATCTCTTACTATTATGATTATTATTAAAATAAGAATAAGCTGGAGTAGTTAAGTTTTAAATACTTAGGAATAAAAACAAGAAAGTATATATTTAAGGAAGAGCATTGATTTCACTTATAGGGAGATTGCTTTTTTATTTTTCGTCCTTCTAACTGAAAAAAAAGTTAAAACTTTTTTGTGTTAATTGTACTTAATTACTTGTATATTAACGAATAAGGTAGCACAGAGGATGAGTTTACCGATATGGATTGTGGTAAAATAATTGAGAAAAATCATGTTGAAAACCTTTTTCCCTCCAAAAATTAGCTTTACAATAAGGGGTCATTTGGTAGCCGGATAAGAACCAACTTATTCGTATATTAACCTATGTATAACTTATACAATGTTTGGTAGTGGATAAAAAAGAAATTATTCAGGTATAAAATTAGTCTGACATTTGGTTGGTAATTTTAAAATCCACATAACTAATACATGTATAAGTTATGCAGAAATTTGTGTATTATTTATGCAGAGTAGAAGATGAAATAATTAATACCTGCATAAATAATACCGCGTAACAAATATCCGCATAACTAATACTCACATTACTAATACATGCATAACTCTAACCAGCTACTAAAGAACCCTAAGTGAATATGGATTAGTCAAACATCTTGTTGGGATACCCTGCAATGCGTGACTCCAGATCATTAAAAAAAGAAAAAATGAGTTTAAATTTTTGGCCAATCACGAATTTGAGCCACATAACTTAAAAAAAAAATAGTTAAGAGTCCCTTTGAAAATGGATTCTATATGCGTGAATCTGAATTGGTCAAAACACCAAAAAGAAAAAGGAGGATGGGTTTGAATTTTTGGCCAATCTCTCAAGTAAAAGTAACGGTTAGCTAATAATAGTAAAATATTATCAAAAGTAGCTGGTGAGAGAAATCAATAATGCCTCACAACACCTATAAGGTATAATTATCAATACCAGAAGTTAAATTTTAAATTGAACGAATCCTTTAGGAAAATAGTACGAGAATTTTATTTAATTTCTTGAAGGCTAGCTTTTTTTCATTTACTTTATTTTATATCATACACTCTTTATAATAATCTGTCCTAATTGGTGCTTTGGTGCATGTCATACTATTATTAGGAAACAAATCTACGGCCAGCTTGGTTTAGTAAAGCATTCCTATCTCCTATTTTGTCAAAATAACGATTATCATATGTATATACACTGCATAATTTTATGCAGCAGTCCATTTTACCTAGCTCAATTACCTCGTACAAAATTATAAAAGCGATGATAGAATTTTTTTTTAAAAGTAAAGTAAAACTAATGTTTCACTGTATTGACAGTGTCTGCAGATAATGTCATACTAGTAAAGTAAAACTAATACTAGTAAAACTTTAAAATCCAAAGCCACTTAAATAATTGAGGAAAATAGAGTAAAGTAAAGGTGAATTCAAACTACTAAAAGAGACATACCTCCTTATCATATTTACTAACTCTCCTATTATTTTATTTTAATTACTTAATATACCACATGTAAATACCACATGTAAACACTCTGATATATCGCTCCAGTTCGTGATACATCGCCCCGATGTATCAAAGGTAATTATCCAGAGGTGAGGCGATGTATCACGCCTTGGGGCGATGTATTACGCCTTGGGGCGATGTATCCGAGCGAAATGAGGTGAGAAAAAGAGTAATTAGCTCCCAAAGATATGTGTTTTTATGTAAGTTACCTTTTTTGAATTGTGTGGGACCGAAAGAGTTCCGTTTGTTTCGATTTCGAAATACCGTTGTAATGTATTGTACTCTGGACTGGGATTTGGACTTGGATTACTCATTGTCCTTAGACTTTTGATAGGACTTTTTTTGGGTGCACATGCACTAATTTGCTCACCTACATTTTTATTTTTCTTTAGTTGGAAAAGGAAAAGGAACTTTCCAGAAAAAGAGAGTAAAATATAATGACTACTTGGGCAACAACAAAAAGATAGAGAGAAAAAATATTCATAAATATTCAAAGAGAGGGAATTGTTTCCTTTTAAAAAAAAAAAAAATAGGAAAAAATGAAGAACTGTGACTTGCAATCTAGTAACATTGGTAAAAGTTTTACGCATAATAGATGTGGGTTTAATTTTCTTTGATGTTATTCGTCTTTTTTAAATAATGAATTTTTAAAACAAATAACGAAAGAAAGAGGGCGACAAAAATTTGTCTTTATAGGTTTTAATGCTCTTTATTTCTCGCAAAATTTTTAAAAAAAAAGAATACTAAAGGAATCAAGAGAAAAAAATGTATTTCTCCCTTTAAAACAATAAAGCATTCAAGATACTGTAGAAATACCCAAAATTAACAATCTAGCAAAATGGAATAACTTTTACCAATTTATCTTGAATGATGAATAGTAGGAGTACTAGTTTTCGGAATTAATCCAAAGTGCTTATTTTCGTCTTTATAGATTTCAATTCTCTTAATTTCTCGTCAAAAGGAAAAAGGAAACAATAGCAAACTTTATATTATTTTACCTTCCAGGTCTAGATTTAAAAAAATTCCCAATAAAACATTTAAGTTACTCTACAATATAGGATGCCCAAATTAGCTAGGCACCAAAATGGGCCAACTTTACCAAAATATCTTTAAAGTTTGAATAATAGTTTTCAAAATGAAATTGGCGAATTTATATGTTTAGTGGTCTTTTATTAATTATAAGATAATTCTTTTTAACAGAAATAAATACAAATAAGGTATAATAGTTTTCGGGATTAATCCAACAATCGTATCTTTTTTCCTTTTCATAATTCAATTCCAACATGATACCCTTTGTTTTTGTTGAATTGGATTATTAAAAATAATGCAAGAAAGTAATAATAAGACAATGGCTAAAGTCGAGCTATAGTTCAGATTTCTTTTCCAACTTGAAAATCAAAATTAGTTGTGTTTTTCACTATTACGAAGGAAGTAAACAGTATGAGTATAATTAAGTACTTACACTCAACTTAGGGAACACTAATTGGTAATGTTACTTGCTGAAAAATGAAAATTACTTTCTTGATCCCAAGTGTTTGGATTAATTTGACGTACAATCACTAAATTTTACCGGTTATAGTAATAAAAAGTTAAAATCACTAAGTTGTTTAGAAAGTATAAATTGTCGGAAAATCAAATTTTTGGCACTAAAAAGAAGAAAACACAATAAATGGATTCTGAATTTGTTTTAAAATATCGATTACACACTCAAATTTGTATTACTTAAAAGTGAATTTAGTACCATAACGTAATTCAACTAAACTTTGATATAATTTTACTGGGAAAAAATCTCATGATTTCACTTTGAACAATTTTAATTAAGAAGATAATGGAAATGAAATAATCAAAAGCAGAGTAAATTGTACCCCATTGAACAATGGGGACAAATTTAAATTGGAAAATTTATGTGCATAGAAAGCATCTTTATCTTAGCAAAAAAAAAGGATCTCCCAGTGAACTGTCAATTCAATGCCACGTGGTTCTCTGCTTCGACTAAATTATATGATGACTCATCTTTTCATTTTTCTTTATTATAATAAAAAAAAATATGAGAAAAATGAAAGTGCAATTTGGAGTGGTGAATGTTAAATGGTTTCGATCCGGAGAAAATAGAAAAACATTTTCCTTCCTATCAAAGTATCAAACACACCCAAAAACATGTGGCAAATAGTAAATCCCCATAGAGATCTTTGTTTAAAATTTTAGCGAAGATAAAAATATTAAGTAATTTTTTTCATCTATCAAAGGACTTAATGAACATAGTTACTTGATATTTGTGTTAGTGAAAAATAAAAAATATCTTGTTAAATTAGTTAAGATACGCGTAAACCTAGATGGAGGAAACATGACACGTTCATGTGCTGGAAACAGGAGACAAAATAGGGAAAAAATTCAAATCTTGAAGAAGCGGGGAAAAAAAATTGAACTATGTGTAACATACATTCCGGTGTAGTAGTAGTAGTAGTAGTACATTATTGGTGTCAAAGGGGAAGTATCTCCACAATCTTTGCAATTATTATTCTTGGACCAATGTGTAGTTTAGTTGTCACTTTAATCTTTCTTTTTCTTTTTATTTTTTGGTTGGGGGAAGGGGATAATTTGGAGTAGGAATATGAAATGCTTTAATTAAGGATCTCTGCAATTTCATACTTGGGAAAAATATCTCAAGTTTAGTTGTAAATTTTAATCTCTTTTACTCCTTGTTTCTAGTACTATTTATGATTGGAAGGGCCTTTAAAGTAAAGATGCCTTGAGGTAGCAAAATAGTACTCCCTAAATGCCAAAATAAGTAATCTCTCCATTTTAAAATAAGTGATATTTTTAACTTAGACGTATCCCTTAAAAAATCTATCCACTCCTACAAAATAAGAAGTGTTTTACTATCTTATTCTTAATTAAATGCCTTGAAGAAAGAAGTGGTTCTTTAATAGTGTAAATTAAAACTTCGTATATTATAACAAGGGTAATTTTGGAAGAAAAAAAAATAAATCTTCTTAATTATGTAGAACATCACTTATTTTGAAACAAAAAAAAATGTAAAAACATCACTTATTTTGAAATGGAGAAAATATCATTTTAGTACAAATATATTATCCTAAAATAGTTGTTGTCGCTTTAGGAATTCAAGACAATAATTAATTTTTTTGACCTACTATGCTTTTATATTAAAGAATTAGTTCTTCTTAATAGTGTTGAATTTTCAAGAAATATCTAACAAATAAACGCAACTTAGTATACGATACCTTGCATTTGTTTTGTTTTAATGAGCGTGAAAAAAAAGAAGTTGTTAAAATGACACTTATTTTGAGACGGAGGAGTAAATAGTAATGAGAAAGTTGTGATTGAAAATGAGCTGGCGTGAGTGAAAATTAATATTTCATTTAAAATACTTCTCTTCTCAAACAAGTTATAAATAATTGCAATAATTGATGACCAAGCTTCAATTTGAAAATAACAACTTCACTATTTGCAATAAGTGAAGTTATGGCCAATCATAGTTTGATGAAATTGGAATCCTTCATGGTAATTATTAGTGCATTTGCAAGAAGAAATTAAATTCAATATAATCCAAAATAAATGAAGTATTAATAATTAAGACAAACTTTTTGAATTATTTTGTTAAACCTAGATATATCAAAAAAGTAAATATTGTGAAGCTACTACTATAAATCTTTTAATAAACCTAGCTAACAACTTATTCACCACTTTATTTAATTTTCCTAGGGTTTGTTAAGATAGACTTTTAGTTTTTGGTTATCCACCTTAGCTACTACATAGGGAAATTTATGAACCTACAAATTAAATGCAATGATTGACCACATTAACATTAGTTTCGTCTATTGGGATGAAAACAAAAATTGTAAAAAACTTTCAAATCAATTAATCATGAATATTAGTACTTGTAAAGAGTTTTACAAGTCTTATTCTTCTTCAGTTTCAGTTAGGTCACAATCTTGGTTATAAAACTTAACAATGGAGGGGACCAAACATGACACTGGATTTTGCTACTCTTTAGGATAGCCTCCAAAAGTTTCCAATGGTCCAAGAAAATGACACTAAATTATTGGACCCTTCAAGTTTACAGTTCATGCTTCACCTTATAAGTTTTATTGTGTTATTAATTTTTTTTAAAAAATTTTCTACATGATATTGAATGTAAATTAGTGTAAGAACTCTTTAAACTATCAATAAATTTGATTTAAATCCTTTTGTTACCAGCATATTAATTAGTATCTCAAAATTGTAAAGCTATACCTACAACTAGTAATGAAATGAGAAAAAGGCGAAATATATATAAATATTCTGGAAATAATATTATTGCATAAATAGCTAGAACCTTCGAGCCAGCACAAATTAAAGTTTATCCTAGCCATGTGACTTGTGTTTTGAGTAATAAAAACCTAGGTCAAGTTAATCTAATAGGACTAATTAATTTACAAATGGCAACCACAGATCTATATATATGTATTGAATTTTATCCATCTAGCCATGTGAGGATCAGTTGCTTAGAGCTAGGGGCTAGCTAGTTCTTGAGCACACTGATATATTGTATTTTATGTTATGAAAGACAACCATTTAATTTTAAGTGTTAAATTAGATCTACCAAGTACCAACTAATTAATTAATTAGATATTCATATTAGTTGGATATATGGATTTGAGTCACAGAATGTGTTACCCAGCTAGCCATAAATAAATGAAAGATTTTAGAACATGTTTGGGGCGCGCAAAACTTTGTGCATGCTTCATATTTAAGAAAAAATCTGAATATAAATACGTAACATATCCCCTTATTCAATTTTTAGCAAATCTTATACATATGATTAAATGTTACTCATAAGGGTTAGTGAAGGTTTATATAATTGATTCTTATTTGTTAAAGACGGAGTTGTAATTGTTGTACATGTATTTTATACGCAAGATGTAAATATTACTTATTATATATAAGACAATAAATAATAACTCCAAATATATTAGAACAAAACACTTATAGGATCCAGATCCATCAAGAGAAGCTCAATTTGTGAGTATGCGACTAACGTATATCCTAGATCATTCAATTACTAATTAATTAACTCGATCGGTGCAGGGAGAGATAGAGGCAGGATTTGATTTTTATGGATTTTGAATTTCAAGATTATGATCTTAAGTGATAGTAATTGAGTTCTAAATTTATTTTTTGCCTACAATTAGTGAATTTCTTAACACAATTAGTGAGTTTTGTTGAATCATGCAATATCTTAGAAGAAATTTGCCTCCGCCCCTGGACGTGCAAGTTAGTTATACACCAATCTGTTCGGTCATCCTTGTTTAATGTTTTCTATCCAAACATGGACTTAATTAGCCTTAACATTGTTTGTTTATATCTTTGAACCTAAAAAAGAAGAAAAAAATTAAAGAGAAATCAAATCCATGCACACACACGCATGCAGATATGATAAAATGCCCCCACCGCTTTATAATAATTAAGTAGTTTTAATCAACTCTAATTATTAAAATTAAATAAAGGCAGTCAAGATTTAGTAATTTGACTTGATCTGACCCATATATAGAAAAATAATATTTGATGTTCCAGTTCCTAGGATACCAAACCATCTTGAGCATCTCCCACTTAACTACTCTGAAAGCTGCTATGATTAACATAAACTAACTAAAATAATCATCATAATAGCTCCAGAACCAGCATGATAACTTTTGTGATTAAACTATATATCTCCAACTACAACTTTACTCATGTGTGTAAATTGGGTAAAAGCTTTTTTCACGCTCGATATTTGATTTATACTATAAATCAATGAATAAGAGATACGAAAGTTTTAATTATACACACATTTTTTTTATTAATTAAATTATTTAGGTGTGAGAGTTTTATATATGCTGGAAGGGTTGAGGAGAGGTAGATCGAAAAAGTATTGGAGAGAAATGATCAGGTAGAACATGAAAAGTCTTCAGCTTACCGAGGACATGACTCTTGATAGGAGGGTGTGGAAGTCAAGAATTCCGGTAGAAGGCTAGTAGTAAATAGTTTCGCGTCTTGTCCCTCCTGCTAGTAGTTAGTATTGGTATTATTTTTTATATTTTTATTATCTTACTATTTTCATATTTCTCATTCTTAATTTTCTCTTATGCCTCATTTTTCTTACTATTCTATTGTTGTTATTGCTTATATCTCCATAAATGCTGTGTTCTTGCTTTTCTTGAGTCGAGGGCTTATCGGAAACAGTCTTTCTACCTGCTAAGGTAAGAGTAAGATTTACGTACATTTTACCCTCTTCAGGCTCCACTTATAGGACTATACTGCATATGTTATAATTACTTATTATTGTTGTCGTATTTAGTTATATATAAATATCGAATGTGAATGAATATTATTTACCTAGGAGTTAGTCCCTTGCGCCAATGAGGATCGAAGGGGGTTTAAGAATGCCTGCAAATTAGTTAAAATGTTTTCTGAGAATTTTCATATGTTCGATCGAGAAGTAGTGTTTGAAACCAAATAACAAATTAAAGTAGAAAAAAACATAGGATCCATCAGAGCATGTGCAAATTTGTCATCACGTTACATGGCCATATATTTGGTAGAATGTCATCGAGAATTGCTTCTTCCCAATATCAATGCTAACGTAGAACTTGCATAATATTTTTTTTTGGTTGTGCTAGTCGTAAGAAAGAAATTGATGTTAAGTGTTCGGATCAGTTTGCGTGCAATTGCTACTTGTCATAAGTTGCTGAAGCAAAAACTCTGATCAAAGGATTATTTTATAAAATTACTTTTTACTTGTATACAACACGACTAAACTCGGCCCCGACATCATACATCTACTAGCTAGTACTAGCACACATGATATATTGATAACATCATTAAAATCGACTACTCAGCTAAGATAGCATGATTGAACCAAAGGATGTGTAATTTATTCACTCACACACAAAAATTTTTTTGAAAGATTAGTTTTTCAATTTTATCATTCTTTTTAAGGAAATACAATTTGAGATGAAAAATTTTAAGAAACTTACCGAATTTCTGAAATGGATTCAATGAAAGTAACAAATGTCAGATGAAAGTAATTGTTTTTTGGTTAGTCATGATAGCAATCAAAGTACTATTCTTATCATTAAATTATTACATAAAGTATTAGTATTCAAATTTAAATTTGTAAAGCACAATAGTAAAATGAACCTCTAATAAATAATTTCTTAAGAAAGTGTAAAATCAACATGGACGAAGTAAAATGAAATGAAAGGACTAATTAATTGCTGGAAGATGTTGACCTTTGTTAATGATTTGTCAAGTCACTGCTGCCCTTTATGTAAGAGGTGGAGAACATCATTTTAAAACGTTGGGAACTGAATAGATGTTTAGTTCCAAAGAGACAATATCTTTGATTTAAGTACCAAAGTCCCCTAATCTTTTTTGCTTTTATGGATAAATGTAATTAAAAAATCTCTAAGTATATGTAAAATTTCTCAAAGTTAATCATGTTTTTGCTTTGAAAGAAAAGCACTCAAAATGCACCTTTGCGGCCGCTGTCTCCTACTTAATTCCCCATCTTATTAGGGTGTCATTAGGGGGATTGTCTATGTGTAGCTTTATACAAGAATGTAGGTTAACTTCAAATTAATTATATTTACTTTGTGGATATATAGGCATCACATTAATGGAAGTTTGAAAAATGAGAAAATAACACTTGGATCAACCCGATTGGCTCTAGTTCTAATTTGACGGAAAGGTGAAAAAGAACTAAATCTTGATTCTTGATTGGTGTACTAAGGTGAGGTGAATACTACAACTAAAATTCATGTCAGGAAATTTTTTGAGCATGAGCTATAAATTATGTAGCAACAAGTACTCGCAACTTTCGAAGGCCCACCAATCGTTGTTTAAAATTATATGAAATATAAACTTTTTAGTAATTATAAACAACAAATGATATTAGAGGTTTCATGAATTGTGAGAATATATTAAAGGAGCTATACATGATTTTTACGGTGAATGAAATAAAAGGAATTTGAATTTTTTACATAAGTTGTCTCGTCCCAAATAGAAATCTTTTTTTTTGTAAGTTTACAGGCTATACTTTAAAATAACGTCTAATAAATTAACCGCACCCAATTGATTTTTTTCTCTTGCAAGAGATTGAAGTGATCACAAAATAAAATGAAGAATTCATTTTATAAAAGAACAGGATAATGAAAATCTGTTAGACCATCACAAAGGAACAATTAAATTAAATTTAGTTTAGATTAGGCATTGATCCGTGTAGCCTAACACGTGCATTTGTTATTCCCAGTTTGCTTGTCCGTACACGTGTGCATGATCATGCAATGTGTTTTGCTTTGATTAACACCACAATTAATTAGTATCTTATAATCTTACAATTAAAAAAATATTTAACTATGATCATAATAAGATAATGGAGTTTCAAGTAGGTCACATCTCACATGTATTATTAATGGGCTTTGTTACAAAAGCCCATGATATACACTATATACTGAATTTCCTATCAAGTATATCTCGATCAAACTATAATAAGAGGGATCGTTCTTAGTAAACTCACTGCTAGAATTCATGGAGTCTCTTAAGTTACGTTATCTCCTCATATCCTCTCAAATGTGACCAACTCGGTTTAACGAAGTAAGTACACTTAATAAGATAATTAGAATCATAGTTTTCAGAATTAGGTAGACTTGTGAGTTCACTAATTGGTAAAGAAATGAACAATTAAAGTACACAGGTAGATTGCTCGACTCAAAATTGACAAATTTCTGCAGTATTAGTGCATCTAAACCCCCTTAATCGGGAGTACAGAACATCATTTCAAACGCCTTATCGCGAATATAAGAGTATACAATCAACTTTTGCTCATTTGCTTTGCCAACAAGTCAAAACAACACCTGGAAGAGAGAATTTTTTAGACAAAATGTACTTCATGAAATTGAAACTTATGCTAAGGCTCTCTTCAGCTAGAGATACTATGTCCAAAAAAATACCATGGTGCATGGTTGCTGCTGTGGCAAAGAGGATTCTTGATATCTTGAAATGGGACCATAATGCATAAAACGAAATGAATCTTTGAGAGAAATGACTTGTGAGAGCAATTTACACCATTTACAGTCTCAAATGAAGCATGAACACTTGATTAGATTGCCTTCTCAGTTTTCACCAGTCAAATTTGTTGGTTCGCTCAAAACATATTTGGGCAACTCATACTTGGCACCTGAATTAGAAGAGTTAACACAAGTGAGATTCTCAGGAATGGAAGTTGGAGGTGTTGAGCGACGTGTACTACAAACCTCTCTCATCATAGCAGACAGTTAAATCAGGGGATTGAACAATTATCCCAGCACTGTCCACGATTGCTTGTGCAAGGCTTACGTCTGCCTCTGCAGCAGCACGTAGCGCATCCCAGATCTCTGAAGATGGAGTATAATATGTTGTAAGAAAAAAAAAATCATATACTATACTGTTGGGGAATGGACCTTCCTACTACAAGTATACTATTACCTTAACATCAGCTAATACATTCAGTAGTTTCATTTCAATCTCTAAATTTTAACAATAACCACCGGAAAAAAAAAAAAATCATATATCTGGTGTCCCATTCACTCTCGACATGAAAATATGAGGTTCAATGCATTGAATGGTATCTCAATTATGAAGATCTGAAAATAAATTAACAGTGAGGCTTACTAGAGAGCTTTCCCAACTTCTTCTGAATACACAAGAGCTCCTTGTCATTGGTGCAATCAGAAAGGGTTCTCTGGAAAATTGACATTAGCTTCCTATTTTTTAAAAGTAAGTTGCTCAGTTTCTGTTTTTTGAGAAGTCATAAATATCATTTTATTAGAAGTTAAAATTACTTATTTGATTAGCTAATGTGCCTTGTTTTAGTTGAACTATTTGAAAGAAACTAATGCAGCTTTCTTTCTAACAATATGCAAAGGCAAAGCAGCTCTGGAGATGGACATATTCGGCCTGCAGCAACCTTGCCAAACTGATAGCACCGAAACATTCTCAAGGATCATTAAGGTTGTTTTCGCTCGGGAGCATATTGGGAATTTACTTTTTGAAATGATCATGTTATCTGAGAACAGCCGAAAAAGAGCACATTACTTAGAGTTAGATGTAGATGCATATTAGAAGATATCATGCCCAGCTTGATTTTCATAAATTTGAAGTCTTTTTTTTTTCTGAAAGAGATATCCAAGTTACTAACTACTGCAGCCAGATCGTTATGAGAAAACTTCAATGCATGACATATACCCTCCTAAAGTAAAACTTATAGCAACTTATCACCAAGAAGGATCTTTTGATCCATACTGAAGCAGTTCCTACACATCATTATACTGCCAATCCACTCTGCCCAAGCTCCCATATCGATTGTCAGACATCATCACGTGTATTTCTAGAGTTAACAATTGGCCTATCTCTAACTGGTTACTCAAATAAAAACACAGAGGCCCATAGTACTGTAACCTGATCATAATCCAGCTCTACTGAACAGTGGTTCCAGAAACTTGCAGAAGCTAGGTAAAAGTTATCAAGAAATTCACCTTTTCGTCCCCCATAGTGTGGTGCAGTGTCCCAGAATTCATCACGCATCTGTACAAGCTGAGCTCTTGTTATCGGTTCTGAGTGTTTCCATGGCTTTGGTTTTCTTATCTTCTTGCCAGTTTCTGCAAATAAAGGAGCAAGGCAAGATGTTGGTGAAGTATAATACTTATAATTGAAACATAAATCTACTATGAGCAGCACTAAAGTATAAGCATAATGATTTAATGTTGAAACCTCTACTAGGAGAATGGGGAACAACTCTTAAAAGGTAAAAAGATTTTCACAAGGTTATGGGAAATTTAACATCCATCCTTAATGCTCTGAACTCTGTTAGAACAAATTATCCGATACAACTCCAGAACTAAAATCCTTAGTTCCAGAATCTTTTCTTGAATATTCCTCAGATCCAGAATCTACCCTCTATTACAAATTTTCATTCATTTTGTTCTTTATTTCTCCAAATATGGACGATCCTCTTAATAACCACCTCTCTGCTTCACATTGGCGTACTTGCTACCGTATAGTTAGGTACACATTAATATACATATATATGAGCAGATAATGACACAATACAAGTTCCAATTGAATTAAGAAAAGAAAATAACTTCATGTTTTTGGAATGGATCTCATGAAGAATGAAGCCACCACCAACTTCTGTGGGTCAAGATGGTAAGGGGGTAGGATGATAATAGAGGAACATACAGCCTCGTAAAGTAGTCTGGATGACCAAAGGTAAATTTCCTGACAAAAGCAAGGATACAAACAATAGCCACTTACCCACTACTCAGATTATATAATGAATGTGATTCACGGAAACACCATCTTTGCAAGATGATGTGGCCAAGCTGGCTGTTCGGAGGAGAATTCTTCAAAGAACGGGAAAAAAGATTTTTTATTTTTTTTTCTTTTAAAAAAGGGCTAATGTGTTGCTTAACTTGCTTTTGTCCAAAAGTCGGGGAAGACAAAAAGGTAACAAGAAGGTTTTTTGTTTTTTGTATCCTTGATGATGTAAAAAGTATAAGAATTTCATCTACAATGTAACAAGGGCAAAGGATAAAAGTCAAATTGTCTAGAGTGCAACACCACATAGCAGTAGCAGTAGCTGGAGGGTCAAAACTCAAAAGTTGTCCATCGCATACATATCCCGAAGTATCTAGAATGCTTAATTCATTGAACCCCCTTATTGGGTGTAAGGTGGACCCAAATAATTATGCTCACTAACAGCCACCAAAAATGAGTTATACTGGCAAGCATAAATTGGCACTAAAATTTGTTTATGGGTGTAAGGTGGTCCCACATTTTTGGATTGTTTAATCAGACTATAATTTGTAATCATGCACTGCTCCTCCTTTAAAATCAGAATCTTCACTTTATAAATAAAGCTTTAGCGCTCTTCACTTTATAAATAAAGCTTTAGCGCATCTCTTTTCCTTTCCAAAGTTCCTTGCTACATTTCAGGACATAGATCAGTATTTTCCCTTGCTTTAAAAATTAAATTAGCCAACATGCAAAGGACAAAGACAAATATCTGAGAACAGATGCCTCTTAAAAGTAGATAGTAACATCACTAGTGATCTAACACTGATCTAGACTATCTTTTTAGGAATATAACTCTACTAGAATGCCACTGCAAAGAGACAAATGATACAACATTCAATTAGATAAAGAACATGCTAATTGAACAGTAGCACTAAACAATCATCAGCACCTCAATATAACATCCTAGAAGCACATATTCTGCAGGATAAGAAGGGCATCAGCAGCAACAGAAAAAAAACATGTCTCTTATGAAGGGAAAAGAAACAAAGACTAGAAGGATCATTTATAAAGGGGAAATTAGTCCGGAATCAAAAGAAAGTTGTAGATCATTGAATAGGAAAGAATAGTAAACCACATGCTCATAACAAAATCCTAAGAAAGAATAGAAAATCAATTATCGCAAAATAGAAAACCATGAGACAACTCGAAATACCTAGAACAACTTCTAATAAAAGCTTAAGCCAGCATAGTAATAACTACAACTTATCGAGGAAAACAAACAGAGCTAAATTGCAAGTCCACAAACAAATCCAAAAGTCCTGACAAATAGATTAATAAAGAAGTGGAGCAACACTGGCATACAATCTTAAAAGGTTGTGAATTGGAAAATATGTCGAATTGCAAAGCAAACATAATTCAAATCATACAAACAAAGGCTAAATCTTTACTATATGTTCATTTACTCAACCTTTAAAAAAATGAGCAACAGCCAGCAGTGCAACTTTCTATACCATTGGAAAAAAGGATATATTCAGACAAATAGGTACACCATACAAAGTTTCATAGAGAAAAAAGCTTTTCCTAGTGCATTTCCATATGCAGTGTATTAAGACAAACCTTTATCTGATTTGATTATTTGAGTTAATCTCTTACAGAGGAAAGAATCAAAACAGTCGACTAACATGCGTGAACTTTGATAGTAGGAAAAGAAGATCAAACCCTAAAAGATCTAATGATGAAAGTACTTCAGATTTTGACAAAAACTCCAATATGCTCAACCATCTCCTTTTTACTGGCTAAATCTTTAATTGATCAACATTGACTTGATCTAAGACACATTCTTCATTAAACATGGGGTTTTTTTCCATCAACACTACCAAACCATGTTGTTTCAGTCCTTTCCTTCTGCTCCTTGATTCTAATTATGTCATTCTTATTACATATCTATCATATTCGAGTAAAATTTTCTCTGGATTAAGCATTACTTCCCAGTTGCCTAACATTTTACACTTATCATTACATGATTCTTCTTTCAATTTCATTGAGTACATCTATTTAAGTAGTAGGCGAATGTACTCTGCCACTTGGCCGACCTATTTCAAGTGTATATATTCTGATTTATTTCTGCATCTTTGTCAATAATTGTGCCAAGTATCTAATTTATTGTTTTGAAGGTATTTCTCGACTCTCAAATAACACACTCCATTTATTCAAATTCTTTTGCTCTTAGATCGTCTTCCAGTTAAATCTTCTTTAGATACAACTTCAAAATTGAAATATGAATAAGACAAGACAAACTGTTGGACTAATGCCAGTAATAAGGAATAGTGATTTCTCTTTATTAAAGAAAAAATGGAATAGTGATGTCTACAGTTCAATAAATTGGACAACGATTTTACCACAATAGTTTCTCCACCTATTCTTCATTGTACACTCATATTTTAAGTCAATAAACAACACATCATCATCCCCACAACTACAACCTACCCATTACTATCAAACAAAATGGAACTTACAATTACATAAATAGTACTAATACCTACCCAATACCTAATGCATCACTAATTATAATTATCAAATATCACTTACTTGAGCACCAATTAAACAGTCAAACAACCAGGAAAACAGTTAAAAGTTTTGCCCCTAAAAGGAAAAATCATACATAGCCACATATCAGTATAACCAATTGAAGATCTCCAGATATTGCTAAAACAGACTACTTCACCAAGAACAACAAGAAAGCAATCAACTTCCAGAAAAAATGCAATCTTTGAACTCACTGAAAGTGGAATTACACAGAGAATTCACATTTTATACTTGGAAAACCAAATGGGTATCTCCAAAAATTGCTAAAACAAATAACTTCACCAAGAATAACAAGAAAGCAATCAACTTCAAGAACAAATGCAATCTTTGAGCTCACTGAAAGTGTAATTACACAAAGAACTCACATTTTATATTTGAAAACCCAAATGGGTATCTCTAAAAGCTGAAGAAAACAATAATTTCACCAAGAGAGAAACCAATCAACTTCAAACACAAATGAAAACTCACTTCACACATCAAGAAACCAAATGGGTATCACTAAAAATTAGTGAAAACAATAGTTTCAGTAAGAAGAAGAAGAGTACCATCTCCTTTAGAACGTGAGGATCCAGCGCAACCCATAGTAACAGAATGTCCAAGAACAACTCAGCCGATCTCAGGGAGTCAAATTCCTAGTCAATTATTGGCAGAAATGTGTTTATGGGGCGAGTTTTATATGCAAAAAGAGGGGAAATTTTGAGTTGGATTTGTGTTCCTTTTGAGAAGTATTATTGCGTGCTCACGACTCTCTCAGTGACAGCTACTACTTCCTATATATAGTAGTAGTTTTTTTCTTCTCTCTGCTTTTTTCTTCACTAGATCTTCTGATTTTTGGGTGAAATTAGAAATTTTGTTTTCTAGTATACAGAGAAGAAGAAACGAAAAGCGAGTCCACCATGACTCAATTCATCGAAACACTTTTGCTTCATTTGGGTAGTTTTTAGGACCAGTTGGCTATGACAATTATTATTTTTTCTAGTTTTTTTTTTTTAGAAAAATCAACGAGTTAATTCCCTAAATTATCACCCAAGTTTTGAGAATTGCCTTCAAATATCACTTTTATTTCATTTAAGACCAAAATATCACTCAACTATCACTATTTTCCTCAAAAAATACTAAACACCTAAAAAAAAAACTCATTCTATCCTAATTGGCATGCTATGTCTTTATTCATTAAAGCTCATTTCTTAAAAAAATAATAGACCTATTTAACTCATCAAACTCGTTTAACGAAAGTTATAATCTTATTTATTTATTTTTTTACAAAAAAAATACATTAGTGTATTAAGAAGGAATTTTCATGCTTAGGAATTATTTTCGGTATTTAAACTTTATAAAAAAAATTCTAGAGTTATTTTCCTAAATAGTCACTCATATTTTGAGAATTGCCTACACAAATTACTTTTATTTTTTTAAAAACACAATAATATCACTCAACTATCACTATTTTTATCAAAAACTATTAAATGCCTCAAAAGTTTCCTTCTCTTCTAGTTGACATGCCATGTCATTAAATCATCATTTTTTTTAAAAATAAATATTTTTAACTCATCAAACTCATTTAACCAAATTCATATATATATATATATATATATATATATATATATATATATATATATATATATATATATTAATTACATGAAAATTTATTTGGGGATTATACAAAAGAAAGTTCACAAATAATCTAATTTTCTGTAGATTTTTATACCAAAAAATATTCAATGAAAAAATTGTAGATAACTATTACTCGGGGATTACTAAAATCCCTAAGTAAGTTAAATGGGGATTTTAAGCAAGTAATTTTTCATAAAAATATTCAAATAAATCTGTAAGATTGATGTAGACAAAAAAGTTGTTAAAAAGAGAAACTTATTATTTAACTTTTATTTGCAATTTAATCTCTCCATTTTTATTCTTTTATGTTATTATATTATACTTTACCATATCATACAATTACACACCAATATATATATATATATATTATAAAAGCATGAATATAAATATTGATTGACCAAAATATTTTTTAAATATTGAACGACTTTTATACCCTTGATTTGTTAACTTTAACTTCTACTAGAAAAGGATTGAATTGTCATTAGAAAAAGGCATTTTTAATTAGATTATTTGAATTCAATTATAAATTTTATTCAGTTAAATAAGTCTGGTGAGTTAAATGATTACAACTTTAGTTAAATGAGTTTGATGAGTTAAATAAGTCAATTATCTTTTAAAAAATAAACTTTAATGAATAATGACATTGCATGTCAACTAGGATAGAAGGAGGCTTTTGAGATGTTTAGTATTTTTTGAGAAAAATAGTGATAGTTGAGTGATATTTTTGTCCTAAATGAAATAAAAGTGATATTTGAAGGCAATTCCCAAAATTTGGATGATAATTTGGGGAACGTTGGGTCATTAAATTTTTAAATATAATTTAAAGTTGTATTTTAAATTTTGAAGAAAAAAATAAAATTAGGTGTTTTTATTGATCGGTTTGGTTCGATTTTGTGAATTACTAATTTTATTTATTGATTCTCGATTTGTAAAAACGTTAAATCAACAATCAAACTAATAAGATATTCGTCATTGATTTTTGATTTATCTGTTTTTCGTTCGATTCAGTTTTCGATTTAACCAATTAAAAAATATTTCTCTAATTTTTTTTCCCTTTCTTTTATTTTCATTTGTTCATACATGTACTCACTTCATGCATAAAAGTCTACAGAAATTACAAACAGAAAGAACTTTAAATAAGTTATTGCTAAAACAATTTATTTTCTTTTTGATTAAGTTGCAAACTTGGATGCAGTAGCACTGTTGCAATATCTCCAAAACAAAAATAAAGTCAGTTCATAGTTTACACTGATATGTAGAAACTCACCAAGCTAATGACTTCCGAAAAAAACAGTAGTATCAAGACAACAATTATAAAACGCAAAAAAAAATGTATTTAAAATCTAAAGGCGCTATTATATAATTAGGGATAAAAAGTAATTTTAGTGTAATTTTATTGGGTTATTGATTAATCATTAATTAAAACCTTAAAACTAAAAATCGAACCGATAACTCAATTAAAAAATTTACAAAATCTTTTAAAACCGTTAATCTATTATAACCCGATATCGATAAATTAATAACATCTTTTTTTAGTTCGGTGTATAAGTTAAATCAATTTTTGCATACCCCTACCCAAAATTTCATTTTCATTTCTTTCACTTTCACTATATTTTTTTTCCTTTTTAAAATTTATTCTAAATCTTTTATTTTTATAAAAATATCCTATTTAGATTATACTATTTCATTTTTTTTATTTTTTTGAAAACTATGTTCAAAAATTTATACTATTCCTTATAAGAAAGTAAGATATTTGTGCCTCAATTTAATATTTATTTATTTATTTTATTTTAATTTCAATTTGATATTTTCACCAATATAACAATCACATGACATGGGCATTAGCCCGTAATGTCCTTTTTCCAAACAAACTCCAAAACATAAAGGTCACAATTGAGATTATGAGAAATGTTTTAGTGGGTGTTTGGATGAGTTTATAGCTTTTGACTTATAAGTTAAAAGTTATAAGTTAGAAATTTTAATTTGCGGTTTTTGATTTATTTTTACTTTTTTAATTAAAAAATAAATATTTAAAAATATTTTTTATTTCACTCAAATAATTTAAGCTAGCGTTTGGCCATAAATTTTCAAATATTTTTGGCAAATAATATTTGGGTTTAGATTTGGGTGAAATCTCACCATGTGTTTGGCCATAGTTTTTGAGAAAAATATTTATCTTTTTTAAAAAATATGATTTATACTTATAAGTTTTAAAAACTATTAAAAATTATCTATAACTTCATATTATCATTTTATAATGAACATATTCCATGTAAGAAGTTAAACTCATAAATTATAAGCTCCAACATACTTATAAACAATTTCAAACATCAGTGCAAGAGCTACCGAAGTTTTCTTAACTCACAAAAGAGCATCCAATTTTTTTATTTACATTACTTTAACAAGTATTATGCAATAATACTATTACATATTTGAGTCAACTAACAAATTTATTAATGAAATTGATTGGTAAATGAATATTAGTTGGGATTAATAAACAATGGGATATTTTTATAAAATATAAAAGTTTAAGGTAAAATTTAATTTTTTGAAAGTTTCCAAATAATAGAATTTGACCAAAATACTAGTTTTTTCTAGCGTTTAGAAATTTAGGTTATTTGTTAAATAATGACAAGTTATATGGCCAAACATTATTTGTCAATTTTCTTTTTAAATAATACTTAAAAAATCTATGATCAAACGAATCCTAAAAGTACACTTAAAATAAGTCAATCTAAACATGTACTTAATCACCCCACTATACTCTATAAACTTGGAGGAACGAATCTGCACAATAAACAACATCACATATAAATAAAATAAATAAATAACGTTCTTTCCTTAATACTTAATATATTAATAAAATAATTATTAATACTCAGCACCTCGCCAACCCACCAAACCAAAGACCCTCCTTTTCTTAAAAACAAATACACTAATAAATAGTAATGGGTGTAAGTGAAAACAAACGTTGAGGAAGAAAGCTGGTGCATTGAGTTGAAAGGTATTTCTACCATCTTTTTGGTCTGATTAATTTGGATTCGCGTCGAAAACTACTCGAGACTTCTTGAAACAGTAGTTAGTGCTCACCACAACATTTTGAGATCTGCTTCTTGGTCTGACCAATTGTTTGCTAGATTTGTTAATTTCCTTTTCTTTTTTTTGGGTTTCCATTCAATTAATTCGACTTTATCAGGTTTATTTATTTGTTTTAAAAAAAAAACTTCACTCCAGCATTTTTTCTAATGAAAAAGCGTTTAAAAGCAAACTCAATAAAATAATTTATATTTAACCTAATTATACATTTCGGACAAATATACAGTAAAATTGTTAGAAAAAACACACAACCAAACCCATTAAAATCAAGATTGTCCTTGAGGCAAACAATAAAGAAGAGAGCAATTGGAGGTAACAACATTCAAAATGCTGGCTTCTAAAGGAACAGCTTTCTCAGATTGTAGAGTGATGAGGACCTTATTCGCCCCCTGCAAAGTATGTAATATAACACTCTTACAAAAGGGAGTTCCTAGCTTCATATTTGTTTTTTTATTCTGTTAATCCCAAGACTATAAGTGTTTAGATGCTCAGATTTCCTCCTTGATGATGATGTATCTTCTTTATAATGCCTGTTTTTCCTTTTCACTTGACTCGACAAGGGGTTGCTCAGATGGTAAGCACCCTCCACCTCCAACAGTGAGGTTGTGGGTTCGAGTGACAAGGGAGCAAAAAAGGGCGGGAGCTCACAGGGAGGGCTAAAAAGAAAGAAAAAAAGAAAAGAGAATGTTGTTCTTATGCTGTTTCCACTTAAAGAGGTCAGGTTCTAAGTGTGAACTATCAGGATATGTGAAAAGTTACCATTTTTTCCCTACATGTTAAGCTGTTGAATGCTGGGAACCCATGTAATTTGCCTTTTTTTTGCTTAAACCATAGCTAATTTCGTCCTCTATTTATTTCATATATGTGGTTCTGAAGCATTTTTTCACTTCTAAGTAGATATTGCATTGAACGATTACTTTATATAAAGTTACACAAGTGCAAGAGTATTTTATGTTTGGTCCCTACTTCAAATGTTTCCCTTGCTCTGATGAACTAAATGTGCTACATTAGGGAATCAATACCTTTGATTTTCTGGCCCCTTGTCAGCTCTATAAAGGAATCGATACCTTTGTTTTTCTGGTTTTATGGGTACTCTATTAAGATATTCTAAATTTGGCTTAAAAAATCACGCCTCTTTAATCAAATCATATTATTGTTATCCAGATTTCACATATACCAGTTGTTAGCTTTGGACGGAAAAGCTCGTTAAAAGCCTACAGTGCAAAAATGGAGCTCTCAATCACACGACCTGATGATTGGCATCTTCATCTCCGTGATGGTGACGTTCTTAATGCAGTTGTCCCTCACAGGTTTGTAGTTAAATACTTAAGCTGGTGGAGTGGGACTCCAGTCAATATTTTGTAGCTGATTATGATTTCAGTTTATACTTTGTGTTTAGTTCCTATTTTACTTCTTGTCCCACTTTGTTAAATTCAGTTTCTCTATCTTGATTTTGACTTGTTCATGTTGCATTGTTTGATAAAGTGCACATCACTTTGGGAGGGCAATAGTCATGCCAAACTTGAAGCCTCCTATCACTACCACCGCTGCTGCTGTAGCATACCGGGAAGCGATATTGAAGTCTTTGCCTGCTGATAGTGATTTCAATCCTCTTATGACACTTTATTTGACAGATACAACCAGTCCTATGGAAATCAAACTAGCACGTAATTCCGATATACTTTTGAAATGGACATATTCTTCTTCTATATTTTGACTGCTTAAATGGTGTGTGTGTGACATTCTTCTATCATAGTGCAGGCATGTATATCAGGAAACAAAAATAAATTTCAGTGAATGATAATGGTTGTATATAAGCATCAATAAGATCATGACGGAAAAGGCCCCACTAGAAAGCCAATTTGGTGAAACTTTTAGGCAGAGTTGAACTTTAAGAGACATTGTCTTTGTTATGTCTCATCTTAAAGCTGCCATTTTAGTTTTGCTATTGTGGCAATTTATACCTATGGTTAATCAAAAACTATTATTCCCTGCAGCCCTGCTTCTAGCATCCTACTTAGGTGGTTTGTATGCATCCTACTTAGGTGGTTTTGTATAGCGTTTCAGATGGTTGTATAAATGACACTAGGGGGTCAGGGAAATGTAGTTTGAAATTCGATCGTAAGACCTTATAATTCTCTCCAAATTTACCCTATCTCTTTGCTTCTAGAATCCTACTTGGGTGGTTTTGCTTTCTAGATGTTTGTAAAATTGGCACCTAGAGTTCAGGGAAGTGTAATTCCCAATTTATTCTTGAGACATTAAAATTGAAGGCTAGCCTTGTTTTTTTTGGTCTTTTTATTATGACGATCCTTGAAATTTTGAATTCAGTATTACGAGTCTCGTCCTTTACAAAGTCCGGCTTCATTCACATGCGAGGAAATTTAAACATGTCAAAATTTGTAGCATCTAAAGTTGAACTGATTGTGTATTGTCATATTGGTGCAGTTTTTGTCCAATGTGAATGGCCCATGTTCATATTTTTCTTTCCATGAAAACGTTTAAGTGTCATCCTTTTTTTCTTTTGTTGTTTTCTCTATTCTTTGTCCACTGTTTCTAATAAATTGAGATTAGTAACACAGGAGAGAGCCAGGTCGTATTTGGGGTGAAGTTGTACCCTGCTGGTGCTACGACTAATTCTCAAGATGGAGTGACTGATCTCTTCGGGAAGTGTTTACCAGTTCTACAGGAAATGGTTGAGCATAATATGCCTCTGCTGGTAATTTGATGCTAAGCATTTTCCTGTCCCACTAGAACATTGCATAAGCTCTAATGTGCATGCTAACCTTACCACCAAAAAATTGCTATTTATCTCTATAGAAATCTGCCCATTCAAACTTGTGTCTTTCTGTCTGTGTGAGCTTTAGGTTTAGCGAGTGGCTCTTTTGAAGGTTAGTCTTCTTCTTGAGAGGTTATGAAGAAGATTACTAACCTCTCAGTATGAGCACTTTGCCTTTTGACAGAAAAGACAAAAGCTTTGATACTCTCAAGAATAGGACACTCGGTAATGATATTTTTACAATACTGAACACCAGTGGAACAAAAAGATCTATATTTTAAGAGAAGAAAATTGCACTGTGTGGAAGAATCTCTAGAAGTAACCAATGGAGGTGCAAGAGAACTATGTTACTTGCTGTAACTAAAAAGGCTTATATGGGCATACAAGATGACGGTGCAAAAAGCATGTTCTCGCTTTGCTGCACAACTCCGCAGCAAACTCACTTACATGTACAAATTTTGCCATGTGAATCAAACTTTTCACAGTGCATGGTTTTGTCTTTGCATTGGTAGTTAAAACTTAAAGGAAGTAACACATCATCGGTTGCTTCTATACAAAGTTTCTGAACTAGTCTTTTTGGTCATACTATCCTAAATTGTTGATTACTTTTCACCCTATTTAAGGCGTTAATAAAGATTCATTATCATCAAAGTTCTTATGGTGATACTGGTTCATCATTGAGTTTTACAAAATGACAGCTGTGATTGTATGCATTTTACTTGGGACTAGCATTTCATAACAGAGCAGTCACTTGGTTGTTTTCAATTTTGTTCTGCTCAACTTATTGGAAACTGGAGACTGCTAGAATTGATCTCATCAAGTCTCTTATCAGCATATTCTAGTGCACTGGGTTTTTAGGATTATGTTAGTTTTGATTTCGAATAGAAATGCTGTTCTCTGTTCCTTGAACCTTCTCTTATTATTTCTTGCCTATGCTAGTCTTTTTTCTAGTTTCAGTTTCTCTCTTGCGTTGCTTTAAAATAGATTCAGCATTTAACTGTGATGACTCAACCTTAATCGTGTCTTTTCTTCCCCCAAATGTTCTGCCAAAGCTTGTTTTTTTGTCATTTTCCTTGACATAACTTCATTTCATAGGATTTTTATGTATTATAGTTGATTGCAGGTTCATGGAGAGGTTACAAATCCTGAGGTTGACATGTTTGATCGAGAAAAGGTATTCATTGAAACAGTTCTAAGCCCTTTGGTGCGGAAATTTCCACGATTGAAGGTTGTGATGGAGCATGTTACCACCATGGATGCTGTTAAGTTTGTTGAATCTTGCACTGAAGGTAATCTTTTCTACTTGATCTACCTTTTTGAACTTTAGTCTTCTTGTCAGTCGAAAGAACTTTATTGACCTTCCTTTTTCATATGCTAATTTAGCCTTTCTATCCTTCTTTAAAGGATTTGTTGCAGCGACTGTCACCCCACAACATCTTGTTTTGAACAGGAATTCTCTCTTCCAAGGGGGCTTGCAACCGCATAATTTCTGCCTTCCAGTGCTCAAAAGAGAGATCCACAGTAATATCCTTTATCCTTTCTTGTTGATGCTCAGATTCTTTCTTCTATCGTTTGGTGTTTTGTCTTTCGGTTTCAAGAACAATCATGAAGTAACATTACCTTTAAATTTTGAAAAACCAACTAGGATTCTTTGGTTAACCACCTGTAGTGACTACAATGTCATGTAGACCTTGTTTGGTTCAGCAAAGGGAACTTTGACTTGTTCATTTTCTTCGCTCCTCCATAAAGTATTTACCATTTACCTCCAGTTGTTTGATTCAACTCAACTGAAGTGGAAGAGGTTGATTTCCTAATTTCCCAATTTTAGACTGTTTTGAAAAGTTGAGGAGTTGCATGCCCTACACTTTTGCTTTCTAATAAACAAGGTTAATTCTTTCCTCCTATATTTTCCTTCCAGTGAGTCCTTTTTCACTCCGACCAACCATAATGTATGAAAACATTGAGAACGTAGTTTTTTTGAGAATGTAAGGTAAATGTATGAGAATATAACTAATCTTAAAATTTCCTCCAAGGTTATTTTTGTGCTTGTTCCTCTGTCATTTTAGGCTTAAGCACCTTGTTGGGTTGTTCACTTGTTTTTCTTTTCCAGCTATTCTCAAGTAAAGATGTAATTCACAGATGCACACCTTCTCAGTTAAAAGCTTGAAAAGATCTAGAGTGCAACTTATATCAATCGACTATGCCTCGTGTCCATTCCGCTCTACTCCTGGTTAATATTGTTCCAATAGTGAGTAATTTGTCTTTTAAGCAAAATTAGGGATTCTTTAAAACTAGAGGTTCTCAATATCTCTTTTTTCCCTGCAAGTGTCTAACCAGAATAAAAGGAAGGACTTACAAGCACTGTACTGATGTGGTAGGACTTGCTTCTTTAACTACACCCGGAGATGGTGTGAAACCCTTGCTTATACTTCGTCAAATCAAATATTGTGTAAAAGCTTACTATCTTTTTGGAATATGGCATTCTGATATTTTATGGATTATCTAAGATATATTGTCACCATAACAAAGAAGAATTGGATTAAACGGCTATTGAGCCATCTACCTTGAAATTTGAAAGTTAGGAAGAAGCTATATTTGCCTGTAATTGAACCCCCCCTTTTTGGGTATAATATTTTGTTGAAAGTTTCTTCTTCAACCTGAAATTCTCTTTTTCCTCTGTAAGAATTAGAAGGTTTTAGTCTTACTGAGGCTAAGTGTGTCACGATTCACTACTTGATTAGGCTCTCTTTGATTTGCTATTTCTATCCGTTGCATTTTGTTTTCCTAGGCATGTGAACTTGTTGAACACTTGATGCAAACTCTGCTGTGAATGTGCTAAAAAAGGAAATGAATGTATGGCCTGAATGTCCTTGTTGAAACAAGGTGCTTCCATATCTTTTAAGAGTTTTCCATTGTGGAACAATGTTTAATGAGACTTGGAAAGGGTACTTCAATCACTTGCACAAATACTTTTGAAAATCATAAAGTGAATAAGTGCTTGAGAAAAAACTTGGTCTTTATTTAGATTCATTACTCACATAGTTAGAAGATCTATTGCGTTGGTCTTGTCCCATTATTCCTGCTACTTCTCTCTTTTCTCTTGTTCACTTGGTATATATTCTAATCTAAGCAAGTTTTCTTTGAATAACATAGGGAAGGCTCTTGTATCAGCTGTAACAAGTGGAAGTAAAAGATTTTTTCTTGGGACTGACAGTGCTCCTCATGATAGACGAAGGAAAGAATGTTCTTGTGGATGTGCTGGTATTTACAATGCTCCTGTAGCCTTGTCGGTATATGCAAAGGTGTTTGAAAAGGTAATTGCAATAGATGTCTACATTGTTATTGTGTGTTAAGACTCATTCCATGTTATAATATTTCTAACTACTTCGGATAGATTCCTTAATTTAGTAGCTATTGCTATAAGTCAATGATATAAATTTGGTTGTTTGCATTTTAGGAAAATGCACTCGACAAGCTCGAAGCATTTACTAGCTTCAATGGACCAGACTTTTATGGGCTTCCTAGGAACAATTCAAAGATTAAGTTGAGCAAGACGCCATGGAAGGTACCCGAATCCTTTTCTTATGCATCAGGAGATATTGTTCCCATGTTTGCTGGTGAGATGCTCGACTGGTTGCCGTCTCCTCTCTGAGAGAAAAAAAGAAGAAGAGATTCCCGTTCTCATTTGCCATTCTTCTTGTACTGTAATGTTGTGATACAGACTGTAGGAGGAGTATTCATCGTTCCTTTCATGTTGATTAGATATTATCATATCCTTTTAGCCATAAGAAATTATGGAAATAATAATAAAGTTTTCTGGATGTAACTGCATGTAAAGCTGTAACTCCTACATTGTTGGATATATCAGCCAATGGTTCGAATTTTAAATTATGATCAGGTAGAGTATAAGAGGGTCACCAAAGAGCTCTTGTATTCTAAAGTTCTTAATAAATTGTTCATTTGATTTTGAAGGTTTACTGATTATGCCTTTTCCATCCTCTGCTTATTATGAGCTTTTCATTTCTCCCAGCGGCTTCTCCTTAGGCCAGACAACTCTATCTTTACCAGTGGAAAATCTATAGCTTTTATTTAAAATTTTAAGTTTACATAACATTAAATCGATTTGCACTCTAAGTGTGTGGCCTAGTGGTCAATGAAGTGGGTTAAGAACCATGAGGTTTCAGGTTCAAATCTCAGCGGAGGCAAAAAAATATTAGGTGATTCTTCCCATCTGTTCTAGTCTTGGTGGACAGAGTTTCCTGGTACCTGTTGCTGGTGAGAGGTGACAGGTATCCCGTGGAATTAATCGAGGACACCACGGCCATAGAAAAAATGAAGCAAAATGAAAAGCGAGGATTCAAATGGACTGTATTCAATCTGGTGTCTGCTATCCGCTTTGAACTCCGATTAATTCGAATTCATGTCGAGCAAGACCTATTAAAGAGGAAAACGCTTTCTATTAGAATAACAGGGCTTGAGTTCCAACACAATTTGCTTGTGACTGAAGCATAGTAATTGTTGTAAGTGATCAATGCATTGACCTTTACAAGGGTGCTTTTGCCATTTACAAACCAAATTACGAAGAGAAAAAAAGAAGAAAAGAGAGTTGTTCCCCTTATAAATAAGACGGCATAAGTTTCCAATTTTGGGTGATGCATCAATGTCATAGACACTGGCAACAATGTACCAGAACTAAAAAATTTGGAGCAACAACGAGTTGACAATATGGTTGGAGATGGTGTGATATCCGAAATCTAATATCTAGGTGTGCAATTGCAAACAGCTTTTTATTATTGTGAACTAAAATGGTTTTAGTTATTATTGCATCTTCTATATCGATTGGTGGTGTTTTAAATATCTCAAAGCTTAGAGATACTTGCAGCCTGTGGTCTATCCCAAAGTATCGTTCTGTGTGCTTATATCAAGGTCACTTGTCGGGGAAATAAAAAACTTTTTCAGGGCCAATTGGAAAATTAAATTGTTCAGCATTTGTTAAGAACGAAAGATAAAGACACCTGGAAAAGGAAGAAGATATATGCAGACATCTGAGAACCTTTATACATACGAAGCAAAATAATTGATTAGTCAATACCGCTATATCTTTGAAGTTCGAATCACGTTTCACAGGAATGCAGACAACATCTTCAAATTAACATATTTCTCTCATATTAACAAGGGTACTGCATCTGAATCTAACAATGTAGGAGGGGAGCTAAGTGAAATACTTAACCCTTCGCCAAACTCCATGTATGATCTCACGTCTAAAGAAAAGTAGTACGCCAAAATTCTGTCCACAAGCCACAGCATGAAACCAGATTCCAGTTAGGTGTTAAAACTGTTCATCATATATCTTCTTTGCCTCATGCTGGCAGTTGAAGCTTGGCATTATTTTTCCAACTGCAAAACAGATTTATTAGTAGTTTGTTTACGTCATCAAGGAGGCGACACTTCAGGAAGTTTTAACAAATAGTTACCTGATGAAGTAATAATAAAAGAAATCTGCATAAAGGGCTGTCTGGACAAGACCAGAGACGCAAGCTACAAAAAGAAAAGAAAACAAAAGTTCAACTTCAAAGAACCATTACAAACAAACAGTACTGGTTGTACTTCCAAGAACTTACAAATCCATCTAGTGAAACGCTGCTCTGTCAGATAGCGGTAAATCCAGTTTAAGATGTAAAATGCACGGTAGGCCCTGTGATCGCATAAAACCAGCATGTCAGTAACAACGCCAAATCAATCTTAACTATTTGAAATCAAATTGTAAATGTCATAGCACGACATTATTCAACTAGAAAAGAACACATGCTGCATGTACATAATTTAAGAACTTCCAATTGTTAGATCCCTCTTTCAGTTCCAAGCATTAAAATATGAAATGCCAGAGAAACAAAACTAAGAGAGATGACAAATATGGGTAGACAGTTAGAGAGTGGTGTGAGAAGGAGAACCATTTTCCCTTGTCTTGCAGTGGCATGGCTATTAAAGTGCTATAAAAAAAATGTTCCATGACTCGAGAAAACATTTAAATGAAAGACCCCATAATTTCTGTAGCTTTATGCTGTATACTTCCATTCTAAAATAATGGCATTCTATTTTGTAAGTGTAACTACTACACAGACATAAATCACATGATTTAATGGATCTGGATATTTCTTCATTGCAATCAAGAAATAGACAAGATTTTGTTAAACGTCACAGCACGGGCACTCAACTCAGAAAAGTAACCATTTATTGTGTTCGCCTTTTTATGGAGATGCTCATGGCAAGTAATCACAAGAGAGGGAACATTAGCGCAAAGCAACCATATAAAGCTTAAACCAAAGCAACCATTTCATCGGGAACACAACGAAATGTCAATGCATGATCAGATTCATTTCATCGGGAGCACACAACAATAATGGCATTAAAGTTAAAAGATGCTGCCCCAAAAAATAAAGGCATGTCCTCTAGCAGCAATAACACTTGTGTTCGTTCTCTAGGTACGTCCTCAAATGACAGTGTTTTGACTGCCAAAGGAGGCTCAACATTTTAAGTGCCAACAAGCTAAGTACATTTAAAGTACTTCAATCAAATGCCTAATAATACTCGGAAAATTCCACAATCTTCGTAAGGAATCAAGTTATGACTACCCAAGATCCTTGAAAACTGAAGAATGTTATTTGAAACGCAATACATATGGCAGATTTATCCGTCTAGAAATTTGGCAGCAATCACTCTGAAAATTAGCCACAATAATGGAAGGACTGATGTAGATAAAAAGCTAATAAAATTCACTGAATTAACTGGCCAACCGAGTTATCACGGCAGCCTATGAAAAAGAATATTCATAGGTAAAGCCTTGAAAAATTGTCCAGGGGTTGGCACCAAAGTCACATACCAAAACTGACTGTAATAGTAGTTGAATTGTGGTGGAAGAAGGATCATTGAAGTCGAGGATGGATTTTGTACATAGATGTTTGGTGGGCGTGTATGGGGGATGTCATGAAAAAGTTGCCTGGTAGCACAGAAATTGGAAGGTGGAAAATACACATTAAGAACTGCATAGAGATAAATGTCAAAGAGAGGAATCACATTCGGTTTGTGTTCTGAGTTCCCCTCATAAAGCAAAGCACAAAGTATCAAAGATGGAGTATGGTACTAAAGATTAGGAATTCCTGGTGGACTTATGATCATATTAATGTAATACTGTGGCTTTTGAAGAGTGAAGACAAATGTGACAACTGGACAAGAGTTTTCACAGGGGGCAGTGACAGGGACACTCTCTACCACCTTTTCTCTTCAGATTGTTCAACTGAGAGGAATGTTGTATATAGCGATTGACAAAGGTTGGATAAGAGGTTCAAAGAGGGCACAAAAAGGAACAATACAGTCACTATCTCGAAGTTCCTCTATGTTGACTCAATTTTTTGTTGGAACAGAGGATAGAAGATTAAGATATCTGCGAGGCACAAGCTATACAAGTTTTGTGGCAGGTTCTGGGCTTCATAAACCTGGCAAAGAGTCATCTATTCCTCATTCTTGGAAGGATGTTGGGATACAGAGATGGAGCTTTTCCAGCAGCATGCATGAGACTTCCCTCCTATGGGCAAGCTACAAAATGCCTTAAAGCGGCAGGAGGTTAGCCAGAAGTTTGGGGAACAATTAGCCACTTGAAAGAAACATTACCAATCCGTGAGTTGTAGGCTGACCCTCATAAACCGTGTACTTGAGGATATCCTTGTCTATGCAATGTCCCTATACCTCATAACCCAAACCATCAAGAGTGGAGAGGCAGTTGGATAGAATTAGGAGAGACTTCAGAGGTAACTCTGGAAAGAAAGAATTCACTTCTGAATAGATAGAGTGACTATTGTAATTGGTAAGAAGGAAAGTGCTTTAGCTGTAAAAAACCTGAGGCTGCATAATACAAGCCCTTATTATTAACATGGTTGTGCAGTTAGTAATGAACAGGAAAGTCTTGAAGAATGCCATCAAAGAAAAAGTATGCATGAATGGATCTTGGTGCACAAATCCAATATCATCAGCTCATTGTCATGCAATGGAAACTAAACTTCTAAGTATCTTGTGGGAGGAATTCTATGTCAGAAAGAATGTTAAGGTGGATGATGGTGAAAAAATATAAGATGGTGGCAAGATGCTTGGAGGTGTGGATATTGGTGAACTGATCCAGTATCAACTCATGGATCTGCAATATAAATGCATATAATAAATTTATGGGATGATTCTCTTCCAGGGTGAATCTTAAGGTAGGTGATGGAAAAAAGATAAGAAGGTGGCAAGATCCTTCGATTGGATTCCCTGAAGGAGGTCACCCCAATTCCCATATCTATAGACCTTTTGCTTATTGAACCCACGAAAGCTTAATCCAAAAATACACAGAAAAGCTTAGATTCAAGCAGAATTGCCAGCACAATAAGTTCTGGAGAATTGCCATGGACTGCGAGGTCCACAGTTGAGCTTGGCTCTTTTGAGAAGTTAGAGAAGGAGAGGCTAACTTCAGAATCTAATTCAGTGCTTTGAAGCACATAAGACTTTTCAGTCAAGTAAATTGTCAAAGCCAAACAACAATCACTCACTGGGGCGAGAAAAATGCTTAAGAAAAGCAAAAGCACCTCCAAAAATGGCAATATTTTGTCTTATAGCTATGTACAGGGCCAACCTAACTAGGATAACCTGCAGAGTAAGGAAATCATTACTTGCAATAATGTTACACGTGAAAAGAATTCTCAGGATCCAAGACATCTTCTTTTGCAGTCTACTGTAGTATGGAAGATCTGGAGTATGTTCCTAAATCTATTTCATGCTCGGTGGTTAAAGCACAGTACAGAAGAACACTTTTGTAAGCTGGAGAAGACCGAAACTAGAAAGACAGATCAAAAGCACAGTACTGAAGAACACTTCTGTCAGCTGGAGAAGACAGAAACTAGAAAGACAGATTAAGATGGAATACAGTAATACGACACATCGTTTGGTTCATGGGAAGAGGGAACCAATGCTTCGAAGGAAGAATAAATATACCACATTGTCTCAAGTTCAAATGTTTACAATATTTGTAAATGATATAGATCTGTGGATGAACTTCATTAACTCCTTGCATAGTTAAAACTGAGACGAGCCTTTTCTAGCTTTACGTAAAATACAGCACTCTATTGGCGCTATTTCGCAAGCAAATTTGCATTATTTATGAAAAAAAAATAATGAATTGTCAAATTTCAGCTATGAATGAAAATAGAACTCAGATAAAAGATAGATATGGCCAGATCAATACAAAATTTCTACAATTTTCAACATATGATGCAAAACAATGTCCTTTTAAGAAGTGGCAATATTTACTGGAGAGGAAGCATACCCAAGGAAGAACACATATTGTCCAGTCAGATTATCAACATTTCCACTTCTTTGCAAGAGCACCAACTGGGGAAGAATGGCAACTGCCTCCAGGTATATTGAGAAAGCCCAGAACACCTGGAACAACATTATATGTAGAATCAACAGTGTAAACAGGGAGCAAGCAAATATAAATTCGAGAACCAAGACTATCCCAGAGAATTGAACGGCAGCTTACTAGTAGAGCACCTCACAACCAAGTATAAGGTTCACTCATTACCAGTGCTCCATCCCCCTCCCCCCACCTCCTTCCCAAAAAAAAATCTCCTCTCCGCTTCCCTCCCCTCCCCCACAAAATAAAAAGAAAAACTCAATCATTAACGATATAAACTAATGGGTCTGACTATAAGATACCATGAATACTGAAAATCTCAGATATATTTTTTGTATCTTAATGTACTAGGGTAACGGATGAACCTCATATTTTTAACAGCAAAGATGGACAATCAATATATGGAGATGACCAAAAGGATAGGGGAACCAAGAATGAAAATATAGGATGACATTGCAAATGATATAGACAAGATGTCTTTACTCATACAAATTGTAATGTAGCATAATAGGAACAACACCAAGTCGTAGAAAAACTGCACAAGAAACCTAGCCCATACACATGGAGAGTTTCAATGACCTAGTAAAGTTATAGAGGATAAGAATAGCCCAGTTGGAAAAAAAAAGTTCGAGGGGTTCAGCTGACTTTTAATAGAGGAAAGTAGCAGTCACAACTTTGTTGGCCCTCGATCTGGATAAATCACCATAATTCATAACAACATTTTCAATACAAAAGGCACTTAGCAAACAACTAATACAAATGGCTATTACAGAAATTATTCTTGAAGGTAGGGAAGACTGATTCAGATATTAACGGGCTGATTAGTTAAGGAAGGTCTATCAATTCACATGACTGCAAACATATCATCTTAACATATTTTGCGATGTTGATTGTATATTGTCAACGTAAAAGGGTTTATATCTTGTTACGAGAACTCCTCAGCCCGTGTAAAATCGTTCATGGCTTGTCATGAACAGAGGCCATCAAAAGATGGGTCACCTTAAGAAGTTCTGTACAAGACTATCTCAAGGGTTGCTATAACCACACACATGCAGAGTAGCATGTGAGTAATAAGCAAACAAACATTTTAGTGTTCATTCACTAGTGATGGACTGACTTTGCGATTATTGGTTCCAAGTCCGAATAAAATAGGAGAGTTGTGTAGGCAGTCAGTCAGCATAAAACTAGTCAATTTGCAATGGATTTTGACAATGCAGAATATATCGTAGAAACGTACCCACCTAGCCACGCATTATATCAGCAACCGGGTGTTTGAGATGAGATTAAATGGAGCGACATGGCGAATGATGAATCAAATAGCCGACCCCTTAGGATAAGGAATGGTTGTTGTATTCAAATTCACTATTCATGGACTCAAAGCAACACAACATTTCTAGAATGAAATACACTATTTCACAGTAGCCAGCCTATTGAAATTCTGAATATGGTTGTTGCAAGCACCAACAGGATGTCGTGCTTGCCAAGATCACTTCACATAAGTCACCATTTAACATTACAAAATTAAGTGACAATAAGCATGATTATCAACGCTAGGACAATCCACGTGAAATATTTAGAACATTTAAAAATCACTAACCTCTTGAAGGGTAAACTTCTCATGAAGAACAAGTGCCAAAACAGAACACGCCCCCACAAGAATCCAATAACGAAAAGTGTCTAGCTCACGGTCATATGATCGCCTGACAACCCGATGGTACCTCATACACCAGACAATTGCCAAAGAGCTCCCAATAAAAACCAGTTTCATCACAGTGTTGTAAAGAGAGATGAAGTCGGTGAACAAATCCAGATAACGAGCCAAGAATACAATAGCATATAGCTCTTGAGTCTTCAATGATATTCCTGAATACAGCAAAGACTCTCAATGCCAACTATTTTCCAGCTAAATGTCAGCCAGATTCAGCATAAGTATACTTCAAGCTATCTAGACAACGATATGTTATACCATCTGGTATTCTGTTAAATTACCTGTCACATCAGTACTAATACCAATGTGTCATGACTTTCCTTATTTGTAGTCTAAGTCCTCACATGCTATACTTCATCTCGTTTGTTGATTTACTTTTATAGACAACATTCTGTATAAACATGTTAACATATGTCTTTTCATATTTTCAAATTACTCACAATGACACTGACTTCACTAAATGTCTTACATGAATCCAGATATCTACTTAATATGTGGCACGAAGGCAACCTAGTTAAAAGCTTCGATGTCTAAAGAAGTTTCAAAACGTTATTTTCATAGAATTCCTCAGTGAAACAAACAAGAATGCTTACTCGTTGCAATCTCTCAGTAGGTCTAATAACGTCCGAGTCCTAGGAGTTTCATGATTTAGTGTAATGTAACTACGTCCTCATAAATAATGTATCCTGTGCAATGCCCGATTCACTAGCTAGCACATAAATGGAATAACACGCTGATTTCTCTTAGCGTGTTGTTTAACTATATCAAGAGCCACATAGCAATGTATCTTTTTCACTCTTAATTCATCAAAGGAACATATATGTTTTCACTGATGAACTGCACAATGGGAACCCATTCAAACACACCTTATTCACTCTACAAAATCCAATCAATACATTATTCAATTCTAAATGCATACAAAATCAGAAACATAGCTCGCAATTTAATCCAGTATATGTTCAATTTAAGAGCCAATTAGATACGGCTATTCATGTTTCAACACGAATAATGTCGACGAAGTTAGTTGAAAATTAATAGAACCGTAAGGTTTCCCTGTTTCACCTTGTGATGCAAAACTATTACATGCTACAACATATACTCAGATTCTATGAGCTACATATAGAGAGACATACAATAGCTGATCGAGAACTGGAAATGAAAAATGCAAATGGGAGGAAGAATACCTGAGCATGATTTGGTAGCGTAAATTTTGAGGAGGAGAACTAAGACACTGATCAAATGTGTCATGTCTCCGGCCAGTCTGAAGATATTCATGATTGCTCTCTATTCAGCCCTAGATTTGAGTCAATTTCTGAAGAAGAAGAAATTGATGAAGATTTGGGGTTTGTCAGGTTGTGGATTGGAAGTTGACAGAAATGTAGAAATGAGAAATGGAACTGCAATTTTGGAATTTGTTTTTGGGATCAGAATTCAGAAACGAGGCACGGCAAATAATTTTTGTATTTGTAATTTTAAGAAGCGGCTGAGATACACGTGTCAGTTTCAAACGTCCACGAGGCATGTGTGCGTAGAAAACGACACTCATCTTATATTTGCACTTTTACTCCTCCCTCGCAATTCACTTTTCGAGAATAAAACGATATTATAAATTTTGATAGACGCTTTCAGATGTTTTTTTTATCATATTTATATGAAAAAATTATATTTTATTATATTTTTTATATAATTTTTGAATATTTAAAATTTAAATTTAAAATATTAAATTAATTTAATTCAATTTAACTTTAAAAATTAATTAAATTAATTATCATGCAACGCCGGAGTATTCTGCCGGCGGCGAGGAAGCTTGTAATACGAGCTGCAAGAACAGAGTCCAAAGGCGTCTCTCTTGGTTTCAGAGCTCTCAATTTTCAGCTTACGGAGCCGCTCACTGGTAAAGTTTGGAAGCTTGATGATTTTGAAGCATATCCTGCATTGCTGGGTTTTGTCTTCTCTTTTCATCAGCTCCGGTGAACATCGTTTCACGCGCCTCCGGTGAATCCAGATCTTCGCCGGTCAGATCTGCTCAGGCTAGATCTACTCCGGTCAGATCCGAGTCTTGATCTTGCTCTCTTTCTCTCTTTTCTTTGTGTTTCTTGTGTATCTTCTCCTTGCAGGTCCTTTGCGACCTCAGATCCGGCTCAATTTCCGGCTTCCGATGACCACCAAGATTCCGGCGACCAATTTCGTCGCCGCATTTTATCGGAATCTGACAAATCAAGCAAGAAAGCGGTTGCTCTTTACTTCAAGCTCCATTCCGGTACAGTTGGGAGTCAGACTCCGGTGAACAATTTCGACGATCAATAACCAGATTCTGGCGAACAAGAAGATTCCGGCGACCAATTTCGACACCCCATCTTGCCGGAATCCAACCACTTTAGCAAGCAGACCGTCCTTCTCTCCTCACAGCTTGACCCCGGTGACTTCTATCCCTAGGCTTTATTTTCGTCCTCAGTTTTTTATCGCATTCTTGATAGCCTATTTAGGTTGACATTTCTGCCATTGCTTTAACACTCGTTGTCTAGTTTTTTTACATTTTATATTGATTTTGACGTGTAGTGTATTCGGGAAGCAAATTATTGGCTCTATATCGTGTTCGATAGTGTAGTTCCTGTCTCTTGTACCTTATTTTGCTTTTCTTGGCATATAGTTGTTTAGTATAGAGTAGTTGGTGGAGTTGGTTTATCCTTGATTATAGCGCACGTTTTAGTGGCTTTGGTGAATAATGGTCGAGTAGGGTCATGTCATCGGTCGCACCCGGGTTTGGGGGCAGGGTCGGGGGTGGGGCCGGGGACGGGGGCGAGGGGAAGGAGAGGTAAGGGGGTTAAGGGAGCATCTAGGTTGAGAATAGGGTCTTGGAACATAGGGACTTTATCCGAAAAGTTTATAGAGCTAGTGAAGGTTCTAAAGAAGAGGAGGATTAGCATAGCGTGTGTCCAGGAGACTAAATGGGTGGGCACTAAGGCGCGAGAGGTAGACGGGTATAAGTTGTGGTACTCAGGAGGTGTGAGGAATAGGAATGGGGTAGGTATCCTAGTGGATAAGGAGTTGAGTGAGCAAGTGGTGGAGGTTAGGAGGGTCAACGATAGGTTGATGACAATTAAGTTAGTCCTTGGAGGGTCTACTTTGAACATTATTAGTGCGTACGCACCACAAGCGGGCTTGGATGAGGAGGAGAAGAAACGCTTTTGGGAGGTTTTGGACGAGGTAGTGGGAGGTTTGCCTGATACTGAGAAGCTTTTCATTGGAGGAGATTTCAATGGGCACATCAGGGCATCTTCGAGGGGTTATGACGATGTGCATGGAGGCTTTGGTTTCGGGGATAGGAATGAAGGGGGTGCCGCACTCTTGGATTTCGCTAGAGCCTTTGGGTTGAGAGTAGCTAACTCTAGTTTCCCGAAGAAGGAGGAGCACTTGGTTACCTTCCGTAGTGCGGTGGCCAAGACTCAGATAGACTTTTTGCTCCTTAGGACAGGTGATAAAGGTCTTTGTAAAGACTGTAAGGTTATCCCAAGTGAGAATCTTTCGACCCAACATAGACTCTTAGTGATGGATTTAGAGATCAAGAAGGAGAAAAAGAAGCGGATTGTGGATGACCGGCCTAGGATTAAATGGGGTAGCCTGACTATGGCCAGTGCACTGGAAATAGGGGAGAAGTTGTTGACTAGGGGGGCTTGGGGGAGTAGTGGGGATGTGGATAATATGTGGGATACGACTGCTAGTTGCATAAGGGAGACGGCTAGAGAGGTGTTGGGCGTCTCGAGAGGTCGTTCTGGCAAGCATCGAGGGGACTGGTGGTGGAATGGAGAAGTAAAAGGAAAGGTGGAGGCAAAAAAGGGGTCATATGCGAAGTTGGTAGAGAGTAAGGATGAGGAGGAGAAACGAAGGTGTCGCGCCCTTATTTTCGGACTTGGCCAAAATATGCTTGCAACATCCGGCTCTTTCATGCCTTTGTTTTGGAAAAAAGGGTTTAGAGTCGCCACCTAAATTTTAGGAAACTTAGGAAACCATTTTGTATGTAAAACTCTGTTTTTAGTCTGCGAAAACGTTTGAGATTCTGAGTAAGAGTTTTGGTTACTCGAAGGGAAGGTGTTAGGCACCCTTCAGAGCCTATCCGAAGATAGTCCTTAAACTCAGTTTTAGAAACATATTTGGGAAAATTATTTGTCCATTATTTGCTAAAAAGGGTGATAAAAAACATATTTTTTTTTTAATTAATTTAAGAAAAACTCAAAGTATATGACACATGCCACTACAATAGGCAAAAAATATAAAATATGCTTATGGTAAAAAAATGAGACACATGTACGTGTTGACACCCAATTTTGACCCTCCTTTCGCCCTTTTTATTTTCTCGAGCTTCTAAATTAATAATAATTTTTATTTATTTTTACTATATTTAAACAACTATTATTATTATTATTATTACTTTATTATTGTTATTATTTTTAAATCTAGCAGCGTGCTCGTTATTTTTTATTTAGCAAAGGACGGAGGCCGTCACCACCTTGACGGTCAATGTGACGGACCGTCACACATGTGACGGACCGTCACTCAAACCGTCACCTTAAGGCAGTGGCACTGCCTCTTTGCTGCCATGGTGCGACGGTGAGGGTGACGGACCGTCACCACCTTGACGGACCGTCACGGCTGCCGTCACCCCTAGGCAGTGTTGCCCCTCTCCTTGACGGTCTATGTGACGGACCGTCACACATGTGACGGACCGTCACACATGTGACGGACCGTCACTCAGGCCGTCACTCTTAGGCAGAACTCTTTTTTCTCGTGTTTCCTCCCGTTTCCGTATTTGCTTGCATTTCCTACAAATACTTCTTTTGATTTTCTAACTTTTATAAACGTTATCGTAATTCCTACGATATTGATTTTGCCTAACATTTTTATAATCATAAATATTTTATTTAATGGAATACGTTTTAATCCACGTGGATGCCACGTAAGCGCCACGTAAGCGCCCAACAGTCACAAACACACGCCTCCCACACTCTTCCCACACTTCCCACACGCCTAGCCTCTTCCCCGCCATGTGTCGCTCTTTTATTGGTTGGTCAAACTCATCCCAAAATCCAACTCATCCCATTTGCTTAAATTACCTAATTCACCCTCACTTTATCTACCCAAAATACCCAATATACCCTCGAAACCCTAACAAAACATCAGCCGCTTCTTTGTTTTCTTCTCCCACTTTTCCTCTTCAAACAAAGCTTCCAGCAAAGCTTAACCATGGCAGAAGTTTTCCAACTCCAATTTTGTGCAAGCTTCTCCTCTCTCTTCTGCGAAAATCAGGTGCTCCCTTTCTCCCTCTCATTCACATCTCTCATCTTTAATGTGGTCAACAAGATGCCAAAATACTTCTGAAATTTCTGAAGAAGAATCATCAACTTTTCAGAGCTTTGATTCAAAATTCAAACGGCTATTTGATATAGAAATCCCGCCCAAATGCTCAACCTTAACCCTATTTTCGCTCTATAAATACCAAGTTTTTGAGCGGCCAAAGGGTCCCGAAAAAGGAAGGTTTTTTTGGCCGCCTCTCCCCCCCTAAATCTTTGTTATTTTACTTTGCCTTTAAGGCCTTTTTCCTCCGCCCCCCTCTGCACTATTGTACCTATTGGTTTTTGCTCTTAAGCACTTGTCTTTGCATTCTCGTTTGGGTTTATCCGAAACTTTTGTTTTGAGCAAGTTTGAGTTTGGATCTTGACGTTGGAGCCCTTGTTCACTGCTCCACACAAGGTCGGTACTCTTCCTTTCCTTCCTTTTTATTTTCGTTTCAAGAATTGAATGCGTTAGTTTTCTCGTTTAATTCAATATTTGATGCTTTGTGTGGTCTGTTTTATTTTTAGTTCTTCGTAAGAAACCAACATGTAGTTAATGGATATTTAGAATTACAGACCTTAAAAGAAAGTTATGATTCTGTACATAAGGATTGAAATTTGGTGAATATGTGATCGTTTGAATGACTTTGTTGCTCGCCTAAGTTTTCTTTGTTTCATGGGAATAGCTATGTTACTCACCTAAGGTTTTTTTTTTGTTTGAATGTTTGAATCTGTGGCCTTGCCATTTTTGTTTTGACAAATCAATAAGAAAAAGAAATTTGAGATGGAGTAAGGATACTTAGAGGAATACTACTGATCTGTCAAATATGCGTTTCATTGTATCGCTCATTTAGCTTCTCTGTTCTAGTCGAAACTTGCGAATAATTTATGCTTGCTAAAATCTGTTCTTTCTATGTTATCTGCATTAAAATCAATATGTGAGAGTCAAGTGTTTGTCAAAATGACTATGTGTATGCTGAATACTATGTTTTGTTTACTGATTAGATACTAGTTTCGTAAGTTGCACTTTCATTGTGGCTAAATATTGGAGAATTCTTTTACTCTGGTTGCTTTTCAGTCAGTTTTGTTTTGGTCCTTAATAGTACCTATAATAATCTGTATAGATCATGTTTTAGCTCATAGTAGTATCTGGATAGATGCTTATAATTTAAAAGTCATGTTGTTAAACGCTATTTTTTCAATATCGTCGTTCAAATTTCCTGTTTCAGTCTTTTGTCTAATAATTTCCTGGGTTTCGTTTCTTTTCTGTCGCTTGCTTTAGAAGGATTATTTGTTTGGTTCTTGTGTATTTGGAATCATGCTTGCAAGACTTTGAAAACAATTTATCTGCTGTAGCTAAAAAAAAAAAAAAGAATCACAATGTTCATATGCAACAATACTTTCTTCTTCTTTTTTTTTATGAGTGTTCTACACTTACCAAACTAAAGTAACAATTTAAGAAGCACGAACCCCCCTGTTTGCTTGATTTTCTCTTTAAACTCCTAAGGGATGTTTTGAAGTATAGTTTCATTTGATTTAAGAGTTATTTACATTTAGTTGATACCATTTTTAGCTTCTGGAATTTTGAAATAGAATATAAGGAAGGACCCTTTTTTTTCTTATGTGTTTCACTTGTATTCAGAATTTGAACTTGGCCTCTAATTCTTTATTTTTCTCTTCTTTACATGTACACTTTGGTGGAGCAAATGGAGTCTAATTCGAGACTCTTGCAAAAAATAGAGTCTCAAGATGAGACTCAATATACCCGCGCTTGGAGTCATTATACGTCATCTTCTTTAGAACCCGTCAATTAGCAAGAAAAACGAGCAAAACGCTCGGGGTCTCTTATGGTGTCTTTCCTTCTTATTATTCTTATTATAATCTTCTTGTTATTGTTTAGTAGTTTATTTGTGTTGATTTGGTTTTATCTCAAGTTTGAGATTATTCGTTGAATTCCTTTCTTAACACTAGACTAATTTCATTTTTTTTTTTGTGCGAGATTGTTAATCTAGTTAATTAATAGTGTCTTTGTTTTATTATTTGATTTCGTCAATAAAAGAACTAGGCCTAGAATACTTGAACCTTAGAAAGGGTAGTTCGCTATAATAAAGGACGTATATGACTAGCTCTTCTCTTTCGTCTATATACATGGTTACTAACTAAATGCTTTGCCTTCATTTTTAAAATCTTTCTTGTTAAAAAATTGAGTTAAAATCTAGATATGTTTTGGTGTAAAAAATGCAATTTTAGTAAGTTCAAAAGTGCAGATTTTATGTGCAAAACGCAGCTCTTTTAAGGACTTAAAACGAAGATTATTTTAGTGTAAAAAATGCAGTTTTTCTTAAGGTAAAAATGCAGCTTTAAACGAGTTCAAACATGCAGATTTTTTGGCTAAAAACACAGTTTTAAAAAGGTTAAAAATGCAGATTTTTCGTAGTTGTTTTAAAGGCTCAAAACAAAGATTTCTGGGGTGTACAAGTGCAGATTTTTTAGAGCAAAAAATGTAGTTCTAAACAAGTTAAAAAAGTGCAGATTTTTGGTCTCAAAAAGATATAATTCTAAGGTAGAAATATACCCTTTTGTAGAACTCAAAATTGTACATTTTGGTGGAAAAGTGTAGTTCTTCTTGGTACTTTAAAGTATAGATTTTTGAAGAACAAAATAACTCTCAAAAGGGTCAAAAAATGTATTTATAAAAGGCATTAATATTTTCGTTATTGGAATTCTCTTTCATTTGCTTTAAGAAACATTTTTGATAAGTTTTAAGTAGGTATATAATTTTGAAAAAAACTTTGAAGTGCCAACATCTTTCAAGATTTCTTTGAGTTTAAAATTTGATTATTTTATTTTTTGTTGATTTTAATTAGATTAACCTAAGTTTGGCCGGTTAACCGTAATTTGGCGGATCTTAAAGGGTGCTTAACCCCTTCCCTTTAGGATAATTAGAACCCTTACCTAGAATCTTAAGTTTAGTAGACCTTTACAATGAAGTCTTTATTTGCTTTAATCACATAGTTAATTATAGGTGTCCTAATTCACCGTAAGAATAATTAGGTGGCGACTTCCTTTTAATTAATTTAGAAGTTTTCAATACGTTGTACACCGTTTCGACCTCGGTTAAAATGGGGTATAACAGCTTGGCGACTTCACTGGGGATTTTAGGTTCTAAACCATAATAAACTTAGGTTAATAATTAAAGCACTTTGTATTTGTTTGTTTTACTTTAATTGCTTGAAGTTTTATTTATTTTATGTGACATAAATTGTTTATTTGCTATTATCTAAATTGTCTTACGTGTTATCGCTTTATTTAAACTGTCATTCCGTTCATATTTCCTCCACTTTTGGAAACTTGACACTTTCACACACATTGTACACGCGAGTTGTGTCCTTTCACTTCTCCAAAATTCTTTCAAATACCTTATATTTAGAGAGTCGGTGCATGCGTGGGGTGAGCGGATAGTTTTACTACCGTGTGACCACGTACCTTCTCACATAGAAAAATCTCAAGTCCGAGTCTACCCAACTCTTAGTCCACCTAAGATAGAGCTAAGCCAACACCTATTTTAGGTACATGCATCATGAAACTTAGGAGGCTTAATATACTTGGTATATTAAGTTCATTAGTCAACCTCGCCCAAATGTCCGAGTGGGTTCACAACCCCGAGTGACACTTATCATTTATATGTGCATTATTTGAAAAATGATTGTGCCTAAATATGGATCGTTTGCTCTAAACTAATTATTGTATTTTTGACATATAATATAGCTTAAAGGTATTTTTTATTATTATTTATTTTGAGGATAAGATTTGTTTAATTAATTAAAAGAGCAAAGAATGACATATTGTGGCACATTTATTTTTTAAATACGCGTTAGGCCTACCTCTGGCATAAAGAGGCACATGTATATTAGGACGCGTTATTTAATATACTTATGTTATGCGAATCGTTTGCTCGCTTACTTGCTACGTGTCTTATATGAATTTATTTGCTACATGATTTTACTTGATATTTACTAACATTATCATTGTTTTTCTTTATTTAAAGAATAGTGATTTACATTTATTTATCACTTTATTTAATTGTCTATTGCACTTTTTTTTACATGTTCACCATTATTATTATTAATATTATTAGTTTTATTATTGATTATAATCTTTCCGCGCTTAGCGCACTTTAAAATTTTAGAGCACCGTTTAGAATCATTATCCTAGGCTCACTCAAACTTTTAGAGTTCTCAATTAAATTCTCCTCCCGTTTAGGGTATAATCTTCTTTAAATCAAATTTGCCTTAGTTATTTCAAAATTCTTACTCCCTCATTCCGCTCGTCTAAAAGACTCGTGTCAAAATTCAAAGTTTCTAGATTTCTACTTTCTCAAGCTTTTTCAAGTCTCTCCTTTACGGGTTTAATCTTCTGTTTCTAATGACAGAATATTTATCCCGTTAGTTTCATGCTTCGTAGAATCTATTTAGCTCCCGATCTACGTCATGAAACTTCTACTCATGCTCTCAAATTCTTCCAATCTTTAATTAATCCCTGTGCCATTTGTGGCTTCTTAAATTGGTAGATGTCCAAATTTATTTGCGCAATCTATCAAATAGCACTCGTCGACATTTGCTCGATCTTCTCCATCTAATTTGTTCAAAAATGACTGTCCAAAATTGATACTTCTTTAGAGTTTATCGTTCATTCAAAATGCTTGTGTCGTTCCTATTTTTGAGCTATTAAAATTAATCTTTTCGCACCTTTTATCTCTAAGTTTTGGCATGCAAGTCGAGGCGTCTCATAGGTCTTCAATTGATCGACATTATTCTCGTCCTCGATAATTTTTCAACCCGCCAACTCAGAGTCATTTGCAATCGTTCAATTTTTCAAGTTCAATCCTCGTGCGTTTAGTTTCCTTTTTAAATATCTTAATCTCGTGCTTGTCATCAAATTCGTCTTTAATATTTTCTTTATAAGACTCAATTCTTTGATTTCTTCTCAAGCATCACATGTTTAAATAATCTACTCTTAGCCTCTTTCATACCTATTTTTGCGCTTATCAAGTGTTTCATTTTCCTTCCAAAGGTTGACTTAAGTTGAACATCGAAGATTCAAGGGCGACCATTGGACCAAGGTTTATTGCATCAGATTTACCTTCTCATCCAATTTTTGCAAGCACTCATGATATAGCCGGATGGAACAGCAACAATGGTTTCATCGAAGAGGACTATTAGCATATGATGGGACTTTTGTTCATTAAAAAATATTGTGGCCTTCAGAAAGCATGTAATAGGATAGTTAGTTTTTGGGGAGCACATTTTGGGATTAATTATGTACTTTTGTAAGCTCAAATGATCGATCTTATATTTTTATGTAAGCAGAACTACACATGACCTGATTTCCTTGGTGGATATGTAGGCAGCCCACATAGGGACTCGGTCATATTGGGGTAGTTTTTAATATTTCTTTTGCATGTAATTGGAACTACGTTTGACCTGATTTCCTGTCGGACACAGGATACGTAGGCAGCCTATATAAGGCTCGGTCTCTTTATTATAAAATTTTAATTTCCTCAGAGAAGATTGATATTCCACCAAATTTTTAGCATACAATCATGGCGTCATCATCAAAATATCTTTAGACTGGGGCAAGTTTTGGAATTTACCAGAGTTCGCAAGGGATGAAGGTCAAGTCGAAAAGGCCTTGTTGTTCAACATAAGTCTGCCTTTTTCGAATTGCGCATTCTATTCCAAATTAGTTTGCTTTTATTTTGTTAAAAATTCGAGCGTTAGAGCCAAATAAGTGATTTCCATTCACTCATTCTGCGATTTAAGTCATCCCTTTTATCTTAGAGCTTCTACATAAGCAAGTCACAAATTTATCTATTTTTTCAAATATTTTATGTATTTACTTCCTGTTTTCATGCGCTAATATTTTTATTTTTTAAGCAGCTTTATCTTTTCTTTAGAGGTTGCCTAGCATTGAACATTGTTTTGGCTGTGAATCTGCATCAAGGGCAACTATAATGGCAGACCGATTTGAAGCATTCAACAATGGTATGAAATTGGTGCAGGCACAAAATGATGATAATGAAAAGAATGTGGTTCGAAGAAATGTGTTGGTTAATCTACCAAATACCTTCAGCCTTCTTCCTACCCCAACTTCTAGCCCAACCAAAAATATTTGTTTAACTATATCCCCTTGCCCAACTCCTTCCTATACAATTTCTCCTCAAATGCCATCAGTATACGCTAAGGCCAAAAGTTTTCAATTTACCATGATGCCAAATACTCATCCTTTCAAAGAAAATAAGCACGATCAACTAGCATTTTATCAATATGCTAGATGTGAAAAGAAGATTCAGTCGCCTTGCCATGAAAATTTGGAAAGAGAACTTAACAATTTGAGAAAAGCATTTGATGAAGAATTGCATTCAAGAAATTACCAGAGTTTAAAGTATGAAGATTTGTGTGTGCACCCAAATGTTGAGCTTCCGCCAGGTTACAAGCTACCAAAGTTTAACACTTTCAGCGGGAAAGGAGATCCTGTCGCTCATTTGAAAGATTACTGCAGCAGGTTAATCGGAATTGGCAATGATGAAGCCATACGAATGAGACTATTCATTCAAAGCTTATCAGGATTGGCACTCTCTTGGTACACTAAGCAAGACTTTAACAAATGGTATACATGGCAAGATATGGCTCGCGATTTTGTCAAGCAATACAATTTCAACTGCGAGGATGATCTTCATATAGCCGATTTGTTCAAAGTAAAGAAAAAGCCGCATGAATCTTTTCAAGAATATGCCTTACGATGGAGGTTAGAAGCTTCAAAAATGCATCCTCCATTGCCTGAAGAGGAATTGATCTCAGCCTTCATTCAAATTCAAGATGATCTATATTATAATAAGCTGCTTGGGACTTGTGCACGCAACTTTTCTGATTTGATTCGTGTTGGCAAAGAGTTGGAAAGTGGAATTCAAGAAGGGCGAATTGTAGACAACCCAACAACACCAGTTGTTCACCAAACCTTTCAACCAAAGCCTTCTTGCCAACAAAACTTTCAAAATGATCGCCAACTAAAACTTCACCAAGCACAATCTAGCTCACAAAAACAAAGGAAGATGAAATCTTTCCCCTTCACTCCTCTAGATGAGCCAGTGACAAATATATTTGAGAGATTGAAAGCTAATGGACTTCTGCAATCAAAAAAGGGATTCATGCCTAAGTATCCATCTCCAAATTTTGATTCATCCAAAAGTTGTGCTTATCATTCAAATATTCAGGGACATGATATTGAGAATTGTTCGGCACTGAGATTCAAGATTGAAGGCATGATTGAAAGTGGCAAGATAAAGCTGCACCAAGAGCCTCCAACCAAAAATGACAATATCGCAAGTGGCAGCACAATCTTTGTTAAGGGTGATCCATCAAAATTGGCACCAAGGCATTTAAAGAGAAAGCGTGCAGCCAGTCAAGAGAATTGACAAAGGCATCATTTTGCAAATTTGAGAATATCATTCTCCATTTTTCCTCCTTTATGAGTAGCTACTATTTTGCAATCCTTTCCTAAACTTTTGTATGAACTACGTTTGACCTGATTCCTGTTAGTAGCTGGATACGTAGGCGCTCATTCTGAGTTCGGTCTCATTATAATAAAAAATCCATTTTTCCATTAGCCAAAACTGGGACAGCCTTGCAAATGTCCTATGTTTATTCAACAAAGCAGAAGTCAAGATCAGAAATCATATTCGCTCATCAAATTGCTGCAGTGCCATAGCAACGAGAAACGCAGATTCAAAGTCAAAGCTTCAAAGTTCAATGCAAGGCAACCATTTCATCTTATACTGACAAGTTTTCTTTGAGTAATGCAGAGGCTAATTTTGGAATGATAACGCACGCAAATGATGACGCAAATTGAATGTTGTATTTCACAAATTTTCTTTGAGTGCAGAATTCTGATTCGCAGTAAATTTTCATCAAAGTATCGTACTTTAAATAATGGCTACTGCAAAGGCATCGCACCAAGCACTATACATTTCAGCATACTACTATAAAGGCATTTGATTAAGTTTTTCTGGAGCACTCATGGGATGTTGCTACTACAAAGGCATCATACCAATCTCTCCATATTATATTGTGAATGTTCGCAACTATGAAGGCACTGCACCAAATTTGCTGCACCGCACCTTGCATATTTTATTATTTTAAGAGCGCCGCACCAAGCTCACTGCACCGCATCATGATGCCCCTTATTGTAAAGGCACCGCACCAAGCTTTCTGCATTGCAATAGGAAAATTAGCTATCGCAAATCAAGCATTGCATCAAGCTTTATGCATCGCATCAATATTTATCTTTATAAGTTTGCATCATACATTGGGTTCGTCCACCCTAAAATAGGATATATTGAGTTCGTCCACTCTTGAATAGGACACATTGGGTTCGTTCACCCTAAAATAGAACACGTTGGGTTTGTCCACCCTAAAATAGAACATTGGGTTCGTCCACCCTAAAATAGGATATATCGAGTTCGTCCACTCTCGAATAGGACACATTGGGTTCATTCACCCTAAAATAGAACACGTTGGGTTTGTTCACCCTAAAATAGAACATTGGTTTCGTCCACCCTCAAATAGGATTCCTTGGGTTTGTCTACCCTCAAATAGGACACATTGGGTTCGTTCACCCTAAAATAGAATACATTGGGTTCGTCCGCCCTAAAATAGGACACATTGGGTTCGTCCACCCTAAAATTGGACACATTAGGTTCGTTCACCTTAAAATAGAACACAACGGGTTCATCCACCCCAAAATAGGATATACTGGGTTTGTTCGCCCTCAAATAGGACATTTTAGGCTTATCCTCTTTCAATTAAATATTTATGCTCGCCCGCTTATTATTGCACATCTCGCAATGCATTATTTTTATTTATTTACTTATCAAGCACCGCATGCTATCTTTTAAATTTTTTTGGAAATCACGCTTTGTATATGTGTTTGCTTTGCTGACGTTATTACTTAGATTTTTGCGGGCGCATAATCTAAAGCAATTATTTAAGAAATAATGCACATTTGACTTAGCACCAGTTCAGAATGGATGCATCTTCCTTCTGATCTTTGTCGTAAGATATTTATTATATTTCACGCTTTGTTTGCTAACAATTTTATTAAGACCTCGCAGAAAGTACCACCCACATGCAGCAACAAGAGACATAGCACAACGTGGAACTTCATCTAAGCAGTGAACTGGGGCAATTTGTTGGGAATGTCGATCGGACTCCCAACAAGGGTCAAGGATCTACACTCGAACTCTATTCAACCTACATCCCACAGCTCGGAGCATGTAGAAAATTTTGCATCAAGCTCTCCTATATTCATTCCTCACCGCTTTTATAACTTTTTCAGCCCTTTTTTCTTCGTTCTCTTTACAAATCTTGCAATCCAGTCTCATCGTAACTCGATACTGGGATAATTTTTAGAAAATATATCAATCTTTGGCTATGCTTTGCTTTATTCCTTACTTCACTTCATTTTCAAATTTACATCTTTACTTATTCAAGCTTAATCTTTCTCTTAGCCGCCTTCACCACCCTTTTCATCATTCATTGATACAGGGACACTTTATTAGTTATAGTGTTCTAAACTCACTCTACCTTATCTCATCATAACCCCCGAACTACATTTGGCCTGATTCTCGTGCAACCCGAGATATGTAGGCAACTTAAAAACCAAAGTTCGGCCATAATCTTCAAAACATTTCATATCGATCTCTTGATCTTTTCAAAACCCTCTACCCCGTTACCTATCCGGCGCATATATCTTCTTAAACCCTTTCAGGATCGTATTTATTGGTCGGGACAAAATTGGCTACTACGTCAACTTCTTTGCCCAGAAACTCTTACATCGTCTCCGGTCAAAGAGGGACAAGCTGTTGACACCCAATTTTGACCCTCCTTTCGCCCTTTTTATTTTCTCGAGCTTCTAAATTAATAATAATTTTTATTTATTTTTACTATATTTAAACAACTATTATTATTATTATTATTACTTTATTATTGTTATTATTTTTAAATCTAGCAGCGTGCTCGTTATTTTTAATTTAGCAAAGGACGGAGGCCGTCACCACCTTGACGGTCAATGTGACGGACCGTCACACATGTGACGGACCGTCACTCAAACCGTCACCTTAAGGCAGTGGCACTGCCTCTTTGCTGCCATGGTGCGACGGTGAGGGTGACGGACCGTCACCACCTTGACGGACCGTCACGGCTGCCGTCACCCCTAGGCAGTGTTGCCCCTCTCCTTGACGGTCTATGTGACGGACCGTCACACATGTGACGGACCGTCACTCAGGCCGTCACTCTTAGGCAGAACTCTTTTTTCTCGTGTTTCCTCCCGTTTCCGTATTTGCTTGCATTTCCTACAAATACTTCTTTTGATTTTCTAACTTTTATAAACGTTATCGTAATTCCTACGATATTGATTTTGCCTAACATTTTTATAATCATAAATATTTTATTTAATGGAATACGTTTTAATCCACGTGGATGCCACGTAAGCGCCACGTAAGCGCCCAACAGTCACAAACACACGCCTCCCACACTCTTCCCACACTTCCCACACGCCTAGCCTCTTCCCCGCCATGTGTCGCTCTTTTATTGGTTGGTCAAACTCATCCCAAAATCCAACTCATCCCATTTGCTTAAATTACCTAATTCACCCTCACTTTATCTACCCAAAATACCCAATATACCCTCGAAACCCTAACAAAACATCAGCCGCTTCTTTGTTTTCTTCTCCCACTTTTCCTCTTCAAACAAAGCTTCCAGCAAAGCTTAACCATGGCAGAAGTTTTCCAACTCCAATTTTGTGCAAGCTTCTCCTCTCTCTTCTGCGAAAATCAGGTGCTCCCTTTCTCCCTCTCATTCACATCTCTCATCTTTAATGTGGTCAACAAGATGCCAAAATACTTCTGAAATTTCTGAAGAAGAATCATCAACTTTTCAGAGCTTTGATTCAAAATTCAAACGGCTATTTGATATAGAAATCCCGCCCAAATGCTCAACCTTAACCCTATTTTCGCTCTATAAATACCAAGTTTTTGAGCGGCCAAAGGGTCCCGAAAAAGGAAGGTTTTTTTGGCCGCCTCTCCCCCCCTAAATCTTTGTTATTTTACTTTGCCTTTAAGGCCTTTTTCCTCCGCCCTCCTCTGCACTATTGTACCTATTGGTTTTTGCTCTTAAGCACTTGTCTTTGCATTCTCGTTTGGGTTTATCCGAAACTTTTGTTTTGAGCAAGTTTGAGTTTGGATCTTGACGTTGGAGCCCTTGTTCACTGCTCCACACAAGGTCGGTACTCTTCCTTTCCTTCCTTTTTATTTTCGTTTCAAGAATTGAATGCGTTAGTTTTCTCGTTTAATTCAATATTTGATGCTTTGTGTGGTCTGTTTTATTTTTAGTTCTTCGTAAGAAACCAACATGTAGTTAATGGATATTTAGAATTACAGACCTTAAAAGAAAGTTATGATTCTGTACATAAGGATTGAAATTTGGTGAATATGTGATCGTTTGAATGACTTTGTTGCTCGCCTAAGTTTTCTTTGTTTCATGGGAATAGCTATGTTACTCACCTAAGGTTTTTTTTTTTGTTTGAATGTTTGAATCTGTGGCCTTGCCATTTTTGTTTTGACAAATCAATAAGAAAAAGAAATTTGAGATGGAGTAAGGATACTTAGAGGAATACTACTGATCTGTCAAATATGCGTTTCATTGTATCGCTCATTTAGCTTCTCTGTTCTAGTCGAAACTTGCGAATAATTTATGCTTGCTAAAATCTGTTCTTTCTATGTTATCTGCATTAAAATCAATATGTGAGAGTCAAGTGTTTGTCAAAATGACTATGTGTATGCTGAATACTATGTTTTGTTTACTGATTAGATACTAGTTTCGTAAGTTGCACTTTCATTGTGGCTAAATATTGGAGAATTCTTTTACTCTGGTTGCTTTTCAGTCAGTTTTGTTTTGGTCCTTAATAGTACCTATAATAATCTGTATAGATCATGTTTTAGCTCATAGTAGTATCTGGATAGATGCTTATAATTTAAAAGTCATGTTGTTAAACGCTATTTTTTCAATATCGTCGTTCAAATTTCCTGTTTCAGTCTTTTGTCTAATAATTTCCTGGGTTTCGTTTCTTTTCTGTCGCTTGCTTTAGAAGGATTATTTGTTTGGTTCTTGTGTATTTGGAATCATGCTTGCAAGACTTTGAAAACAATTTATCTGCTGTAGCTAAAAAAAAAAAAAAGAATCACAATGTTCATATGCAACAATACTTTCTTCTTCTTTTTTTTTATGAGTGTTCTACACTTACCAAACTAAAGTAACAATTTAAGAAGCACGAACCCCCCTGTTTGCTTGATTTTCTCTTTAAACTCCTAAGGGATGTTTTGAAGTATAGTTTCATTTGATTTAAGAGTTATTTACATTTAGTTGATACCATTTTTAGCTTCTGGAATTTTGAAATAGAATATAAGGAAGGACCCTTTTTTTTCTTATGTGTTTCACTTGTATTCAGAATTTGAACTTGGCCTCTAATTCTTTATTTTTCTCTTCTTTACATGTACACTTTGGTGGAGCAAATGGAGTCTAATTCGAGACTCTTGCAAAAAATAGAGTCTCAAGATGAGACTCAATATACCCGCGCTCGGAGTCATTATACGTCATCTTCTTTAGAACCCGTCAATTAGCAAGAAAAACGAGCAAAACGCTCGGGGTCTCTTATGGTGTCTTTCCTTCTTATTATTCTTATTATAATCTTCTTGTTATTGTTTAGTAGTTTATTTGTGTTGATTTGGTTTTATCTCAAGTTTGAGATTATTCGTTGAATTCCTTTCTTAACACTAGACTAATTTCATTTTTTTTTTTTGTGCGAGATTGTTAATCTAGTTAATTAATAGTGTCTTTGTTTTATTATTTGATTTCGTCAATAAAAGAACTAGGCCTAGAATACTTGAACCTTAGAAAGGGTAGTTCGCTATAATAAAGGACGTATATGACTAGCTCTTCTCTTTCGTCTATATACATGGTTACTAACTAAATGCTTTGCCTTCATTTTTAAAATCTTTCTTGTTAAAAAATTGAGTTAAAATCTAGATATGTTTTGGTGTAAAAAATGCAATTTTAGTAAGTTCAAAAGTGCAGATTTTATGTGCAAAACGCAGCTCTTTTAAGGACTTAAAACGAAGATTATTTTAGTGTAAAAAATGCAGTTTTTCTTAAGGTAAAAATGCAGCTTTAAACGAGTTCAAACATGCAGATTTTTTGGCTAAAAACACAGTTTTAAAAAGGTTAAAAATGCAGATTTTTCGTAGTTGTTTTAAAGGCTCAAAACAAAGATTTCTGGGGTGTACAAGTGCAGATTTTTTAGAGCAAAAAATGTAGTTCTAAACAAGTTAAAAAAGTGCAGATTTTTGGTCTCAAAAAGATATAATTCTAAGGTAGAAATATACCCTTTTGTAGAACTCAAAATTGTACATTTTGGTGGAAAAGTGTAGTTCTTCTTGGTACTTTAAAGTATAGATTTTTGAAGAACAAAATAACTCTCAAAAGGGTCAAAAAATGTATTTATAAAAGGCATTAATATTTTCGTTATTGGAATTCTCTTTCATTTGCTTTAAGAAACATTTTTGATAAGTTTTAAGTAGGTATATAATTTTGAAAAAAACTTTGAAGTGCCAACATCTTTCAAGATTTCTTTGAGTTTAAAATTTGATTATTTTATTTTTTGTTGATTTTAATTAGATTAACCTAAGTTTGGCCGGTTAACCGTAATTTGGCGGATCTTAAAGGGTGCTTAACCCCTTCCCTTTAGGATAATTAGAACCCTTACCTAGAATCTTAAGTTTAGTAGACCTTTACAATGAAGTCTTTATTTGCTTTAATCACATAGTTAATTATAGGTGTCCTAATTCACCGTAAGAATAATTAGGTGGCGACTTCCTTTTAATTAATTTAGAAGTTTTCAATACGTTGTACACCGTTTCGACCTCGGTTAAAATGGGGTATAACAGTACGTACATGTCAAAATATATGAAAGTTTAATAGCAATAATTAAAGTATGTAAAACTTTATGATTTATAAGAAATATATACTTAAAAGCTATGTAAAAAGATGAAGATATTATTTATAATAAATATGCCTTTGTAAAGTAAAATATATGTAGTTCTTAAAGTTTGAGAAAGTTTATGACATGTTTATTAAAAAGAAAGTAAAGATGACGTATGTATATTCTTAAATATATATAGAAAATCATGTGAAAGTTTATTATTTAAAAGATTTGGATAAGTGAAACTAATAAGCAATAAGTATACCGGTAATAGAGAAAAAAGATATAAGAGAAAAATCATATTTGTTTTGGTAAATGTATTTCATGTAAAAGAATAATTTGAAGACTTGAGTAGAGAACGAAAATTATTTGTTTTCATGTAAGGGAGACTTTTATTCGTAAGGTAAAAAAAATGAACATGCATTGAATACGAAAGAAAGTATTATGTACGTAAATGTAATTGTGATAAAATAATATATGTATAATTTAAGTAGGAAGAAGAGTAAGTAAAATATAAATATATACCTTGTAGTAGATAACATATGACATATATACCTTGCATTTTTAGGCTTCGAAAATCTGAAAAATCTCAAAATACATATATAGAGTAAAGCAAGATATTTGTAAAATATTGGTGTTAGAATAAGAGAATACATAAATTACTAATAAATATAAAGGAGGCTTGCCTAAATTAGATAAAGCATTTTATAATTTAAAGCCTAAGAATGACTAACTATTGGTGTGAAATAAATTGAATCGCTAATTAATGTTTTTGAAAATCTACCGCGAGTTATTTGGAACAAAGTCCTTCTTGAAACAAAGCCTAAGTTAGTTAATAAAAAATCTGCACTATTCACCATTTATCACTACTATTTTTGAAAGTGTTTAAACACTAATTTTAAAGGATTTAAAAGGGAAATTAGAAATATTTCCCTAAGCTAAAGGAATGAAGGAAAACTCTTTCAAAATTTCAAACTAAATCTCCTAATCAAACCAAATGGTAAGCCGAAGGATAAATGTTAATCGAAGTCACAAAGAAAAACACATATCCAAATAATACAAGGTTAGTTAAACAAATTCAAATAATAAGAAAAAAAACATATAGAAAATAAAGGGCTAAGTATATTAAGTTCCTTTGGAGGAATTAATCTCCTAGTGAGTGACTCCGAAACACCGCGATGGTTCCTAATAGTTGTTCGACCCAAAACATATTTGGGCCGAGATTGAGTTTCAAATGAGAACTCCAACTCTCCGGGGTGTACATGAAACAAAGAAAGGTGATAAGGATTAGTAACTTGCATAACAAAGTTTACAAAAATATAGAAATATGCCAAACTTAACAATAAAGTGATAAAGAAAACAAACATGCTATTTGGTAAATACACAAGAATATATGAAAGACGACATGTAACCATATTTGCTTCATTTTTTAGCAAATGATCGAATTTATTTGACTAGAGCATAAACGAACTAACATGAGATGATTATCCGAAAAGAACTTAGGCAAAACGAACATTTTCAACACTAGTCGATTATTGGAAAACAAAGTACACAACAAGTAGCAATATTAAAACTTTATTATTATTTATTTCAAGTAAAGAAAGTAGTTATGAAACAAATCACTTCAAAAAGATAACACTAATAACCGGGAGATTAAAGGAGAACCAAACTACTACGTTGGCTTATAATGAGTTCCTTAAGCTAGTATTCCCGAAATTGATCCCGAGTTAAAACCAAAATAATGAAAATACGGGCAGCCCTCTTCTTCTAACAAATGCACACTAAATCAACCACTTTTTACTAGGATTAAGGTGTTTAAAGAAAAGTTAGAGACCACAATATTAACAAAACGCTAAAAGACATATATAATCATAATATGTACATTCCTATCCTAAACATCATTTCCGGGACTAATGAAACGACTAAACTTATTGCAAACTTTTCTATCTTAAGAAATTGAACTACAAGAAATGCAAGCATAACAACATATACTTTTCGGGTTTACACGAAATCAACCAACCAACCAAAATGAGGACAAACAAATTAATGAATTAGTCCGCCAACTTCACTATGACATAAGTTTAAATGAAGAAAGCGAGAGTCACTACTCATTAATTTCAACTTTGCAAACTAAGTGGCACTCTTGATGCTTAGGCAAATGTATGTCAGCAAAACACATAAGAAAAACATTCAAACCAACTATGGCTACTGCAATAATAAAGTTCCATGCTTGTTCAATCATATATAAGGTTCAAAGTCACCACTTCCGCACCCACATCTTGAAACAAATAGCACAAAAGGTCTACAAACAAACGGTTAACCATGTTGAGGGCTTGAAACTCGTAGTCTTATCATCCTAATCTAAAGTTTTAAGACTTTAAATCCTTTTTACGCTAAACGAAGGCTGCCAACACCTTGCGGGAACGAAAAATTATAAGAGACGAACTAAACAATTATTATAGTCATCAAGTGATCACAACAATATCCTTAAACATTCAGCGGTATAAACCCGGAAAAACTCGAAGCCTCTTGAGGTTCATTTCAAGCTAATTCAAGGTTATAAATAATCTTTCAATACACCATCAACTTTAAATACAAACCAACATCCCGACAACTACATTACTTCAAGTCTTGCTCGATAATTCGTACCAAACAGCCAACCATTTACAACAATTAAACCAAACCTTGAATTGTAAACACTTCACAATCACATAAGCTAAACCAAACGGCCAGAAACTGATTTTGTTTCACATTTTTAATGCCTAAAATCAACCAAACAAGAACAACCAAACCCGCACGAATCAATGGATCACAAAACTAAACATAAAGTAATTAGACGGGATAGGATTTACCTTGTGTTGGGCAGCGATTGAGGCCGTCAAGTGTTGAGTTCCAAACTAGCGAATTCCGACTCCGGTTTTCCGAGTAGAGCGAACGAAACAGAGGGAGCGAAACGAGTAGTGAGTAAAAGCAAATTGATAGTGAACAATGGGAGAACAATTGTTGTGAGCTGTTTTTTTGATAATTTTTTCTGATCTTTGTCTGAAAAAAAAATCCGCCCGTCTGTCTGTGTGTGTCTGTTCGTCCGTTTCTGTGTGTGTGTGTTCTTCCTTTTATAGCCGAAATTCTAAGGCTCCAACGGTTTCTTTCCAAGAATTCAAAATTTGAATTCTTGGAAAGCCAAGTTGCAAAAGAAATGATGAAAATCAGAAAAAAAAGAAGATGAGATGCCTACTTTTTCAGACGGATTTGAAAGAGATGGTGACGGGTCGGCGGTGTGGAGCAGACGGTCGGCTGGGTTTCCTCTTTTCCGAGGTCTGCCACCGGCGGTGACGACCTTTTCGAGGCTACAAAAAGCCTCCGAAAAGGGGAGGGGACGCTGTGAGGTGACGGGAGAGGGTGTGGTCGCCGTTTGCCCGCAAAATCCGGCGGGTCTTTGGGGTTTGGGCGGCGGGCAGCAGGTGGACGAAGTGGGGGTTTGGGGTGGGGTGTCGGCTGATTTTGGGATGCAGGGGTTTGTTTTGTCTGAGTGGAGTGAGAGAGTGGAGGAGAAAGAGAGAATTAGGGATGTGTTTAGTGGGGCATTTGGGCCGGGTTGGGGAGTATTGGGCTGGGTCAGCTGAATTGGGTAGCGGGTTAGGAGGTTTTGGGTAGAAAGAGGTATAAAATTGGCCCAAACATGTATAGGTAAATGAATTAGTTTGTACAAAAAATGTAATTTTCCCTAATCGTTTTTCCATTTAATTAATTTAACGATGCTTCTTTTATCCTAATTAATTTTCAAATACGTATATAGTTGACTTAAAAATAATTTTGATACACGTAATTGCGATCCTCAATTGATAGAACTGCATTTAGGAAATGTTATAGCGATACGACAAATTTCATTTAGAGTTTGAAATAAAAGTTACTATACCAATATTTTGTTAAAGAGAATGAATTATAAAATATTTTGGGGTGATTTTATAAGATACAATATTTTAGTAATTATTATTATAAAAAGTAAAGGAAATCATTTTAAAAAATGATTATTGGTGCCAAAATTTATAAAAATTAATATAAAAATAAGAAAATTATTTTGGAAAAGTCCTCGGGATTAAGAAGCATATAAAAATTAATTATGGGAAAAAGGAGGGCCAAAATTGGGTGTCAACAACTTGCCCCTCTTCGAACAAAGATGATGAAAGAGTCTTTGGGCGAAGATGTTGACGTAAAGCCAATTTTGTCCTGACTGGAAAAAAAAATCAAATTTTTGGAAAGGTCGTACCTAGAAAGAGAAAGGTTATTGTCATTATGAATTCGACCGAACTCTGGTCTCTGAGTTGCCTACATATCTCGGGTTTCACGAGAATCAAGCCAATGTAGTTCAAAAATTTTGAGAGGTCCTCAAAATTTGCCCCAGTGTTGGTTTTATGTCGACACTGGTATTTTTTGCGGTAAAAGGGAAGATGACTTTGGCACGAATGGAGTGGGTATGGCCATGATCGAAATTGAGCTGCCTACGTATCCTTAAGGAAATGGGAATTAGGGCGGTTGCAGTCCTGAATAGAGGATTATGGTAAATTTTGAGGCAGTCCTCAAAATTTGCCCCAGTGTACGATTTATGGTTGACACTGGTCTCTTAGTTGAGCTTGGTAGGTTATTTCCTAGATGACAATAATCTTTTCAAAATGGGTGCACTTTCACAGCCTCCCGATTATAAATGTGGTGCACAACACACCCATAAACGAGACCCTACTAGGTGCATCTCGCATCTTTATAAGATCACATCGAATTGCTGGATGGAGGTAGTCCCTTTGGTATCTTCTAGTGGGAACTCTAGGAGGTAGAGAAAGGGGTATCGATGCTTGTGAGAGCAGGTGTACTCTGATTTAGAAATATGGACAACTGATTGTAGGAATTGGAGTCGGAGTGCTAGTCTTGAAACTCTGGCTTGTGAGTTTGGTATTCCTCATCAAGCATTGCCTCAATCGCTGCTTAGAGGTAGTTCCACGTTGTAGTGTGTCATCCTGCAAAACAGGTAAAAGGGGTTACAAAGTACCTGTTGAGGCTCAAAACTGTAAATTAAAATTGTAATGTAAAGAGCAGAGTGTAGATATCCAAACGATTGTTGACGTCTCCATTTTGCGGAGTGGATGTACTGTAGGTGAAATAACCTTGGGAAGTAAAGCCTCCGGCTGGCGGGGCAACACTTAAAAAGCAAAGCCTCTCGACTGGCGGGGCAACACTTGTAAAGTAAAGCCTCTCGACTGGCGGGGCAACACTTGTAAAGTAAAGCCTCTCGACTGGCGGGGCAACACTTGTAAAATAAAGCCTCTCGACTGGCGGGGCAACACTGTGAAGTAAAGCCTCTCGACTGGCGGGGCAATACTGTAAATAAAGCCTCTCGACTGGCGGGGCAATACTTAAAGCAAAGCCTCTCGACTGGCGGGGCAACACTTGTAAAGTAAAGCCTCTCGACTGGCGGGGCAATACTGTAAAATAAAGCCTCTCGACTGGCGGGGCAACACTTGTAAAGTAAAGCCTCTCGACTGGCGGGGCAACACTTGTAAAGTAAAGCCTCTCGACTGGCGGGGCAACACTTGTAAAGTAAAGCCTCTCGACTGGCGGGGCAACACTTGTAAAGTAAAGCCTCTCGACTGGCGGGGCAATACTGTAAAAATAAAGCCTCTCGACTGGCGGGGCAATACTGTAAAATAAAGCCTCTCGACTGGCGGGGCAACACTGTAAAGTAAAGCCTCTCGACTGGCGGGGCAATACTTGTAAATAAAGCCTCTCGACTGGCGGGGCAATACTGTAAAATAAAGCCTCTCGACTGGCGGGGCAACACTTGTAAAGTAAAGCCTCTCGACTGGCGGGGCAAAACTGAAAAATAAAGCCTCTCGACTGGCGGGGCAACACTGTGAAGTAAAGCCTCTCGACTGGCGGGGCAATACTGTAAAAATAAAGTCTTCATTGGGTGAATCAGCCGTGACATCTCCATTTGGTGGAGCGATCTTTAATGCAAAATGAGGATGTTAATGGCATGCATGCTTATGATTGATGGAGTTATGATGATGCTTGCTATGATGCAGCCTCCGATTGGCGGAGTATGTTTTGCTTGCTAATATACATTTCTCTGATTTGGCAGAGCGTCGCTTGCTTGTTTACGTACAGGCTCCAATCGTCAGAGCGTCGTTTTGTTTGCTTATGTACAAACTCCAATCGGCGGAGCGTCGTTTTGTTTGCTTATATGCAAGCTCCAATCGACAGAGCATCGTTTTGTTTGCCTATGTACAAACTCCAATCGGCGGAGCGTCATTTTGTTTGCCTATGTACAAACTCCAATCGGCAGAGTTTGATGAAGTCAGTCCGCGTTCTCCGATCGGCGGAGTTATTTGACGCAATTAGATGGCAATCTCCGATTGGCGGAGTTATTTGGAAAGAGATAAACTATCCTATTTTCCTATGAGAGCTCTCTATCTTCGATACTCGATCCGGATCTCGGACGTACCTGCAAAACATAAATGAAACCCTTTAAGAATTGGAAGAATTGGGACAAAATATTTTAAAGTAGAGTAGGGGAAGAATATTCGGCTTATGGTGTCGTGATAGCCGAAAGATTTCTCCAATCATGTCCATGATCTTGACTTGACATCCTCCTGTCTTGATTCCTGTTTCCCTGCGCTCAAAGAAAAATTCTTAGTTTTGGGAGGGGTGTTGATTTGTGTCGACTTGCGGACCCTGGCCTTGCCATTGGACTTCTTCAAAACCTCATTAGCCGCTCGGGATTTCCTATTCCAAAGACTTGGTAGGTGGATCTCTTCAAAACCTCCTTGGTTGCTAGCAACTTCCTATTTCGAAGGCTCGGTAGGTGGAAAGGCAGTAAAATATTTTGAAAAATATGTATATATATTTTTAGAAAATAAGTATATTTTGTGTATACTAGGCGCATATATATAGTGATTATTCATCGTTCCTTAGATTATGACATGTTCCGAAATCCAATCGAGTTTTCCCATTTGTTGAGGACGTCCAAATGTACTCTTCTCATGGCTCCGGCTTCTGGTGACGCTTTTCTATTTCTCTGTAGATGTTGTGATCACTCTGAAGGTATAAATAAGAGGGGGGGGAGGTTTATCCTAAGGGTATGACCGAACCTTTTAGGTTGCCTACGTATCCCCGAATGGGAATCAGGTCTGTACGTAGTTCGGGGGTATCAAAGAAAGATGAAAAATATGTAATGCATTGACCGAGCCTGACTCAGGCTGCCTACGTATCCAAACGGAATCAGGTCAGAACGTAGTTCAAATACATGGGAAAAATAAAGACATGTGATGCAATGACCGAGCCTGACTCAGGCTGCCTACGTATCCAAAATGGAATCAGGTCAGAACGTAGTTCAAATACATTAGGAAATGGAAAATATGAAGGGACCGAATCCGATGAGGATTGCCTACGTATCCCACCGAGGGAAGTCAGGTCAATCGTAGTTCCAAATACATAAAAGATGATGTTTTTGGTTTTTCTAAGGGAAACCGGACCCGATATGGGTTGCCTACGTATCCCGCCGTGGGAAGTCAGGCTAATACGTAGTTCTGTTTACATTAGAGAAAAATGCAAAAAGTACAAGGAAACAACAACTAGTCCCTCTGTCTTCAAATGTAGTACTTCTTGATAGCGATGCATTTCTGCGAGGATTACTGCTCCTCCTGAGAGCACTCGGTGAACCATGTAAGGGCCTTGCCAGTTTGGCGCAAATTTCCCCTTAGCTTCGATTTGGTGAGGGAATACTTTCTTCAATACTAATTGCCCTGGTGTGAATCGTCGGGGCTTGACTTTCTTGTTGAACGCTCTGATCATTTTGTTTTGATAGAGTTGGCCGTGACATACTGCATCCAGTTTCTTCTCATCAATGAGCATCAACTGTTCAATCCTGCTACGAACCCATTCCGCGTCTTCCAGACCAACCTCTTGGATGATTCTTAGAGAAGGTATTTCCACTTCAGCGGGTATCACTGCTTCCGAACCGTAGACCAACATGTAGGGGGTTGCACCAGTGGATGTTCTGATTGTGGTGCGATAGCCGAGCAGAGCATATGGTAGCTTCTCATGCCATTCTCTGCTACTATCTATTATTTTCCTCAGGATCCTCTTGATATTCTTGTTTGCGGCTTCAACTGCTCCATTCATTTGTGGTCGATATGCTGTGGAGTTCCGGTGGGAGATCTTAAACCTTTCACAAGTCTCTCTCATGAGATCACTATTCAGATTTGTTCCGTTGTCTGTTATGATTGATTCCGGAATTCCAAAACGACAAACTATGTTATTTCGGACGAAATCTGCTACCACCTTCTTAGTTACTGCCCTGTGCGTTGAAGCCTCAACCCATTTTGTGAAATAGTCGATAGCTACCAGGATGAAACGGTGTCCATTTGATGCGGGAGGCTCTATGGGTCCAATTACATCCATGCCCCAAGCAGCAAATGGCCATGGGGACCCCATCACATTGAGCTCGTTTGGCGGAACTCGTATGAAGTCGCCATGAACTTGACACTGATAACATTTTTGTACATACCGGATGCTATCCCTTTCCATAGTCATCCAAAAGTATCCAGCTCTTAAAATCTTCTTTGCCAAAGTGAAACCGTTCATGTGGGGTCCACATGTCCCTGCGTGAACTTCCTCTAACAGTCTTGTCGCTTCTGTTGCATCAACGCACCTTAGTAATCCCAAATCCGGGGTCCTCCTATACAGGATTTCGCCATTAAGGAAGAAATGATTGGCCATTCTCCTTAAAGTCCGCTTCTGCTTGCTACTGGCACTTTCCGGATATTCTCCTGCTTCGAGCAACCTTCTGATATCATGGTACCATGGCTTTCTATCAAACTCTTCATCTACGTGAAAACAGTATGCATGCTGGTCACGTATCTCCACTTCAATAGGATCGATGTAATTCTTGTCCGGGTGTTGGATCATTGAGGAAAGAGTAGCCAAAGCATCAGCGAACTCGTTCTGAACCCGGGGGACATGTTTAAACTCAATCTTTGTAAACCTTTTGCTCAGCTCCTTCACACACTCCAGATAAGGAAGGATCTTGACATTCTTGGTGGCCCATTCTCCTTGTACCTGATGAACCAATAGGTCAGAATCACCTATTACCAAAAGCTCTTTGATGTTCATGTCCACAGCCATCCTAAGTCCGAGAATGCATGCTTCATATTCTGCCATGTTGTTTGTGCAAGGGAATCTAATCTTGGCTGAGATTGGGTAGTGCTGTCCCGTTCTTGAAACCAAGACTGCTCCAATTCCGACTCCTTTGAAATTCGATGCTCCATCGAAAAACAATCTCCATCCATCATATGACTCTGAGATGTCTTCTCCTGCAAAAAATACTTCTTCATCGGGGAAGTAAGTCATGAGCGGTTCGTAATCTTTGTCCACCGGATTTTCTGCGAGGTGATCGGCCAAAGCTTGTCCTTTGACGGCCTTCTGTGTCACGTACACAATGTCGAACTCATTCAGCAAAATTTGCCACTTTGCTAGTTTCCCTATAGGCATCGGTTTATGAAAGATGTACTTGAGTGGATCCATTCTAGAGATCAAGTACGTGGTGTAGGCCGATAGGTAATGCCTCAACTTTTGCGCAATCCAGGTCAAAGCGCAACACGTTCGTTCTAACAAGGTATATCTTGCCTCGTACGGTGTAAACTTTTTGCTCAAGTAGTAAATAGCTTGCTCTTTCTTTCCCGTGTCATCGTGTTGTCCTAACACACATCCAAATGCTCCATCCATGACGGATAGATACAGTAGCAATGGCTTTCCGGGCTCTGGTGGAACCAATACTGGTGGGTTGGACAAATACTCCTTGATTCTGTCAAAAGCTCTTTGGCATTCCTCCGTCCAATCTGTGGCGGCATCCTTCTTTAGCAACTTGAATATGGGTTCACAGATCACTGTAGACTGAGCTATGAAACGACTGATGTAATTGAGTCTCCCCAAGAAGCTCATCACATCCTTCTTGGTTCTGGGGGGAGGTAATTCTTGAATCGCCTTGATTTTTGATGGATCCAATTCTATGCCCTTCCTGCTGACGATGAATCCCAGTAGCTTTCCGGCGGGAACTCCGAATGCGCACTTTGCTGGATTCAATTTCAAATTGTATCTTCGCAACCTCTCAAAGAACTTCTGTAAATCCCCTAGGTGGTCTGAACTCCTCCTGGACTTGATAACGACATCATCTACGTACACTTCAATCTCCTTGTGAATCATATCATGAAAGAGGGTAGTCATGGCCCTCATATAGGTTGCGCCAGCATTTTTGAGTCCAAACGGCATCACTCTATAGCAGTATACTCCCCATGGGGTGATGAATGCCGTTTTCTCTGCATCATCTTCATTCATCAGGACTTGGTGATATCCTGCAAAGCAATCGACAAACGATTGCAACTCATGCTTTGCACAATTGTCGATGAGTATATGAATGTTTGGGAGAGGAAAGTTATCCTTGGGGCTAGCTTTATTAAGATCCCGATAGTCTACACATATCCTGATTTTCCCGTCCTTTTTTGGCACTGGCACGATATTAGCCAACCATGTGGGGTAATTAGTAACCCTCACAACGTTTGCCTGGATTTGCTTAGTTACCTCCTCCTTGATTCTTAAACTCAAATCAGGCTTGAACTTCCTAGTCTTTTGCTTCACAGGCGGGCAAGAAGGATCAGTCGGCAGCTTGTGTGAGACGATATCGGTGCTTAATCCTGGCATGTCATCGTAGGACCAAGCAAACACATCAACATATTGCTTGATCAATTCAATCAATTCCCGCTTTCTTTCATCTTCCAAATGTATGCTGACTCGTACTTCTCTCACTATTTCTTCATTTCCCAAGTTGACAACCTCGGTTTCATCCATGTTGGGCCTTTTCTGGCTTTCAAGTTGTTCGATCTCCCGAGGTAGATTTTCAGGCATCATGCTTTCATCGTATTCTTCATAGTCCTGCTCATGACTCGTACTTTGCTCAATGGATTCGTTACATGTCATAACCGTTGTACGATGATTTTTACTAATATTAGCGCTGAAAAGTATGAAAGGTGAGTAAAAATAAATAGTTATTTTAAACAATCGGAAGATAAATTCTAAGAAAAATAAAGACTTTTTATTAAAAAGCAATCTAGCTTTTCAGAAGAGGCAAGTAGCAAAAAGTGCTTAGGCATGATTCAAGCCTCAATTGATCATGCAAAACATTTTGAAATAAAACTACATTTCCACACTACCAGGACTCCTGTCGAAACAGGGATGGGCTGATGGTCCAGTTCTGCAAGACTTCTCCAGGCTCGGCATCACGGATGGTCAGTTTCTTGATATCTTCCTCCAGTCCATCGTCGGTCATGGCCACGAATAGATTTCCTATTCCCTCAATGACGTCTTCATCAACTGCTTCATCTGGGATTAGGACTTGTCCTGGCACGAACGCTACTGCCCCAAACTTTGTACTGTGGACTCCTCCTGCAGCAGGCTTATATCCCAGCCCGGCGGTACCTTTCTGCTGTTTTAGCTGGATTGGTTCAATTATGCCGTCAGCCTTAGGTCCGAGCCCTGTCTTTGGTTGATACCCATATTTCAACATTTCTGACGCAACCATCTTCGCTGCTCTCGACATCTCCATCTTTACAGGCTCTATTTTCTCATCAATTCTTATAGCTTGCATGATCTCCAGAGCATGAAAAACGGCTCCATCCAGTTCTTCGGTGACTGGAACAGAATTCACGGAATAGATGGGGTGACTGAGCTCTCCGTGAATGGTAACTTCGGTGCGACCCCACTCGAACTTCACACACTGATGGAGCGTGGAGGGAACTGCTCTTGCCATATGGACCCATGGCCTTCCTAGTAACAAGTTGTAGTTGGAAGACACATCCATCACTTGAAATAAGATGGGGAATTCAGCTGGACCTACTTGCAATGTGAGATAGATTTCTCCAATGACGCTTCTCTGCGCGCCGTCAAAAGCTCTCACCTTCACACGACTTTCCCTTATCTCTCCCATATTCACACCTAAAACCCTCAATGTGGTGAAAGGACAGATGTTGCATCCAGAACCGCCATCGATTAAAACTCTAGTCACAATCTTATCACAACATTTGACTGCGATATGAAGTGCTTTGTTGTGGCCAACCCCTTCTGCTGGTAGTTCATCATCATGGAAAGAGATTTTGTTCACTTCCACCATTTTTCCAATTGTTGTAGCCAATGTATCACTTGTAGTTTCTTTTGGTACGCTAACTCCGCTCAGAACTTGTACCAAAGCGTTCCTATGGGCTTCAGAACTCATTAGCAAGGACATAATGGAAATATGGGCTGGTGTCTTCATTAGTTGTTCCTCGATTGAGTAATCTTTAGACTGCATCTTCTTCCAAAATTCTGTGGCTTCTGCATCAGTAACATTCTTCTTTGGATTTTGTTCTTTCCCGGGAACCCCTCGATTTAGCTCCTCCGGGGTATAACACCTTCCCGACCTAGTCATTCCGTAAGCCACAGCAGCGTCTATCATCTTGCCTTTGGCTTCCGTCCGATAGTCCCATGGGACTGCTTTAGTGTCATAGTCAGGTTTTCCAGCGGCTGTAGTGGTTACCACAATTCTCGGCAGATAGGTTTGAATAGTCAAAGGTTTTCTCAACTGAACTGTGATAAAGGGTTGCGCTGGCGATGTGGCGGCAACTTCTTCTATGTTCCAGATAGGCACGATAGCTCCTTCCAGGTCATACTCTTCCTCTAGGGTAATCATGTTGACTCCTCGATTCTCATGATCTGGTAGAGGATTGTTGTTCACATTTGGAGGAGTATCGGTGCATTTGATTACTCCCTTCCTGATAAGAGACTCGATCTGGTTCTTCAGCCCAAAACACTCCTCCGTGTCATGTCCTTGGATTCCCGAGTGATATGCACATCGCTTATTTCCATCAAAGCTTCGTGGTATTGGATCAGGGATTCTTCCCTCAATCGGCTGCAACAAACCTGCTACCCTTAACCTTTCAAACAATTGAGCCAAAGGCTCGGCAATAGGAGTGTAGGTGCGGGTATTTCTGGCTTCAAGATTAGGACGTGGTCTTGGTGCATATGTTGGTCTATTTTGGTGAACCGGAGCTTGGACAGGGGCATACGGCTTTGGTGGATTTTGGTATGCTGGCGCTCGAGGTGGGTTATACTGTGGCTGGGCACTATATACTGGAACATGTGCGAGAATTTGGGAGTTGTTAGGGTATCGGTGGGATGGTCCTCCGTGCTGGTAGTAAGGTGTGACGGCTGAGACGTCTTCCTTCTTCTTCTTGATACTACCAATGGAACCCGACTGTATGGCCTTGCTTGCGGCTTGCAGTGCGACCATAGACTGAATTTTTCCAGACTTGATACCTTCCTCAATAAAGTCTCCCATCTTGACCAAGTCAGCGAACTTCTGGCCCATCATTGACATCATCTTGTCGAAGTAGACGCCTTCCTGAGCTCGGATAAAGTACTTAGAGAGTTCATTTTCGTCAAGTGGGGGCTGGATCCGAGCAGCCTCAGTCCTCCATCTCCATGAATATTCTTGAAATGATTCAGATGGCTTCTTTTGTATGTTAGCAAGTGAGAATCTGTCCGGAGTGATTTCGGTATTAAACCTGAAGCGACTCATGAAATCTTCGGCCATTTCTTGCCAATCACGCCATTTGCGGGGGTCTTGGCGAGTGTACCAAGTCAGAGCTTCTCCCGACAGACTTCGAATGAACAGTTTCATCCTCAATTTCTCGTTCCTTCCTACGCCGACCAGCTTGTCGCAATAGGCTCTCAGGTGTGCGTGGGGATCGCCCTTCCCATCGAATACATCAAATTTTGGTGGTTTGTACCCGACCGGCATATCGATGTCTGGGTGGATGCATAGGTCATCATAGTCCAGACTTTCGGTTCCCCTGGTGACTTGCATGCTTTTAAAAGCCCTTTTCAAGCTTTCAAGTTGAGCCGCTATCGACCTATCTTCATTTGACCGGACATCCCTCTCCAATCCTACGTACTGATCGACCTCATACGGTACTTTGGCAGCCGTGGATGTTGCGAAAGTAGGGGCTTCAGTAGCATATACCGGTGGAACAGGCATTTCACAAGTGACATGTGCCTCCGGTATGTGCTGCATTGTTGGGTGAATTGGAACAGTGAAGTTCTGCGTAGGCGAGGAAAGATTAGGTGCAGCCCTAGCAGCGGGCGGACGAGCAAGTAGATCTTGAGCATAAGTGGGAACAGGTGGTGTTTGCTTAGGCGCGTTTGTTAAGTCGGCGGGAGTGACCGGCCGCAACTCGGCACTTGGAAATTGGAATTGAGCGGGGAAGGTAGCAGCTGTAAGCTTAGTCAAATCCCGCACTTGGCGTAGTTCTTCTTTCAAGATCTCAATCTCTTGTGCCATGTTGGCCATTTGTTCGTCGTTTTGAGTGTCCATCGGTTTTCGAGAACTTTCGGCGCCATCTACTGGTACCATCGAGGCGTTGTTAGATTCTTCGCTCATTCTTCCTTTAGATCGGAGGTTGTATTGTGATTCCGCCAGTTTGCAAATCGACACAAATCAACCTTCTTGGGGGTTTGATAATAAACATAAAGAAAAGAAAAGAAAGAAAAAGGAAACTATGTTAGTTTGGGAAATGTTGGAATATAAAACAAATATATACGCCAAGTTGGCGATATTCACACAAAATGCGTCCTAATATGGAGCCTCGTTTTGCCAGAGGTAGGCCTACGCTGCATACAATTTGATAATAAATGATCCATTTTGAACACATTTAGGATTTGAGATAAACATGACTTTTCATTAAGCAAAATGTGGCTTTGAAAGCTTACAATAGATAGGCTGATGGGAGCCTGAAATGAAAGACATGGGATGGCCACTAGGGCGTACAAAGGGATGGGCCATGAGGCACCTTTAGGGAATATGAAAGGGTACAATGGGAAAGGATAACCTAGGGCCACGTAGGACCGTCATCACTATCGTCTTGCGGTGCCGGATGATACTCTGGAGATCCAACGGAATGGTGATACCTAGGCTCTGAGTCTGTCTCTATCATCCCCCCATCGTTAGGATCATAAAAGTTGGAACCGGTCTCAGAAGCCACCTCGGGATCTTCTTCCTGATCCTCTTCCTCAGGGTCTTCTTCCGGATCCTCTTCCAAATCTTCCCCCATTTCTTCCTCTGGATCTTCTTCTAGATCCTCGGGGTCTTCTTCTGGCTCCTCCTCCGGATCTTCTTCTGGATCCTCGGGCTCTTCCTCTATCTTTGTTATCAAGTAGTTGACGGAGTCTGGGACAATCTGGTTGTACATTGGCGTTGTGATCTCCATTCGGGGAAGCACCTCTTCCCTAACCCATCTGACCCACTGGACATCTGCCAAATCCCTGAATCCTTCTGCACTCGGTTGGGCCAAGTGGCTCACGGTCGTTCGCCAAGCGTAGTATTCCGGCGTACACCATTTGTCTCCTCCCATGTGCAATGTGATCATATAATCCCATTCAGCCTGCAAGTTCATCATTTGTACCGCCGATATCGCGGCACCATAACTGTCCTCATATAACGCCATGTTTGACCACAAAGGTATGTCCTGGACCAAGCCGAACTGTCTTAAAACACGGAGAGGCGCATATGGCTGGATGCCTCCCAGTCCTATCAACTCGATGAAATACAAGTATCGAGCTCTGATGAAGGCCAATCCTGTCATCCAGGGATATCTCCACTGAATGAAATCTCCGGTAAGATTGGTCAGAAATGTGCGCCATTCTTCTTCTCCGGTGGGTGCATATGTCCAATATCTCATACGCTCCTTGTGAGTCTGAATCCTGTTACGGGCATCGATACAGTAGTCCATTTGTGGGTGGCGGCGGTAGAAGTGTTCTACAGCCCAAATTTGCAATAACAAATTGCAACCTCCAAAGAAGTTGTGTCCCCGTGTGCATGCGGACAACGATCGAAACATCTCAGCAAGGATCATGTGTATCAAGGTAAGTCTTTGCGGCTCTGCAAAGACATTCATCACTATTGGCAGGATATTGAGGTCGATGCAATGAAACCTCATCGGGAAGATCATAGTTCCCAAAAAAGCCAACACAAAGACCCTCGGTCGCATGTATACCCACTGTCTGCGGGTACAGGCGAATTCACCTTGGTGTTCGTCAAAACTCTCGAGACGACCGTATCTTTCGAAGAGGTAATCCAACTTCACCTTTCCTCCTTCCACATTTCTCAGTGATGGAAAAATGTGTAATCCTAACAGGCTCAGAAAGTCTGCCTTCTTTATGGGTGATGGGAGTACCGGCACTCGTTCCCTTAGTGGTAGTTCAGCAAAATTACTAATCTCCTCCAAGGTAGGAGTGATCTCGAAATCCAGAAATTTGAAGGTCACAGTGGTTGGGTCCCAAAATTCCATTAATAAAGTGGTGAGGGTTTTGTCAGCTTGGATCCCCATAAGTGACAGCAAAGCCCCCAGCTGCTCCCGCACCTCATTCCCGTGCGCTACTCGGATGTTTCGCCACCACTTTTTTAGGTTGTCAGGTGCTGAGATAACCATCTGGATGTTTGGTAAGTTTTGGTTGATATTCATCTGAAAGAAAAGGTAAAGGGTATGATAAGTTTGTTTATCCCAAATCCATTATGTGTTTTAGTTTGTATCATTTACATCAATCACACACAAAGTATATGTCGTTGGGTTTTATGAAAAACCCGTTGACAATAAGGGTGGTTCCCTAAATGCAGTGTCAATCCCCGGGATCGTCCTGCCTAAGGCTATGCAACATGACTTATTTCTAGAATAAGAGTATTTTCCTAGATTTAAGAGTGGACTGAATAACTGCGAGACGGCACACTAACCTAAATGCACCGACCCTGAAACTAAGGAATCCAAAAGAAGGTTTGGGAGGGCATAAAACCCTCCGCGTGTACCACAGTGTGTGAAATGTGTACGGCCAAAGACTCGATAGAAGAATGCAAGTGAGAAAGCAGTAACAAGTAGTGTTTATCAAACAAATAAGGAACACAAGTTAGGATTTGACTTGCGTCCTTTCAAACAAATATAAACATAAATAAAGCAAATAATGTACTGCAAATAAACAAATACCCAAATAATATTCATAAACTAAGCATGCTAAGGTAAAAACATAAGTTATCCCCAGCAGAGTCGCCATGCTGTCGCGCCCAATTTTCGGACTGGCCAAAATATGCTTGCAACATCCGGCTCTTTCTGCCTTTGTTTTGGAAAAAGGGTTTAGAGTCGCCACCTAAATTTTAGGAAAACTTAGGAAAACCATTTTTTAATGTAAAACTCTGTTTTTAGTCTGCGAAAACGTTTGAGATTCTGAGTAAGAGTTTTGGTTACTCGAAGGGAAGGTGTTAGGCACCCTTCAGAGCCTATCCGAAGATAGTCCTTAAACTCAGTTTTAGAAACATATTTGGGAAAATTATTTGCTCATTATTTGCTAAAAGGTGATAAAAACATGGTTTATTAATTTAAAGAAAAACTCAAAGTATATGACACATGCCACTACAATAGGCAAAAATATAAAATATACTTATGGTAAAAAGATGAAACATATGTACGTATATGTCAAAATATATGAAAGTTTAATAGCAATAATTAAAGTATGTAAAACTTTATGATTTATAAGAAATATATATACTTAAAAGCTATGTAAAAAGATGAAGATATTATTTATAATAAATATGCCTTTGTAAAGTAAAATATATGTAGTTCTTAAAGTTTGAGAAAGTTTATGACATGTTTATTAAAAAGGAAGTAAAGATGACGTATGTATATTTAAAATATAGGAAATCATGTGAAAAGTATATTATTTTAAAAAGATTTGGATAAGTAAAAGTACGTAAGAAATATATTGGTAATAGAGAAAAAAGATATAAGAGGAAACCATATTTGTTTTGTAAATATATGTCATGTAAAAGAACAATTTGAAAATTGAGTAGAGAAACGAGAATTATTTGTTTTCATGTAAGGGAGACTTTTATTCGTAAGGTAAAAAAAAAAAAAATGAACATGCATTGAATACGAAAGAAAATATTATGTACGTGAAATGTAATTGTGATAAAAATAATATATGTGTAATTTAAATAGGAAGAAGAGTAAATAAAAATATAAATATATATACCTTGTAGTAGATAGCATATGACATATACACCTTGTGTTTTTAGGCCTCAAAAATCTGAAAATCTGAAAATATATATATAGAGTATAGCAAAATACTTGTAAAATATTGGTGTTAGAATAAGAGAATACATAAATTACTAATAAATATAAAGGAGGCTTGCCTAAATTAGATAAAGCATTTTATAATTTAAAGCCTAAGAATGACTAACTATTGGTGTGAAATAAATTGAATCGCTAATTAATGCTTTTGAAAATCTACCGCGAGTTATTTGGAACAAAGTCCTTCTTGAAACGAAGCCTAAGTTAGTTAATAAAAAATCTGCACTATTCACCATTTATCACTACTATTTTTGAAAGTGTTTAAACACTAATTTTAAAGGATTTAAAAGGGAAATTAGAAATATTTGCCTAGGCTAAAGGAATGAAGGAAAACTCTTTCAAAATTTCAAACTAAATATCCTAATCAAACCAAATGGTAAGCCGAAGGATAAATGTTAATCGAAGTCACAAAGAAAAACACATATCCAAATAATACAAGGTTAGTTAAACAAATTCAAATAATAAGAAAAAACATATAGAAAATAAAGGGCTAAGTATATTAAGTTCCTTTGGAGGAATTAATCTCCTAGTGAGTGACTCCGAAACACCGCGATGGTTCCTAATAGTTGTTCGACCCAAAACATATTTGGGCCGAGATTGAGTTTCAAATGAGAACTCCAACTCTCCGGGGTGTACATGAAACAAAGAAAGGTGATAAGGATTAGTAACTTGCATAACAAAGTTTACAAAAATATAGAAATATGCCAAACTTAACAATAAAGTGATAAAGAAAACAAACATGCTATTTGGTAAATACACAAGAATATATGAAAGACGACATGTAACCATATTTGCTTCATTTTTTAGCAAATGATCGAATTTATTTGACTAGAGCACAAACGAACTAACATGAGATGATTATCCGAAAAGAACTTAGGCAAAACGAACATTTTCAACACTAGTCGATTATTGGAAAACAAAGTACACAACAAGTAGCAATATAAAACTTTATTATTATTTATTTCAAATAAAGAAAGTAGTTATGAAACAAAACACTTCAAAAAGATAAGACTAACAACCGGGAGATTAAAGGAGAACCAAACTACTACGTTGGCTTATAATGAGTTCCTTAAGCTAGTATTCCCGAAATTGATCCCGAGTTAAAACCAAAATAATGAAAATACGGGCAGCCCTCTTCTTCTAACAAATGCACACTAAATCAACCACTTTTTACTAGGATTAAGGTGTCTTGAAGAAAAGTTAGATCGCAAGCAAGACCACAATGTTTTACAAACGCCGGAAATATAATCATAATATGTATATTCCTACTTTAAACAAACGTTTTCGGGACTAAAAAAAAAATGACAAACCTATTGAAACCTTTACCTTAAGAATTTAAACTTCAAGAAACTTAAACATGGCATACATACACCTTTTCCGATTTAAACAAAATCAGCCCCCTAATTGATTAAAACAAGACGGGACGATTACATACTCTTACAACTCAATCCGTAAGGGAAAACAAAAAGAAAACTCAACTTTTATGAAGAGTAAACATTGATCCTAATCTCTAGTTATGCAACAAAAGTAGCCATGTTCATTTGAAGACTTGGAGCCTCTTGAAAATTATTTCAAGTTGAATCAAGATTACAAATAGTTTACAAAGCATACCATGGACTATAGATACAACCATATCACAAACTTGTTCAAATTGATTAGAAAATACCTTAACAGTGGGTTTCTAGCTTATTCAAATCACCCTTTAAAAAACTCAAGTTGCAACCTCTATATTTACGTGGTAAAACGAAACAAAACCAACAAACCAAACGTATAAAGAAATCTCAAACACATGGTTAATCACCTCTCAAAGGTTAAAATTTGCATAATCCTTTCCATACTAAGGTAGAAAGTAAAAAAAAATCTCACTTTAGGTAGATGACTTAGCTAAAGACATAACCAAACAATTGACGACTTCGAACGAGCAAGTTGAAATATTTCGTAGTTTAAAGCTTGTAGAGTTCCTTTTAAACTAAAGTCAAGAGTTGGAAATTTCATTTAAAGTAAACGACTAATCCAAAACACAATTAACAATAAGTGCCAAATTCAAATATTTAAGCTAAACATTACAATGATCTTGTAATAGACAACTAACCATACTAAAAAAAATCTTCAAACCTCATAGGAATTCTTCAAGCTAAATTACAAGTTTTAAAGCTTTACAAACACATAATTCCAATCCAATGACACTAACGACCAAAGAAACTGATTCAACATAACCCGAACAAAACCAACTTTAAAATCCACATTCACAAACAGATGATCAAACAGCCAACCCCATTCAAAATATCAAACCAAGTCTTGAATTGTAAACACTTCATAATCACATAAGCTAAACCAAACGTCCAGAAACTGATTTTCGTTTCACATTTTAACGCCTAAAATCAGCCAAACATGAACAACCCAAACTCACACGAATCAATGGATCACAAAACTAAACATAAAGTAATTAGACGGGATAGGATTTACCTTGTGTTGGGCAGCGATTGAGGCCGTCAAATGTTGAGTTTCAAACTAGCGACTTTCGAATCCGACTCCGGTTATCCGAATAGCAAACGAAAACAATCAGGAAGCAAAACGAGTAGTGAGTATATGGAAATCAACAATGAACAACCAGAGAAACAATTTCTAGTGAGCTGTTGATATTTTTTTTTTTTTGATTTCCGCCCGTCTGTCTCTGTGTGTGTTTGTGTGTCCGTTTCTGTGTGTGTGTGTGTTCTCTGTGTGTGTGTTCTTCTCCTCCCTTCTTTTTTTTTTCTTTTCAATGGAGACCCAAGGGTCCTTTTATAGCCAAAGTTGAAGGCTCAAACGGCTCTTTCCAAGAATTCAAAATTTGAATTCTTGGAAAGCCAAGTTGCAAAAGAAAAAATGATGAAATCTGAAGAAAAGATGAGATGTCTACCTTTTTCAGGCGGATTTGAAAGATGATGGTGACGGGTCGGCGGTGTGGGGCTCGGACGGTCGGCAACAGCTGGGTTTCCTCTTTTCCGAGGTCTGCAACCGGCGGTGGCGACCTTTCCGAGGCTACCAAAAGCCTCCGAAAAAGGGGAAGGGACGTTGTGAGGTGACGGGAGAGGGTGTGGTCGCCGTTTGCCCGCAAAATCCGGCGGGTCTTGGGGGTTTTGGGCGGCGGCAGCAGGGTATGGGGGTGGGGGTTGTCGGTGGTGTTGGAGAGGAGTGAGAGGGGTTTGTTTGGTTTTGGATGAAAGTGGAGTGAGAGAGTGGAGAGAATAGGGATTAGGGGTGGGTTTAGTTGAGGAATTGGGCTGGTGGGGCGAATTGGGTAGTGGGCTTTAGAAAAATTGGGCTGGGTTAGGTAATTAGGTAATGGGCTAGGGAGTTTTGGGTCGGTTTTGGCTGAAAGATAATAAGAATTTGGCCCAAAAATTGGTAAATGAATTAGTTTGTAGAAAAAAGAAATAATTTCCCTAGTCGTTTTCCACTTAATTAGTTTAACGATGCATTCTTTCATCCCGATTAATTTCAAATACTTATATAGTTGACTTAAACATAATTTTGATACGCGTAATCGCAATCCTCAATTGATAGAACAATATTTAGGAAATGTTATAGCGATACGATAAAATTTCATTTAGAATAAAAGTTACTATACCAATAACTTGTTAAAAAGAAAGAATTATAAAAAAATTTTGGGGTGATTTTATAAGATACAATATTATTATTATAAAAAGTAAAGGAAATCATTTTTAAAAAATGATTATTGGTGCCAAAATTTATAAAAAATTAATATAGAAATAAGAAAATTATTTTGGAAAAATCCTCGGGATTAAGAAGCATATAAAAATTAATTATGGGAAAAAGGAGGACCAAAATTGGGTGTCAACAGACGTCCTATTGTTTGCGTAACGTAAGAATATGAATTAATTAACTTAAGTATCTAAGTTAAATTAATTTGCTTATAAAAGTATTTATGACTTAAAGTTTTGCCTAAGCGCGTAGAATAGATAAGTAAATAAAGGGACACTCCCACCCGACACCCCAAAAGTAAAGTTTTCACTATATTTTAGTTTTTGTACAATTACAAGAATTACAAGGATATAAATAAAGCAATGAATTTTGGGGAGATCTTCAAACTCCTTTTAATTATCGTCTTCGGGAAGCATCCTCACGTACCTGAATAAACACTTAGTGAAATATTAATAACAAATAAATAAATATTTACCAAAATAAGTTAAAGAAATACATATATTGTATGTAAATATAAGAAAATATAATTTTATTATAGTATGGGCTCAAATATGTAGTTGTATTAAGTTTTAGATACGCCATGGCTGCGAAGCATCGGTTGGCCACCCGAGATCACCTCGCCAAGATGCGGATCATAAAACTTTTTATTTCGTCTTTGTAATAACAAGATTTCGTCATCGCCCAAACTTATTTTTCTCGCTACGTATGTATATATGTATCCGTCTTTTTTATTGTGGAGGCCTCAAAAATCGACGGGAGTTTTTTCATTGGCCAATGCAGTGTAGCATTTGTTCGATATCATCGTGATGATGTCCCAAAAATAGTGCGAGGGCAAAAATGCCAAAAAAAAAAAAAAATAGTTCAAAACAACCCACAAACAGTGATAATCGTAGCAACAGGAAAATTGCCGGAGAATAACCTGCAAACGACAATCAACGTATGCATGAACATACAAAATATAGAACTCAAAATCATTTTGTGAAATCCATTGGAGCTCGTCGGAGTCGATATTTTCCGGCCAACAATAGTACACAAAAGAGGGAAACGGGGAGAGTAGTGGCGGCGTTGGTTCCACGGCTTCGCCGGAAACAAAAGATCCAGCCAGATCTGGAGACCTCAACGCCATGTTTTCCGGCGTGGCAGCGGCAAGACGGAGGGGAAAGGGAGAGGGGCGTTGGTATTGTGTGGCTGTGTGGTGGAATGCTCCGGCGTTGTGAGTTCGCCGGAGTTCCAAGGGTCGTGGGGTGAAAAGGGGGAGGTCGATTGGCTGTGGGTGGTGGAGCTCTGGTGGTGGCGGCTCGCCGGTCACCACCTCCGGCGAGGCAGTGACAGAAGGGGAGAGGGGGAGAGAGAAAAACAAGAGAGAGAGATGAGGGGAGGAAGATAATAAAAGTGTGGGGTGTGTAGTGTAGAAAACGTGTGTGTGTGTAGTGTGTATATTTTTTTTTTTTTTTTGTGTGTGTGTGTGTCCCCCCTCCCCTTTTTATAATACAAAACAAATCCCCTCTTTGTCCAAAAAATAAAAGACTAATCCTTTTTATTTTTTAGTTATTATCCGATAGATTATTTACTCTATTAACCAATGTATAAAGTTTATTAACCGATGGACGATAGCCCTATTCAGTCATGTCAAATGTCATCTTTATTAAAGGTGACAAGACCTTGACTTGACCTAACTTATTAACCAATGTACAAGGTTATTAACTTGAGGACGATAGCCGCATTTAGTCACATCAAATGTCATCTTTTTAAAAAGGTGACAAGACTTTGACTTGACTGATTCGTTGTTCTGCGTATTAGAATTAATTGCTCCGACCTCTTGTGCTTGCGGAATGTATTAGAGAATATAAATAATGTACAAAAATATGTGCGTTGGTATGTGATTAAAAAAAAAATGTAATGTGTTTTAAATAATTGAAATTGTAGTATTTGTATTGTGTACGTGTGCGGATGACTGTAAAAAGTATTGCGATTATCTAAATTGTATAATGACAATAAATTGATAAAATCCTAATATTTACAAAATAAAGGATAATTATCAATAAATTGTAAGAAATAAAAGTATATCAATAAATTGATAAAACTCCTAAACTAAGGATGATTATCAATAAATTATTATATTTCATGAAAAATGTGTAAAAAATGTATTTTGTGCTCTTTAACGATCAGGAAACCTGAAGACGTTAATTTTAAGCACGGAGAGCCAAAATTGGGTGTCAACAACCGTTAGTAAACCTGTATCAGGCGTGGTACCCGTGCCAACCATTAGTAAACCTGTACCAGGCGTGGTACCCGTGCCATCCATTAGTAAAATTATACCAGGCGTGGTACACGAGCCAACCGAATGTCACACAGAAATTCACAGTCACAAACAATGAACAATTAACACTTGTAAACCAACAAACAATAACACCTAATTCATTTCACAAGACTGATAACAGGACATATGGACATTCCTAAATCATTCCCTAAGCAATGAAAATCATACAAATACTTAGACAAAAGTACACAAGCATACAATGCATACATGAATCAATAACCATCTCCTAAGTGTTCAACATTCCATCCCGGTCTACACTAAGATCAACCCCACACTTAAGTTTAACCATTAAACCCAATCCACTCATGGGATCATCAACAATTTCAACAATCGTGTAAAATTAGACCTGCCTGGAGACTAACCCCCGGCTTATCATTTAGACACATGTTCGCAAATACATCACTTTCGGACCATTCTTTTAAGGCAGATACAATATGGGGAAAACATCCCCCAACATTGGTTCTTTAATCATTCTAGTTTACATCTACTTTCTTTATATCAGGAACGTCCTCGAAACTCCCTTTTAAACTTGTCATTTAATCACCATGGCATTTTTCGATTTTTCGAACCTTCCTAAAAATCTAAATCCTGAATTTCTAGCATCACATATCGCATAATTATTGTAAGCAACCCAAAATATGGCAAACCATCATATATTCAAACCCTATCATTTTACAATCCCTAAATGACATATACAGCCCGAAAGTATAACATAATCCAACAATCCAATTCCACCAAAGCCTAGTTCACACATAACCAACACCACAGTCCACTAGACTCCGTGTTCGAAAGCCTAATCATGGATTCTCCTTTTCAACTATACAAAAGTATAAAGTGTAAACATGTCTATCTACTCAATGTGAAAACCTAGCCTACTTGGACGCCAAGCAGCTGCGCAGTGTAATTTCTGGCTCCGTGAAGGCGTTCCTTGATGGATGATGAGTCTGAAATTCGTGGTTTCGCACTCCTTCAGCCGGAATCTCCCTTTCCCATGGCTCCCAAGCTTTGGAGTAGCCTAGAAGGGTTGTTGGAGCAACCCTCGTCTATTTTTGACTAAAGAAGGGAGAATGAGATTATAAAACTCGTTTCTAGGCTTTCTGATTCCGTCATCCCGCTATAGCGGACGATCAACCGCTATGGCGGTACCGCTATAACGACCTAAATTCCGCTACAACGGACTCAACTTTTCAGCACGGACAGTCTTCAGTAAAACAGTCATAACTTTTTACTCGGGAAGTGGATTAACGAACGGTCGGTGGCGTTGGAAGGAGAACTCAGAGATCTTTAATTTGGTGGGTATTGAGATCCTTAACTCCTTAAATTCTAGGAGGAATACTTGTTTGAAGTTGACCCTAGTTTGAACTTAGCCTGAAACTAAATCGGTAAGGAAGCTTTCAGCTTAACTTTGTGCTAGAAGTATTGTAAGATCTTAGTACATAGCAAATGTACTCTCATACAAAAGAATTAATACTAACTCTATTATGAATTGAGAGGCACCTGTCTTGATCGCAGATATTTTCAGTAACGACGAGAACAGGCCGTTACACTGTGTCAATAAAAAGTGAACAAATAAAGATGAACGGAGAGAGTAACTAATATGAAACAACGAAAGTATTTAGAAATGGAGGGAATACTTTTTTAAATAAAAGTATCAAAACAACATGGATCAAATAAAATAAAATTGTGGAATTACACTAAAAATGATTTGTCATTGAAGTCATAACTTTGAAAATGTGTGCAAATTTTTCCATTTTCCTTCAATTTAGTCCACTTGCCTACCTACGCATTTCAAATTTTTAGGAAATTTTTTGAAACTCCGCCAATGAAAGGGAAAAGATTTCAAATTTAAGTGGTCCACGAAAAAGTAATAAAAAAGGGTCAGGAGGGTGGGGTGAAAACGAAAATACAGAAATTCAGATCCAAAACATAATTAATTAAAAGAAAAAAGAAAACAGATAAGGACACACACACTTCATCATAAAAATTAAATCCAACAAAAGTTCATTTTTAAATCCGATCTTACCCTTAGGTTTTCTCTTTCTTTTGGCTGTGATTGTACGCCACCCCACCCCCCCTACTCCCCACACCCCACTCCTCCAACGGTCCAATCCAAATCCATTTCTTCCCCAAATACCCATCTAACCCCTCCCCTTTGTTTCTTTTTTTCTCACTCCATTTTCTTGATTTCTCTGAAATTTCACCATTTCTGTATCTCCAAAAAGCTTTTATATAAATTATTATACATGCCCTTATGGACCCATCCATGGATCTACCGACTACCATAGAACCGACGTTTAACCCTGCTCAACTCGTTAACCATGCCCCTACCTTTACCCCTACCCCACCCCCACCCCCTCCCCCCGCCCCCACCCCTGATTTCTCGTCTACTACCCAACCGGATTATGCTGAGGTAACACTACTTTTCTCTGAGAATTTTGTGGGTTTTGATTCTTTTTTGACTAATGGTTGAAATTTTTTGTGTGACAGTTGATAACGGCGGCGATAACGGCGTTAAAGGAGAAAGAAGGGTCAAGCAGGATAGCCATAGCGAAGTACATAGACCGAGTCTACTCGAATCTACCAGCGAATCACTCTGCTTTGTTGACTCACCATCTTAAGCGCTTGAAGAATTCTGGGTATCTTGCTATGGTTAAGCACTCTTACATGCTCGCCGTACCTGGATCTGCGCCGGCGGCCGTTGATTCCAACGGAACTGATGTGACTAAACGGAAACCTGGTCGTCCACCTAAGATGAAGCCCGAGGCCCAACCTCAAGGCCAGTTTCTTCAAGATCAATCTCAAGCCCAGTTTCAAGACCCATTTCAAGCTCAGCTTCAGGCCCAACAACAGCAGCAAGCCCAGTTCATCCAACAGCAGCCACAGTACGTTCCTCAGCCGCAATTCCAGTTCCAGGCTGACCCGTTACTCCAAAATCAGTTCCATTTCCAGCCCCAGCAACAGCCACAGGCGTATGCTGCTGCTCCTGAAGCCCAAAATTATTCGAATCTCGGGGCTGAGTCCGTGTTTGTTTCTCTTGGGTTAGCTGATGGGCCTGTTGGGGTCCAGAATCCAGCTGGTTCTGTTCCTGGAGCTCCGGCTATAGCATTGGCAACTGAAGCAAGTACGATAAAGAAACGCCCTGGTCGTCCCCGTAAGGATGGTGGTTCCACCGTAGCCAAACCGGTGGAACCCAAATTACCCGTCCAGAGTGGTACGAAAAGGCGACCTGGTCGTCCTCCCAAGACTGGGACAGTCAATGCTTCTCCTGGATCAGCTGTGGGTTCCAAGCCTAGAGGGAGGCCAAAGAAAGGTTCTACTCCTGGACGACGAGGCCGTCCTAGGAAGAATGTGACTGTTGCTGCTAACATTCCTGCTGGTGATCCCAATATTCCTACTGGTGGTGACCCGAGTGGACTAACACCTACCCCTAAACGACGGGGAAGGCCACCAAAGTCTAGTAATCAAGGTGGAGCTGCTGCTGCTGTTGGTGTTACAGATGTGCCTATTGCTGCTGCTTTTGATTCCGAGGTCTTTCCTAATACTGTTGGTGGCGTCACAAATGGGGCTATGCCCCTTGGAAAGCGACGCGGACGGCCTCCAAAAGCATACGGCAGTCCAGCCGTTGCTTCTACTGTTAAGAGAGCCAGGAAGCTTTCAGGGAGACCTCTGGGTCGACCTAAAAAGGTGAAGACTATTTCTTTGGTATTTACTTGCCTTATTTAACGGTATTGATATTTGAGTTGTTGTATAGCCATTATGATTTGTGGTGAATTAGTGTTCTTTAATTACCTAACTTTTAGGGGAAAATGTTTATTTCAACAAATTAAATAATTTGGATGGTCATGAAAATAGAAGTATTAATTATAATTGTTTTCCTTTACTGATAAAAGAGGATATATTAGTTACAGAAAAGAGAACTATAGAGATCATCTATTATAGATTACTACTTAACATAAAATGTTTCACAATATATTGGGTATTTTTAAGATTTAAGTATGATGATATATTCTTATTCTATATATAACAATTAACACATGTTATGTATCAATTAACAATTAGAACTAAGATAACAATTAACATGAACATATCATGAACTCACTCTGCATCACCTTTTACTATTTGGAGAGTCAAAGAAATTTTTTTCACATGCCTTTAAAATATACATTTTGAATTGTGAATTATAACACCTTTTATGTAGTTTCTAAATATGTTAAAACAATTCAAATAACTTGAAGATTTTATATCTGAATTTAGGCCGAATATTAGATAGTTTGGTACTCGTACTCTGAATCGTCTCACGTAAAGTGGGATGGAAAGAGTAACAATTAACAGTTTAACACACACATACCAAGTATGATATTATTTTCTTATCTTATTATATATAACAATTACTAATGTGCACAATAACCTAACATTTAGGGGAAAATATTTATTCAACAAATGCATCATATATTAATATTAACTAGTTGGATAATTGTAAAAGCTCCTAATGCTTTGGTTTAGTGGTAAGAGCACAACACATGATGTGTGAGTTAGGTGCACGTTAAGGGTCAAAACTTGCTGCAGGAAAAGCTTGGTATTTAACCTTTCCCTTGTTAGAAAAAGCTGGGTATTTAAATGGAGAAGGGTAGAGGCGCGGGCTCATTATCCACCGAGTTTTGAACCTTGCAGCATTGCTATGTTGGATTTATTAGTTACTATGAATCGTCTCACATAAAGTGGGACGGAATTAGCAACAATTAACATGAACATATCATATACTAACAATTAACATGCACATACCAAGTATGGTATATTCTTATTTATACATAACAATTACTGACATGCATATACCAAGTATGGTATTATATGTGTGTATATATATATATACACACATATATGTAGCAATTACTAACATGCACAATCACCTATGTTTTAGGGGAAACTATTTATTTAACGAACGCATCATATATAAATATTAACTGGTTGGATAATTGTCCAAGGCTTTGGTCCAGTGGGTAAGTGGACAACACATGATGTGTGGGTTAGGCGAAAACTTGGTAATTAAATGAAGAAGGGTAGACGTGCAGCTCATTATCCACCGAGTTCTGAACTTTGCGCCACTAGCTCTTGGGGATTTGTCAGTCATTAAAAAAACAGAAATATTAGTTCTAAATATTTCCTTTATTGATTAAAAAAATATTAATTAATTATAAGTAGAACTATAGAAATGAGAATGATTACTACCTAAAATAGTGTAATGCAACATTTTCTCCCAATATATTGGGTATTTTTAAGATCCAAGTACGATGTTATATTCTTTGTTTATATATGGTAATAATTAAGATGCACTTGTAGTGTACAAAAATTTATAATTGGCGGTTCCTCCTACATCTATCTATTTAAGGGAATAAAGTAAGCTGGGGTTGCACCTTTTAAAGAAACATTTTTCCAACACTAAAATGTACAATTTGAATTCGCCTCGATGTATGCTTCCATTTTCATTATTGCTTGGTATTGATTGGATTAGTGTTGAGACAAAGCGAATGATGATAAGAAAGATCTAGCTTATGGAGACACCTAAATGTCTCCTAAATGCTTCAAAACTGTGTCTGAGTTTATAGTTATATTATACCTTTTTTATTGTTTCAAATATAATTTACCGATAAATAAAAAGATTAAACCAATTGAACTGAAGTAATATATTAGAAGTAGAAAGTTGGTAATTAAATGACTGAGCCTTGTAGCTTGTCTTCTGGTTTTAGCTTCCACCCCATTCTTTCCTCTCCTCCCGACATCATTCTCCTTGTGTTCTATTTTGTTTATTTTCTGTTTGAAACTTTTTGCAACTCATTGTCTCTCTGTTCTTGTCCATGTAAAAGCTTAATTCACTGATGTGTGTTATATTTTTTTTGTTTGGTGTGTGTGTGTGTGTCTGCTGTAATGTGTTTTTTGTTCGAAGCAAGATTTCTTTATTTGAACTTGTTTTTAGTTGGGGATGGGAGAATGGCATGAGCTATTCTATACTTCAAACAAAATGAGCAGAATACAAATTGGTTGGTTTGGCATCAATTAGATATACTTACTGATAAATGAATAGATTAAGAAAGAAAAAAAGAATATATAATGATGCATTTATTGCTTTTTGAGAGAGTGGTCCTTAGGAAATAGGAATTTGCTTCCTGAAATGTTATCTTTCCAATTTGTTGCTCCTCTTTTGGCTTTAGATGGAAAATGGCAATGACAGATTTTCATGTATTGGAGTTTTGCATAACTATTTGTTCTTATTTGAATTATTCCTATTTTAATCCTTCCAAATGTTTTGGTTCCTAGAATGTGACATCCCCTGCAGTTTCGGACCCTAAGTTGGTGGTGGCTTATGAAGAACTAAAGGGCAAACTTAATCATATGGTAAGTCATTGTGAAACAATTATTTTTATTTTAATCTACATACAGTTGCGTTGATATAAACAATTTTGAAAACATTGGCAGCAATCAAGAATCAGGGAGGCAGCAAGCGCGCTGAGGCCATGCTTAAATGCTGAAACACCAGCAACTGCTCTGGCAGCATTTCAAGAGTTAGAAGAGTTAGCAGGACCGGTGGGGGTAGATCCAATGCAACAAAATTGATTAAAAAAAAGATGCTGCAGAGATGGAGACAGTGCTTTAAATTCAGAGTGTAACATTATTCAAGGCTGGAAACCGTGAAAATCGAGGAAGTTTCAGTGGAGAGCTAGTTGTTGGTGACAGGACGAAGATGCGCTTAGACTTGGAGACAGTGTAGCTACCTTTAAGGAATGTATTTGTTACTGTCAATTTGTTAGGTTAATCAGGATTTGATATTATTCCCGTTGCACAGTATGCAGTATGTTGTAGTTCTAACTGTATTTGTAGTTGATTTCGTCATTTGATAAGTACCTTATCTGCTAATTTTGTTAATGACATTCAAGGGAGAGACAAATTCATGCTCTTGGGGGCTATGTATACTCTTTGAGTATGTTGGATGGATGGAAATGCCTTTGCCAGATTTATAATGCCTCTCTTCTTGGATCTCTATGGCTCATCAATTGTTGCCTTTTCGAGTGTTAGAAATGCGTTTGAGCTTACATGGATATTATTACATGCTGTCCTGTCTTATACTAGCTTGAATGGAGCAACACATAGTGGATATTTATATAGCCGATCTTAATTTACTTGAGATTGAGGTGCAAGTAGCAGCAGTTGTTCTACTCCTGTGTTAAGCCAGCTTTGGACACTTGATGTAATGGTAGGAGTTTGTTCTTTTATGGCCACCAAGAAACAAGAGCAGGTACTGTTCAATTCCATATAAAATTGTCATTGGGATTTTGTCTGTCCCATAGGGAAGAGAACGAACTTCATCTATACCTTTTTTAACCCGGTTCGTCACCATTTTTGTGAAACTATTCATCAAGCAAGGTAGTCGATAAGCCATTGAAGGATTTGTGTGAATAGTGGATGGATTACTCATTTTAAACTCTCTCTCGGTGATACAATATCTTCTCAGTAGAATGATATAGTGGATGGATTACTCATTTTAAACTCTCTCTCGGTGATACAATATCTTCTCAAGAGAATGATATAGTGGATGGATTACTCATTTTAAACTCTCTCGGTGATACAATATCTTCTCAAGAGAATGATATGAGAGTCCGCGCCTAAAGAAATAAAGATATTCTTTTACATCGAAATCTCAGTTGAAAAATAATAGGAAAATTTCTGAATCACTCGTGGAGAAGAACCAAAACAGAAAGGTTTCGCCTACTCAAAACTAAGAAAGGATGCCGCCTACTATTAAAATCTCAGTTTTGCGACAGTTGTATTTTTCTATGCAAGAAGAAGACTTAGAAAGAACAAAGAAGTTTGGATTTGAAACGCTTAAGCGGTTCTTAAGAGTCTTGAAAACTTAGAAGTATATCAAGAATTTTGAGGTCTAATGGGGAAATATTTCAAACCCTTTTGTTAAATAGTTATTTAAAGGCACATTTGAGCAACTGATAATTATAGTATATAGTTTGTTAATCTTGAATTAGGAATATTTTTTGGTTAGTCAAATGTACCTACTCCAATCAACTGGCCCTTTAATTTTCCTTCTTGTGATTAATTTCGCTTAACTATAACAATAGATTTCGAGATTGAGGCGTGATTATTGTTTAATTTGACATTAACGAAGTTTTAGCACCATAATGCTTTCACAAAAGCGAATTCAGGATTTCAAGTTTATGATTTTATACAACGTCAAATATTTATAGATATTTAATTATTATTTTTAATATATATACAAAATTTGAGCAAAAAATAGTACTCTCCCTTTGTCCCATTTTATATGACTCACTTTCCTTTTTAGTCAATCCAAAAAAAATGATATATTTCTATATTTAGTAACGATTTAACTTTAAAATATCAATTTTATCCTTAATGAAATGATTTATAGCCACACAAACATCTACTAGTAACTACTTTTACTTCAAACTTTACTTTTCATTTCAAAGGAAAGTTTGCAATAACTAAAATTTGCTACTTCCTAAATCAACACCTTTGTGGGTAAAATTCACAAAGTCTCCTTTTCATAAAATTACATGTATCATACGTATTCGAGGCGCGTGAGATACTCCTTCCATTCCTAAATAAGTGATCATTTTAGATTGAGCGCAACCCTTAAGAAATTGCTCGCTCCTAGAAAATAAAAGGTGTTTTTATCAGCTTACCCTTAATTAGATTCTATTGTACATTTAATGTGATTTTTTCTAATTAATAGTTTTTAGTTATGTAAACAAGGGTAAATTTGAAAGAATATGATCAATTTATTCTTGAAAGCCTAACTAATCACTTATTTAGGAACAAAATAAAAAAGCAAAATGATCACTTATTTAGAAACGGAGAAAATAGTAACAACTTTTACTTTAAACTTTACTTTTCATTTCCAAGAAAAGTTTTTAACAACTAAAATTTGCTGCTTCCTAGATCAACACACTAATTCTTTTTATAAAAATTTTAAAAAATACTTTGTGGACAAAATTCATAAAGTCTCATTTTCATAAAATTACATGTATCACACGTATTCAAGGCGTGTGAGATACCTCCATTCCTGAATAAGTGATCATTTTAGATTGAGCGCACCCCTTAAAAAATTGCTCTCCTAGAAAATAAAAGGTGTTTTTATCACTTTATCCCTAGTTAAATTTTATTGTACATTTAATGTGATTTTTTCTAATTAATAATTTTTAGTTATGTAAACAAGGGTAAATTTGAAAGAATATGATTAATTTATTCTTGAAAGCCTAACTAATCACTTATTTAGGAACAAAATAAAAGGGCAAAATGATCACTTATTTAGGAACGGAGAAAATAGTAACTACTTTTGCTTCAAACTTTACTTTTCATTTCTAAGGAAAGTTTTTAACAACTAAAATTTACTGCTTTCTAGATCAATACACTAATTCTTTTCATAAAATTCTTTAAAAAATACTTTATGGATAATATTCGCAAAGTCTTATTTTTATAAGATTACATGTATCACACGTATTCAAGGCGATTTGTTTTAGATCACAAACTTCAAAATTTTTTTGTTTTTTCTTAAATTTTATGTTATATCAAATTAACTCATATAAATTGGGACGGAGGAATTATAAGTGATTGACTCAAGCACAAACAAAAAGAAATGGTCCAATGAGGACTACAAGTTATAGCCTATAATTTTCTTCCTTTCAATTTAACTTTTCTCGAACAGAGGCCACATTTGATTTGAAAACCAAAAATAGAAAGAAAGAAAAAAAAATAGTTTGAAAAAGAAAGATAAGGAAATTGAACAAATTAATAAAGATTAATATAATGTTTGAAAAAAGAGAAATATAATGTTTGGACAAATAAGGCCGCCCATGACCATGTCAGACTCCACCTACTCTATTTAAAATTTTAAAATTTACCCTTTTCTACATTTTTGCTTTTTTATTCCATAGCACCTTTAACTTTTGCCTATGTCACCTCCAACAATCACTCATTTTATACTACTTGAAACAAAATTGAAAAACATAACGCATTATCATATTCTAGGAATACAATTTTAACAGATTGAGTTCTTTTAAAATATTGTTGTTTTTAAAAATTAAGAAGTCATTTATTAGAATTTTTTTCTTCACAAAAAAGAGTAGCCCACAGAGGCTCGAACTGAGAACGTAGCACACAAAAATTATATTTTTAACCACTGAGGCAATAGCAGGTAGGAACCTTCACCTGCTTGTTGTCGCTCTTCTATATAGTATAACATATTAAAATTAATAGCCAAATAGTATATGAATAAGATATACTAGTAAATTCTATTTTTCAATACGTCAACAAAAGATGTGGTGGACTCTAAATGTAATTTTCAATTCTTAATCAAGAATCTCGAGTTGAAATCTTATAAATAAATAAAAATTTCAGGAAAACACTTTTCTCTTTTATAAATTACACACAACACAAATTCATATTAGTCGAATCTAGGGATAGTAAAATCAGCTCATAAAATTATAATTAGTCTACTCTATTTAGATTTAAGCGAATTAATGATCCACTTATTTTACCAACTCAATCTATTTTGTGGTTAACTCAATTCATTTTAAAACTTGCTTGATATATAATTCAGATTGACCATAAGAAATTTTGTCTAAATATTTTTAAAACATATATGATATGTTATATATAGTCATAATATAAGAAAAATATTTTTAAATACTCAAAATAAATTATCAAAAAACAAATAATTTTTTAAAAATTTAGTAAGAATTGAACAAATTAAATTATGACCCGATCGATTTTTAGCCCATTTAAGCAAAACTTATTTAATCCAAATAACTTTGAATAGATTAATGGCGTTCATTTATTAATGCAACTCATTTTAACATGTTAAAATTCAACTCAACTCGTTCTATGTAACACTTCTAATCAAACCATTAGATATAGGATAATGTTTTGGATAAATTATCTAAAGAACTAAACATCCCTACCATATCTATTATTCCTCCCATCAATTTATTTTAATTACTTAATATACCATATTTTATCAGAAAACCTCTTCTTTATATCAGATATATCACCAAAGCAAATCCTTTTACGCTCCTCCCAAATTTAAATCATCAAAATCACGGTTAATCTATCTTCCCCTCTTCCTTCTCTTTTCTTCTTCACACACACAGAGAACTCAACAATGGCTGCTACCACTACTTCTGCTTCCTTCACCAAACTCCTCCTAAAACCCTCAATCCCAAACCTTCTTTCTCTTTTTTCCTCAAAATATTCAATCTTTTCTCCCATCTTAGCCCATTCAAACTCAAACAATCCCTCCCACCATTTACAATCTCTGAAGCACTTTATCGTCGCCACTTCAAGAATTTCCGCCACCATATTCATCAAAGACAATGCTTCTATTACGATGGAAGAAATGGCTAAAATTGGCTGGAAGAAAATGACCAAATCTGGTTGAAAACTCCATCTCTTTTGTGCCCATTTTCAGATCTGGCCGGAGTTTACATTTTTTTTGTGATATTCTTGCTGGCTGTAAACACTAACTCCGACAAATTTGTATTATTTTATTTTCATGGCTGTTGTTACTGTTTGAGAGGCTTCGTATTATGATATTTTTGTTTCTCTGTGGGAATTTCGTGTTGTTCTGAAGATAGTCAATATGGTGGGTGCTATAGGGTGACGGGTGTCGTAGGGTGACAAGGAGGAGGATGAATATACCTGCGTACCCGTGTATCATAGTCTATTAGTTTATATTGAATATGAAACTTAGTATTTATTCATGTATATACGAATGTATTTCTATCAGATTTGTGTTTCTTCTTCTTCTTTTTCTTCTTTTAAGCATGTATCTATGCACAAATACATCTGTCAAAAATTTCAATGGGCAACTTGATACTAGATACCTATATTTTGAATTCACTGTATGAAATTTATATTAGATACATCAAATTAATACTGGATACACTAGATTAAGTTGATTATGGATACATGTATTTTGGATATAAAATATGAAATTGTACTGGATACATGAATTCATTATTATATTTGATACATCAAATTAATATTAGATTTACTGTATTTTGGATATAATGTATGAAATTGGTACTGGATACATATAATTAATACTAGATACATATAAACATATATATGAAATTAATATTAGATACATACAAATAAATACATGAAATTTATACTAGATACATATAAATGTATACATGAAATTAATAATTGATACATATTAAAATATACATGAAATTAACAATAGATACATATAAAATGATACATTAGATAAAAAGTAATCAAATTACATAACCAAGATATAATATTTCCGTCTTATATTAATGAAATTAATGAATTTATTATTTATAATAAGTAAAAAATAATAATTAATTAAACACATATACATGCCTTGATTTTCGCCATATATTAAGAGATTTGATTAATTAAAATTTCTATAATTAGTTATTCATGTATTTGAGATACATACAATCAACATGAAATATGCATGTATTCGAAGTATAAAAAATGATAAAAAATGTAACTAGATAAATTAGTGTTTTAAAAAATAATGAAGTTTTAAAAATGTAAGTTTTATGTAGGTTACCCTAATTTTTTAAAAAATAGTTAAAGTGAAAATCAAGAAAAAGGTGTTGGGGATTGGATGTGGTTGGTAGGGCCCACCAAGAAATGATATATACAGTTGAGTAGTTGCTGACGAGATAAGGATGCTCATTGTAGATTAGGGTTGACCTAATTTATACTCCCTTTGGCACTAAAAAAATAGTATTGTTTTAGCTCATTTGATGCTCATTAAAAAAAATATTAACTAGAAAAGTTTTTTAAGTGATCTCTGATTATTAGATGTTTCTCGAGTATTAAGCATTATTAAAGAGTACTATACTTTAATATAAAAATATAAATAATTAATAACAATTATAATTTCTTGTCTTAAATTTCTAAAATAACAATTTTTTTTTGCTTCATCACAGCGTTGAGCTTACTAATAAAAGTCATCAAGATTCAAGATTTGGCTAACTCAATGGGTATTTTAATCAAGTATATTCCATTAAATAAGAATTATGGCTTAATGGCTACACCACACTAGAGGAACTATGCCAGAATCTTTCGTATAAAAAGTAGATTAGCAAATTTGGAATTGGATGATCGGAATCTCTTTATTTTTAATTAAAAATTTTGAATATGAAAAAAATCATATTAACCTTAAAAATGAATTTTACAATACACAAAATCGAATTAATCGAGGGAGCTAGCACACCTTTGAAAAGTGCACGCCACCATATATGATATATCATTGTCATTTTATATTATTTTGGGATATTCACAACCACACAATGTACATATAAAATACTATACCTCCAGCAACAGGTCATCACTAAATTTCTAATATAATACTATATATGTGGATTATTAAAATAAAGCATCTCTTATATTAAAGTCATTTTCATTGTCTCTTTCCTCCATTATTTTTATCCTTTCATCATATTACGAAAAGTAGCTAGGAGACACATTTATTTATCATTTTTGAGGAAATTTTCAGTGCTATACAATATACACACCTTACATAAAGTCAATTAAGAACCAATAGTATTAATAGCAATAGGTGAGAAAAGTTGGTGATCTTAAAACTAATTTTTAATTAATGCTAAAAGTAGGAGAGGGTGCTAGTGGTGGAGCTACTGACTATTCCTCCATTCAACTATTTCAAACAGACGATAAATGTTTATATTGGCTTTGTTATTCTTGAACTTGATTGGAATAATCACAATCATTTATAAATTAGACATAAATGTTAATACTATTTTTTAAGAAATAACAAAGCTTAATCTTGTTTCCTTCTTTTTGATGACTAGGCATTTATGAAGCATATTCAAAATCCAGGAAATGAAAAATGGAAAATTTTAATATACCTAGAGTTTCATTTTATTTGGCCCTTAATAAAAATACTACTCACCTCTATTTTTTTTTTTTTTGATAACACCAGTATCAATAAACTAAGACATAAGCAAATAATAAGAAATCACCTAATATTTTTATCATCATCTCCATTCTTTATGTGAATAATTTTCAGAGTTTCATCTGCTATATTGCTTTGTCGTGAAGTGCAAAATACATCAAAAATAGTGATGTACAATCCTAGTTTGGCCCTCCATAACGAGATGAATACATCCAAGTTATAAGACTACAATAGTATTTTAATAAGGTTAAACTACCAAAAGAGACATACCTCCTTATCATATTTACTAACTTTCTCACTACTTTATTTTAATTACTTAATATACCACATGTAAACACTTGATACATCGCTCCAGGTCGTGATACATCGCCCCAGTTTATCAAAGGTAATTATCCAGAGGTGAGGTGATGTATCACGCCTTGAGGCGATGTATCACGATCAAAGTGAGGTGAAAAAAAAAGTAATTAACTTTCAAAAATGTGTGTTTTATGTAAGTTGCCCCTTTAATAATCCATCTTGGAATTGGCAACTCCAGTCGTGCGCAGGCTGCAAACAGCACACTCTGCCTATGTGTGTAAAAGACAATGGAAGGCATTTCTAATAACCATGACAACTAAAATACATAAGAGAGAGTACGTATCACTGAGAGTTGTAATATTATAGATATGATTCCTTCATTCTTTTTGATTTTGAGCATTGGACGTAAAGAATCTTGATTGAAAGTGCTTCTCTTTTATTGACCCTCATATACATTCATATTAATCGAGTCTCAAAATATGTATCGAATATATCAAAAAGGTAGTGTAATAGTACAAACATTTTAAGGCCTTGGTTTTATGGGAAATCCAACTAACCAAGAGGGTTGTGTGCCTCAAAAATTTAAAGGTGGGACATGTCTCTTTATTATGTGCCAACTCCAAGTCCCACTTGTTGGTCTTTGCTGTCTTTAGCCCCTCTCCCTTTTCCCAAACTCACCACTTAGAGAAGCCCCTTTTGGCTTTTAATTAGTACACGACTAGTAGTATACAATTTGTCATTCTTTCATGTAACCAGTAAAACTCCAATCTCTCTCTCTCTCTCTCTCTTCACGCAATCCAACATCCTTTCTTGCATTCTTTGTTCCCCTTTTCTTGATTTAGCATCCTTGTTATTTGCTAACTTAACAAGAAAACAACCTTTTGCCGATTCTGGACTATAGACAGAATTTTTGTCTTTATGACATAATACATGTATGTGTGTCTATATATGAGTATTCTATCTGGTTGAATTCTTGATTGTGATTCAAGATTTGAATTTGTTGACTGGGTTTTGGTTACAACAAAGCAAACTTTAATGGGTGATGACTGTTTTTGAGTGATGGATTTGATTTGTCAAGTTCTTGGATGTTGTCCTGAAATCCCTTTATCAATGGAAACTTAAATTCTGCCCATTCTTGTTGTTATTGTGTGATTTTTGGGTATCAAGATTCATGCTTGGAGTGCGACAATGGAGAGGTTTATGGCCTACTTTCCATTTCTTTAACACTTTGTTCAGAGGTTTAGTTTAAGACAAGATGAAAAATCTTCTGAAGAAACTACATATCTCCAGTCAATCAGATGATTCAGAAGGGTCAAAATCTTCAGCAAAGAGCAAGAGATTAAGTGACGTTTCGTCGTCTGATAATAAGCCCTTTTCAGCTATTTCAGGATGGTTGAATTCTGTTACCAATAGGCAGAGTCCTAGTCCTCCATCTTCTTCAAACGTGAGTAGAGGGAATAATAGGATGGAACCTTGTGATTCTGCTAGTAGCAGTGGCTTAGAAGCTGCTTTAGATGCTATAAGGCGTGATTCGGAGTCTAGCAATTCGAGGGAGCCTGATATTGAGGAAGAGTATCAAATACAATTAGCTTTGGAGTTGAGTGCAAGGGAAGACCCCGAGGCAGTTCAGATTGAAGCTGTTAAGCAGATAAGTTTAGGCTCATGTGCCCCAGAGAACACTCCAGCTGAAATTGTAGCTTATAGATATTGGGTAAGTTTGTTTCATATAGTTGGTTGATTTTAAATTACTTTTCTTTAGCTTGTTCCCTCTTGGCATTAATAGGCATTTAGGTGTAGCAATTCCTAATTTCACCAAAAGATAGGAATTGAGCTTGTTAGTGAATTCCTTGATTCTGTTAACACATTAAGTCGATTACATACTGCTTTGATAATTTTTTTTTGCATTGGTGATCATGTTAGTTTCAGCTAACCGATGCTGGAACATGCCACTAATATGCGATTGCTGATAAGAAAATTCAGCCTTTATAGTGCCATTGTTGTCAATATAATGACAATGATACTTGTCACTGCGTTGCTGCTGATTGTACTTGGCATTTCCTCAAGCTGTTGGTTATTGGATCATGCCTTAATGCCGAATCAAGTGCTTAGTTTCGTAGTTTCAAGATAACTGGAGCTCAAAATTTTCATGACAAAACTATGAAGACGTTGAAAGTATCAATAAGGAAGCTCATGGAAAATCTGAGAAGTAAAAGAAAAATAATGACCAAGCTTGATGATGGATATATTAAGGGGAGAAGTCATAGTAAAGGGAAATTTCAACTCATCTTTTGCGAAGTTCATGCTTATAGTGGATAAATGTATTTTCCCGACATGACTAGTATGTACATGGTGTTCGTCTTTTCACACTCTGTAGATGAAAGGAAATGACCTGAGTTGAGTGGTTACTTCTCATTTTTGTTTCATTTTCTCTTCTAGTCCTAGTTTTCTTATTCAATGTCGTTGATATAGAGGTGGCCCCAGGACTTTGGTCTTGTGGTAAGAGCGTAATGTATGATGTGTAGGTTAGGCGCACGTCATGGGTTCGAACCCTGCCGTGGACAAAACCTGGTATTTGAGTAGACGGGTAGAGGGGCTGACCTGTTGTCCACCGAGTTTTGAACCTTGTGCCACTGGCCTCGAGGATTTCTTGGTTGTATAAAAAAAGAAGCCGTTGATTTAGAAGCAAAAAAGAAGCACACCCTTACTAATAATCCTGGACGACAAATTACAATTAGTTAGGAAAAGCACAAGTACAAACTGGATGAGTAAACATTCAATGGAGTTCCAGAGAAGAACCAAAACTTTCTTTTGTCATTTAGATACCATCCAGGCAGCAGCGCAGTTATGCATTGAAGAGTTATTTTTATTTACTTTCATGTTGCTATTTGGTGTGTTGGATGTTGGTAAGCCTTAATCTGGTCAGACCCCCAGCTGCAATCTGGTGAAAGGTAGGCACTATCCCTGCTTTTAGCGATAAAGTCCATTTTGCAGATGATTCCCAGTTGCCAATTTTCAAACACAAGGTTTTCTATCTCTATTATTTTGTCAAACTAATTTCAAGAGAACAAGACTTTATAGAAATCTAAGTTGTCTGATTTGGAGAAATTGGTTTGTGGACTACTATTTCCTCTATTGTTTGGTCGACCCATGATGCTTATTTTGCACAAAATATCCCTGTTTCTATTCCGTGCTCCTCTCTAACACATGAATTATCTCATATTATAGATTTATGAATGCTTTTCAGAATTACAATGCTCTAAGCTTTGATGACAAGATCCTGGATGGCTTTTATGATCTGTATGGGATCCTGACAGAGTCCGATCCCTCAAAAATGCCCTCTCTTATCGATCTACAAAGAACAACAGTAGCAGACCAGATCACTTGGGAAGCCATCCTTGTTAATAGAGCTGCGGACTCTAAGCTTTTGAATCTAGAACAGAAAGCTCTAGAGATGTCTGTCAAGGTCAGGTCAGGATCCATAGGTTTTGCTGTTGGCAATTTGGTTCAGAAGCTTGCCGCGCTAGTTTCTGAACACATGGGTGGTCCAGTTGGTGATCCTGACAGCATGTTAATAGCATGGAGAAGCCTTAGTCATAATCTAAAGGCCACTTTTGGGAGCATGGTTTTCCCTCTGGGTTCTTTGACCGTTGGACTGGCTCGTCACCGCGCCTTGTTATTCAAGGTACTAAGCTCTTTTGACCTTCAAAACCTTTAACAATACACTTGTATATATATGAGAAATATAGAAAAATTAGTAGTTTCATGTTTAATTGTTTGATTCTGACATAAGGAAGGAGCGCTAGTCGACTATGATCTTGAGATGTTTGAATTACCTTATCTCACTTATTAAGCGTAATTTAATTTTCGAAGTTGGATCGTGACAGTGATGATACCCCTTTTTAATCAAGCAAAGACTACAAATCCACCATAGAGAAAACTGATTAGTTTTGTAGATAGACGCATAGAGCCTAGAGGGCATACATTCTTCATATAAAAGATGAACTCATTTAGGAAGAACAACAGCAGTGTGCCTTGGTTACGCTATTGGGCGATTTTAGTTCAGTTTTATTTGGATGATCCTCAAATATTTGTTTGAAGTCCTTGAGTCAAACATGAGTCAAATCCAGTATGTCGTCCCCATATACTATTCAGCACTCCACAGCCATTGTTTCTGCTGTTCTATGCAGGTGTGCTATATCCATCCTTTATAAGATGTCAATTGCAAGTCTACTGTGACCTAATTAAATATGAGTTGAATCAGTAATGTCTCCACATTCTGTTCAGCATTCCGTCTATTCTTTCAACTGTTTGTGCATAATTGATGTATCTCCATCTTTTCTGGAGTGTAAATGGCAAGTGTCTGCATGATATCCTTGTCACTTGTCAGTAGCCTTTCATATCAAACATCATTCCCTATTCATACATTTGATGCATGAGAATAACCCAGAATATGTTTTCCTTTGCCCCATGTAATTGCTATGACTTAGAATAATTGACAATATACCCCTCGTCTCCTACCGATTTGATTAAAATTAACTTTTGCTGTGGTCATTAAAATATTGAGCCAAGAAATAATCCAGCTGAATTATATTTTAAGCCAAAATGACTTGAAAAGTGATTGCAGATAACAATGCTTGCAGATACTCGTGTTTTTAGATTTATTCCATCAACACCCATTAGCTAGCTCATTCTGCCAATTTTTTTTAGTATTGCATATCTCATTGAAGCTAGATCATACCAAAAGTTCAAGGTAGAGTTCTTTTGACTTTTTCTCCTAAGAAAAAAAGATTCTTTCTATCCTTGCCTTTCCTTTCTTAAGAAAGAAAGCTTAGATCTCCATGCCTTTGCCTTTCTTAAGTTAGATAATGTTCGTCATATTTTTCTTATTGAGCAATGCATTTTCCTCAAACAAAATATATTGTTCAATAAGCAAAAAGAATGGCGAAAAGTATCTTACTTAAGAATGGAAAGCCAATATCTCCTTCAAAAAACTCATCCCATATCTCTCTTTCTCTGTGTGTGTGTCTGCATACATGTTTGATATGTATGGTGGATGTACATTATGTTCCTTCAAACAAAGTCTATAGTAAAACATACTGATGGTAAACTTCCTCTTAGTCCAGTAAGGAGCCAAAAGAACAGGGGAAAAATGAAAAAATGAAAATAGCTAAAAATAATGTGGATTTGCTGCTTCCTGTTGCTTGGACCTGATGACTAGTAAAGCTGGATTCTCATGTATCTACATTATACTGTGATTTTCTATCACTGTTCTTCATCTCTTGGCATGATGGTCAACTGCGGCCTTTCCTTTTGATGTACTTCTGAAAATTTGTACAGGTTTTGGCTGATAGTGTGGGGCTCCCGTGCCGATTAGTAAAAGGGCAAGAATACACAGGTTCAGATGAAGTTGCAATGAACTATGTAAAGATTGAAGATGGAAGGTTCCTTCCCTTAGTCTTCTTCCTTATTCAGATTTTATAATTTCATTTTTGATTCCTACTTTTTTGTACCAGAGTTGGTATATAGTCAGTTAGCAGTTCCATGAGCAAGGTATATGTTAAATTTTCAAGAAAGAGTGCTGGATAAATCTTCTTTGGTTTTGGAAAATACATCTCTTTTTTGATAAGTCAAATACACAACTTTTCTTTAAAGTAGCAAGGTGATCAATTTGAAACGTATAATCTGTTTCTCCTATTTCTTTATAATTTGTAGCTTTTTACGGTCTTTTTAGATTGGTGCTGTTTTATTTGCTGGAAGTATAAATTTGAATTCATCTTGGTGGAAAAGTTTTTTCAAGCATATAATTACTCTCCCAAAGTTGCCTCTTTTGCTTACGAAGTCATATGCTTTGCAGGGAATACATTGTTGATTTGATGGCAGACCCTGGCACACTTATTCCCTCTGATACATCTGGAACACATGGAGACTATGAGGAATCCATCCTCTCCATCAGTCCATCATCCAAAGATGTTGATTCTCATACGGGTTCTTCTAGTAGTGGGGTTGCTTGTTCATCGGAAGATCATTCTGAGTATGGCATGGAAGAGAGAAAATCCAGGTTTGGTGAAAGCAGTGCAGGAAATGAGTCTCCCTCTTCAGGTAATTCAGAAAAGCAGAAAGGAAATAGTAACTCTGATGACTTCACAAAGCTTCGCACTGTGAAGGAGCAAGGGCAGGAAACTTCATCCAGAATTGGGCATGCAAGATCTCCTTATTCGCATACAAGATCTCCTTCCTGGACTGAAGGCGTTAGCTCCCCAGCCGTACGGCAAATGAAAGCGAAGGATGTTTCACTGTACATGATTGATGCCGCTAAAGAAAATCCACAGCTAGCTCAAAAACTTCATGATGTTTTACTTGAAAGTGGGGTTGTTGCACCACCAAATTTGTTCACTGAAATCTATTCAGAGCAATTAGATGCATCCCCTCTGGAGGGAAAATCCAGGCCAGAGGATATGGTAAGTAAGGGGAGGGATGAGGTTGAGAAAATCAAGAGTCAAGTTGATCTAGATTGTAATAATTTCTTGCCTCCTTTGCCTTATCATGCCATGTCCAAGGTCATTCCCCGTGGGACATCTGATCCTCATCTGGATGGTGGAGAAGTTAGTGGGCAGAAAGTTTCCTCACACTCTGAACTGGCTGCAGCAAAATTCACAAAAAAAATGCCCGTTGCTGCAGCTGCAGCTGCTGCAGCAGCTGTGGTTGCGTCTTCAATGGTAGCTGCTGCAGCAAAGACCACATATGGTTCAAAAGCTGATCTCCCTGTTGCAGCTGCTGCGACAGCCACAGCCGCAGCAGTGGTTGCAACAACTGCCGCTGTTGCTAAGCAATATGAAAACTTGGAGACATCTGCTCTTTTACCAAATAGTCCTGCTTTCTTCCTTAATTTAATAGACTCTGGAAGAGTTGATAGGGATGCAGATGGTGCTGTGCCTGAGCAACGGGGTAGTGGTGATCAAGTGCACGAGGCATTAGGGGTGACTTCTGAGGGTGAAAGAGTATCAGATAGGTCAACTGGTAATGATAGTGTGAAATCTGATGTGACACTTGATGATGTCGCAGATTGTGAGATTCCATGGGAGGAGATCACCTTGGGTGAGCGTATCGGACTTGGTATTGACCTGCACTGTATATTTCCAATCATACAAGCATCCATGAAGTAGGTAAAATCTGTGTCATCTTACATTTTCACTAATCTTCCTGTTGCAGGATCTTATGGAGAGGTCTATCGTGGAGACTGGCACGAAACTGTAGGTTTTTCTAGTTAAATTTCTTCTTTTCGTATTGCATCTTTTTTCTTTACAAAGTTGAAAGCTAGAGCTTATTATATTATCTGACTATCAGATGCAAGTTGTTTGTTCAACTTAGAGAGTAATGATATATATGGGCATCTGAAACTTGTGGAGGTTGTTAGCGTGTGAAGTAATTGAAGTTGTTGAAGACTGCCAAGTTTCATTTATACTTGTGTACTCTTGGAGTTTGAAGAGTCTCCAAAAGAGTCTATAATGGTCTTTTGAGAATGGTAAAGTTTAAAAGAGTTTATAATGGTCTTAGGCTACTCCGCCCATTGACTTGAGGCTTTTCGTTGAATCCTCATATTCTTTGATAAACCTATTCTCGCACGTGGGGTGAAGGGTGTTGGAGATATTCAATTTCTCATACCGGGTATTTTAAGGGCATTCAAAGACCTTTATAAACCCTTATACCCGATATGGGATTTAGGAAACCAGGGACATGCGTGACTGCTTTAAGTTGGTTCAACATAGATGCGTCAGCAGAAGCTGTAATTAACAACTCAATGACAAAAAGATTGCTCTTTCTGAAGTTATTAAATCTTCTTACACTTGTCATTTTACCAAAACAAATAAATAAATAAACTAATAAGAAACTGTCTCCACTATAAACTAGATTTTGTTTTGCACACCATTATTGAAATTTCTGGATGTTCATGCCTCTTCGGAAAAAGTGTCCGACTGGATTCATGGGCACTGTTTAGATATTGCTGATCAGCGGTGATATAGCTGGGTTTTCAGGCATTCTTCACTTGCATCAAATATAAATGGGAAAAATGCATTTCTCTTACAAGCATTCGTCATTATCATCAACTTAACTGATACAAATGGAACCTTCTTATTTTCAGGAAGTTGCTGTGAAGAAATTCCTAGACCAAGATTTAACTGGTGAATCCCTTGAAGAATTTAAGAGTGAGGTATACCCTTTCTTGTCCAACATAGGCCTTTTTCCTTAGGTTTTCAGCACACTTTTAAAAATTACAATTCATGGCATTACTAATCGTGAATGCATTTTCTTTTTTTTTTTTCAAAAAAAAGGTATTGAAAAACCTTTTCAAAAGAATTTGAAAAGCTAATGAATAAATGCCAAAGGAAGTTCTAGCTTTATGTAAAACTTCCGGAATAAGAACATTAAGATGGAGATACATGCCCTAGTACCACTGACCCAAGAATAAAAAATCTAGCTTAATACATGCCCTAGTCACTAACTAGTTATAACCCAGCAAGAATACTGGCAGAAAGTAATGCTTGCATGTATGGTACAGTTACAACTGATGGGATAGGGGAAGGATAGCCTAGTGGTAAAGACCCTATACCTCCAATCATTAGGTTGGTGGTTCGAGCCCCCAAGGGAGCGAAACGGGAAAGGGCCACTGCTGGGCTCCTCAAAGTTTTTTTTTTTTTAAAATGGATTTCACCATATCAAAGGAAAGAATTATGTAATTACATCTTATAATTTGTTTTAAAGAATGTTTGATCTTTGTGTGAAAGAAAAATATATTTGACTGCTGGAGACATAATAAAAGGATTACTAGACTTGAGCCAGCATCAAAATGGGGAAGTATGCTGCAAATTTGCTTAAATAGAGTTGAATGCTTCCAACTAAAACTCTTGGGCATCATGACATGGCTTATAATTACTGACTCAGAGTCAATATAACTGATAGTCACCTTCGTATCTCTGGGTGGTTTGATAATCATGTACATATATTCAATGGGTGTGAATTATTTCCTGGCTTACTTTCAACTTTTACTCACATCTATTCTTATTCTATTACTGAGTTAAGATTTATTAATTTCAAGCTCCCAGAAAATTGAGAAATTTTCATTACTTTGTTTTCCAAATTGACCCCTTTCTTTCTTGCTTATATATTGGAACTTAGAGAAATCAAAAGCTATATGAAAAATGTAGTCATGTTCGCTGTTTATTCAGCTACATTGTGGTCCTTCTAGTAGCTCCTCTACGCTATTCTTAATTTGTAACTCTTGGTAAGAAGCTCACAGTATGTCAACTAGCATGATGATGTAGTCTTCTCTTTAACTGTTCCTCTCTATCATCCTAGTTGGTGAAAGTTTTCTCCACTGAGTTCAATTCTTTGATCAATTTGCCCGATTCAAACTGTAAATGATGCAGTGCCTCAAGTGATTTTACTAATTTCTTAGCTTTCATTTTCTTACTCTTTGTAGAATTTTCCTTCTGAATGTTGTTGCAGATATATTTTGCGCACTTATCTATTTGTAATCTGTTTCTTACACTAACAAATTCGGTAGTCATTGCTGTTATCTGATGTGTTATTTAGCATAAAGGGAAGATTGTAATCTCATTAAACTTAATATTGCCTTGGAAGGTGATGATCATGAAAAGACTCCGGCATCCTAATGTAGTCCTGTTCATGGGAGCTGTTACACGTCCTCCAAACCTCTCAATTGTTACTGAGTTTCTTCATAGGTACATTAAAATACTGTATTATTTAGTTTTGCGGTAGTTCTGGTCCTCCAGGATATTTGAAGTTGCCAAGTAGCTGTTGTGAAGCTTGGAAATATAAAAATATCTGTGGTTTTGATGTATAACCATTCAAATGCTGGAAATCAAATTATATTTTGGTTTGCAGAGGTAGTTTGTATAGATCAATTCATCGGTCCAACAATCAATTAGATGAAAGGAGACGATTGAGGATGGCTCTTGATGCTGTATGCTCCACTTTTCTCTTCTTGTTTTTTTTTTTTCAAAAAGCAAACTTCTCCATTGATTCAAACCTTCCACAATACATAATGACTTTCTGGTATATGTGATTTATTGAACTAACAGGCTCGAGGGATGAACTATCTACACAATTGCACTCCTGTGATAGTTCATCGTGATTTGAAGTCTCCAAATCTCCTTGTGGATAAGAACTGGGTTGTGAAGGTGGAATTCCTTTAACTGAAACCTAGTGAATGATACTGCATAATACATTAACTTCCCATTTAACATATAACTATTTGTGACTCTAGGTATGTGATTTTGGGTTATCGAAAATAAAGCACAGCACCTTCCTTTCTTCAAGATCAACTGCTGGGACGGTAAGCAGGAGGATTCGATTCAATTACTCAGAACATGCTTCTTTCTTCCTTTTTTCTTTTTGTTTCCCTTAAATTTCTACATCCGTTTAGCTGTTGTATTGACATTCTCCTATGCTTGATAATCTTCTCCGGTGCTTCTTGTTCCCATGACTTTATTTCATTGCGGTGCCTTTCTAGTAGAACTTGTAATATTCCAGTCATGCATACGTGCTAATCTTTGTACATCATTTTATATCAGCCCTTTTGTAGAAGATAGCTCCATGCTGTTGGTCTTAAAACAATTCAGGCTTTTGGAGATGTTTTCGTTGCCAAGTTTCTCCTTCAAAAAGGTGGTCGCTGTGATCCATGGTTCAAAAATAAATTTAAATGTATGACATGTTTACCTCATCTGAAAAGAGTATCAAGGCTTCCAGTTACATATTTAGCCCTTTCCGATATCATCAAGACTTAGTTTTGAAGTTGTGAAAAGGTTTTACCTTGTTATCTGCACACATGATGAACTGTTGTAAAAGTAGGACTTCTGCTCTTTAATTTTGAAGGAAGACATTATTATATTATATATATAAGGTGGAGATAGTTCCCAAATGACAATAATTTGCATATTTCTACTGTCATTCATATGTTCTCATAAACCTAGATGCATAAATATAGTTTAGTATTTTCCGTTGTTTGCTGATCTTCACATCTTATATAATGGTTATAGTATTCATTTAGGTAGAAAATTTATAAGTTCTGTATTTTATGCTGACTGTGCTGTATTGCATTCTTCATAATACCATGTGTAAATTTTCCCTTTCTGCTGATATTTTGTGGACATTAGCAGTTACAATGGAATATGCTTGCTTCATTCTGATGCTCGGTGAATCTTTCATTTTTCGAACACATAGGTTTGCTATATTGGAATTAACTTGGATGACTCTTGTAGTTAAGCCTGTGCTGCACAAAATGCTTGCAGTTTCAAGGGTAGAAAATTAGCACTTGCAGAAACATGTACTTTTTGTTAGTAATACTAGGTAATGAACTGTTGTATGCTCTACTTGTATACGGGAAATTTTCCCTCATTAGAAAATACTAGGTAATGGAACTGCCGCTTTTGAAAAGTTTCTCTGAATTTCCATTATTCCTGTGTTACATATATATTGTGGTCTGACTAAATACTGCAAACAATTTCAGTATTTGCTTCATCGTGGTTCTTTATGTATCCCTGCAAGAGTTTCATGAGCAAGACATTTGACTCTTGTTGTTGCTGGCTTACGAATCTGCTGCAACTTTTGTTTTCAGGCTGAGTGGATGGCCCCAGAAGTGCTGAGAAATGAGCCTTCAGATGAGAAGTATGTCTTAAAAAACCATATTACCCTATTCAAAGTGTTGAATAAATATGTATTAGTGAAAGCAACATATAACGCAAGAATCAGAACAATCCTACAAATATCAGGCTGGCATATTTCAACAATGAGTTCCTTCACTGTCTTTGGTATATGGTTGTTGATGTTGTACAATGATTTCATGCCTTACAGATGTGATGTATATAGCTTTGGTGTCGTACTATGGGAGCTCTGTACTCTGCAGCAGCCATGGGGAGGAATGAACCCCATGCAAGTTGTTGGTGCAGTTGGATTTCAGCATCGCCGTCTTGACATACCAGATGACATGGATCCTGCTATTGCAGACATCATCAGAAAATGCTGGCAAACGTGAGAACAATTTATCTTTCAGTCATTATGCCCCTAATTGAGCTTCGTCCATTATCTACTCACTTCTTTAGAGCTTGTCAGGCTAACCAATGGTTTTGGTTAATACTAGAATCAGTGTTTATTCTATGGTTGTTGGTGGTAAACTGGTAATCAAGGCCTGGACACCACTGTTATTGAAAAAAGGAGTGAGTTACTTATAGATGATGTTAGTACTCAGTGCCAAAGCATCTCGGCATGAAACCCATGCCATTAGTATTGACAAAATTCAGTACCTGCTTGTGTGTTGGTACAAGGTTCTCTCTGGTTTTCTTGATGTAAAAATCTTATGTTTTTTTTGTTGCTTTTCCTGCTTAATGTGTAGAGATCCAAAGTTACGGCCTTCATTTGCTGAGATTATGGCTGCTTTGAAACCACTGCAAAAGCCTATAACCAGTTCACAAGTACCAAAACCACTGGTGAACAGAGGTCAAGAGAAGGGTCGGTCATAAATAAACGTGGATGATTCAGCAGCACAACAGGTTTAGGACAGAAGGGAAAACGGAATTTTATCTTTTGTTGGAAATGAAGACAGGTCCATATTTGTTTAACCAGAAATTAAAGGAAGACATAAAGGATCTGTCAACAAACATATACTTCATTTCGAGTCAATTGTTGTGATTCTTTTTCTTTTTTGTTTTCTGGCAGTTGTCAACCCACAGTCCTCAACATTGTGCATCTTATCTCATGTATATTCATTTTTGGAATCACTTTGTAATTAACAGAGATTGAGAATATTTTCCACATTTTCACATCAAATACTTTGAGATACTTCAGCTTGATTATCCAGTTGCAGCAGTAGAGGAACAGCCTTATCTTTTTTTTTTTTTTTGAATTTAAGATTTATGTAACAATCAATTGTTAATTTACACTGTTGATTTAGTTTTTAGTTGAAATAGCATGCCTGGAGAAAACTGATTCATGTAAAGATAAGGTAGGGACCATTTACAACTGTATGCAGTTGAGTCACTACAAATATCTGCTACTCTCTCATATGCTCATTTCATATCCAAAAACATGGCCACTTTCTTTGGATCCCCACCATCTCTATCTCTCCCAATTACCAGAACTAACTTCTCTTCATCCTCCCAAACTCCTCCGTCTCAGCCACCAAATCAACCTCAACAACCACAAACTCCGCCACCATCTCAGCCGCTGAGTGCAACTTCTGCAGAGCCTCCATCACCTGTTAATGTGCAGCAGCAAAAGCCTAGTAAATCTGCCCGCCTATCAACCACCGCGGATTCGACTGATTGGATTGCCTCCTCTTTAACAAGGAGATTTGGCCTTGGTGCTGGACTTTCTTGGGCTGGTTTTCTTGCGTTTGGTGTTGTTTCTGAGCAAATCAAAACTCGCCTCGAAGTGTCTCAACAAGAAACAAATACAAGGTAAAAATTACATCATTCCTAATTTCCATATTCTATTTGTTTCATGTAGTTTCTTCTCTATATAATCGTCAAAATTGTATCCAGAAATATTAACTCTTCGTTACTTAATCGTCAGGGTTGTTGAGAAAGAAGAAGAAGTGGTCTTGCCCAATGGAATAAGGTACAGTGCCTACTATGCTAATCGAGCTTTTATCCACTATAACAGTGAAGTCAAAAAAATTATTGTCACGTATATAAGCCAAACTATTTACTGAACTTTACTCTTTATAGTAGTAAAATCACTAAACTTTACCTGCTATAAGACAAAACTTACTCATCAAGGTGACATTATAGTAACAATATATAAAGTTTTGTAACTTTAACTATTACAGCATGAAAAGTTTAGTGTCCATACGTGAAATTAATCCATATTCGTCTTAACAGGTATTATGAACTGAAAATTGGTGGTGGCGCAATGCCGCGGCCAGGGGACTTAGTTGTGATAGATGTGAAAGGAAGCATACAGGGAAGTGGAGAAGTTTTTGTGGATACATTTGGTGGTGATGACAAGAAGAAGAAGCCACTGGCATTAGTAATGGGATCAAGGCCTTATAGTAAAGGAATTTGTGAAGGTATAGAAACTGTTCTAAAGAGTATGAAGGCAGGTGGAAAAAGAAGAGTGATAATTCCTCCAAATTTGGGATTTGGAGAAGAAGGAGCAGATTTAGGAACAGGGTTGCAAATTCCTCCATCTGCTACTCTTGAGTATGTTATTGAGGTTGAAAAAGTTTCTATTGCACCTGCTTGATTTGAAGGTATACAAATTGGAATATCAAATGATACAATTAATAGTATAACTTCAAGTGTTTACTATTAAAGGAAAAAAATGCAAAATAGCTAATTCTTGTACTGTTCTTCAGTTGGCAAGAAAGATGTGTGGAAGTCGATTACAACATTTTGAGAAGGTTAACCATTCTTGCAATTAGCCATATTGAGAGTTTTTCTTTTCGGTATTCGTAATTTATTGATCCAACTAATTTGAATTTCCCGATGCATAAGGCCATTGAGAAGGAAACGTTCCCAATCAGGAGTTTTTACGTTCTCAAAGTTCGAGATTAGAATAATCTTAGCCCACTTCCATGAGGACAAATGTTGATCTTTTGACTTCAATTAACAAAATCTTTAAAAAATGACCCCAATTCCAAAAAATTGTTGGGCAAAACTTATGTCGTCCATCAAGCATAAGTTCTAATTGTAAGAGCACATAAGTTAGTGTTGCTTATGAGATAAAAATTCAGGACAATTTAATAAGTTACAAAGATTGAAATAGTATAATGTGTTGCCTATTAAAGAATTTTCCAGTTGTAATAATTGACATACCTTTTTTAAAAAATAAATCATGATCGAATTTAATTGTATTTTTGCAACAAGAATTAACTAGATATATTTTCAATTAGAAAGTTGTAAAATATTATTTTGTGGATCAAAAGAATCACTCCTTTTAAAGTAGAGGAAAAAGTTGTGAATGATCGATAATATTACACACAACTTTTGTCAATACATTATAACTTGTGATTAATTTAATATAACGCTGAAGTAATAGTATCAAGTGTTGTTTGTGCATCATAACTTGTGAAGTGAGTAACACATGCAATTTTTGCTTATGAAGTATATTTGTGATCAAATGAGCAAATTGATCATTTTTAGTTTATTAAAATGTTTCAAACTCCTGCTTAACTTATGTCTAAGCCTAAAAAAAACTTTTTAAGCAGGGGCCATTTCTTACAAAAATACAAAATGGGACCAAATATTCAAGACCACCCATTACGCAAATCACCCAACTCCATCTTATCATGTGCTGCAATAGGATTGGGCTTTGATCCAACCGGTTTTCAGACCGACTGGGACCCATTTCCACAGACCCGGCCCGGCCCGGCCCGTTGACACTCCGGCGGCTTTCTATGAGTTTCATTACCAGTAAGGAAATTCGTAGAAGCTCAAGAACAAAAACCCTCCTTAAACCCTAACGCGAAGAATATCGACATGAAACGATCTCTTGCGAAAAATGTTTATCTCTGTTCGCGCAGTTTGTTAATGCCGAATCCTTACCCTGTTACCTCTTCAATTTCGACCAACTGTAGGCGTTTCACATCTAAAAGCTCTAATCAACCTCCTGCTGGATCAAATTCGGGTCATACTCCTGATAGCAACGACAATAACCTTCAAGACGAAGATGATATCAGCAATAAAGGTGTGATTCTTACAAAAAAAATAATCAATTTTCATTTGTTAAATTTGTTTCAATTGCTGAAAATTTTGATTTTGAGCACCTCGATAATTGGGGAAACTTCGCTGTTTTTCTTCCTCCTTTTGCCAGAAAATTTGAGTTTACTAACTCTTATGATTTGCTGATGCTGAAAAAAGATCTCAAATTTATACCAAAATAACTTTCAGTTTGCCCGTAAGGGCATGGTTGAGTGGTGGGTCTCCCATGTGGGGGATCTGGGATCGAATCCAGCCTCTGTCTGCCGCTCAGTCATGAGCTCGTCACATGGGGTTTGCCTAGTGTGGTTTACATCTCCGGTGTGGTTTGCGAACTATTGCATACTACAAAGTGCTCAGGTTGTGGGTTTCCTTGTGGTTCCAAAAACAAAAAACTTTTAGTTCCAGCAGAAATTACCTATTTTTAGCTCTATGCTTTGTCCATCCCTAAGTCATACTCTATTCGACTAAATTTCATTGAAATTGAGATAATACTAGGAGAAATTTTGACTTACTGAGTTTCGGACATAGGATATAAACAGGGATTGAATTCATATTCAAATTTGAAGTTGATTTCTTGTTCCTATTACAGCTCTGAAAAAGCAGATAGATAAGTTCTTTGAAGGAGACGAAGAAGCATTCCCATCAATATTTGAAGCCATATTGAAAAGAAAACTGGCTGGAAAAAGTGAAGAATCCGATGAGGAATTGATGAATGAACTTCAGGCTCAGCCTCGTCGACAGCATGATGCTGCCAATAGAGAATCTGACTCTGATTGAGTTGAAGCAGTGGCGGAGGCAGAATTTTGTATTTACATGTCATTTTCCCGGTTCTAACCCCTTTTCATTCCTCTACCTCCGCTCTTGTGTTGAAGTACGAGAAATCTATACTCTATACCTGTATGAATAGTGCAATTGGTTAACCATTGAGAGTAAGGTCGTAGCTCCATAATTGTCATGGAGTTGGTTAAGTATCAAAACTTTTATATATACATTTGTCGCTACTCGCATTTCATTCAAACCTGTTCTGCAAAACGATTTTCTTTGAGCCTTGGGATCTGTCGGAAACAACCTCCTATGTGATTGGGTAAGGTGTGTACGTCCCACTCTCCCCAAACCGCACTTGTGGACTCCCCTTCTAAGTCGCCAGTTATGGGACTATACTTGGCTTCTTGTTGTTCATTTCTCGCCACTGTAACTTTATAGTTCCATCTTTCTATATCTAGCCGATTCATTCTGGATCAGCAGAAATGATTTCTATCTGATGTAACTTATAAAGTTGGCAGCATAAGCATCCAATCAATCAAGAAAGTGGATAATACCATGGAGATATCAGGATTCAAATCCTAGTAAAGATAATAATGCTTTTTTTCCCATCTAGTTAAGTTTTGGTGAGCAAAATTGAGTTGGTTTGAACATTAAGATAACAAGAAAAGGGTAGTATAACATAATAGTTTGGATGATTTTGGGGTGAGAGAAAATAACATGAAAAAAAAACTTGTAATGCCAACTCTTTCCACCTTAACTATGCATTAACGACTTGATTGGAGGGTTGTTACCCATCATTTCATAACGTATCATTTTATATTGTATTGCGATGTATTATTTTCTTAAGAATACAAGACTTGAATAAATTATATCGTCTAATATAATTTAATAATATTTTTATTGTCTGGTTTGATTGTATTCTACCATAGCTGATAAGTTAACTAAATAACTATTGTAAATATTAAACTTATGATAATTGCTTATAAAAATAATTTAAGACCACTTCTTTATCTTAATTTATCACCAATTATACCTTGCAAATACATTAAAAATTATTATATCAATGCATCTCTTAAGTCTTAAATGAAATTGTTCAAAAATAATATAAACCACAATTATAACTGCATACATCAATGAGAAGAGAGTAAAAATAAACTAAGGGCATATGAAGAAAAATAATCAATATAGTAAAGTTAAACAAATAATTAGAATAAAGAGTAAAATAAAATTATTGTAATAAATAAAGGTATAATGTAAAATAGAAATACGTTTTTCTTCTTCAATATTCGGTATTGCATTGAAATTGGACTATTTCAAATTTACATTGTGTAAAGCTCATCAGAAAAGAGGAACAAGGTAACAACACAATAATATGAAGAATCTTAATAGTTTAGTTGGTTGACTACTTAATCTCTTCCCCCGTTTCTTTTTTTCGTTGCCCCCAATTTCTTTTAAAAAAACACAATAATACCGAAGCCGGTTTATTTTTCTTTTTAGTAAAATACATTTTTGTCGTTCCAATGTTTCCGGTTCCACTTCACTGAGAAAACAAAACCTGAAAGAGGCAAAGCTGTAACATAGAGAGAGGGAGACGCTAAAACCCTAAAACCATGAGACGAGCTCTTTCTTTGTGCTCCCGCAATTTCCATCTCTCTCAAAACTTCAAATCAATTTCCAATAATTTCAACAGTAAAATCATTCATCCCCCAGTTGTTGTTTCTCATTTTCCTTCAAAGATTAGATTCTTCTCTTCATTAGAAAATGATTCTTCATCGAATCACAACACCCTTGAACCAACCCCTCAGGCCGAGACCACCTTGTCTGAATCCACAGAGAAAGAGGTCTCCCTCAATGTCGAAGATGTCAACAATAAAGGTAAGTATTTGGCGATCTGCAATGAGTTTAGTGGCCATTATTTGTCAATTCTGGATAAAATGGGGTGGTGGGTTAGTTTATCCTTTCCTTTTCCCCCTGGAAATGTGTGGATGAAGTTAGTTTTTGGTCCAGGATGTATGTAATATACCAGGGAAACCCAATGTTTAGTGATTTTGCTGATTAATGATTATGTACTGGATCTCTCTTGTTATGATTGATGCTGATTGCTGACAATTGAATTCAACAACAACAACAACATACCCGGTATATTCTGGAGGGTAGAGTATTTGGCGACCTGCAATCAGTTTAGTGGCGATTATTTGTCAATTCTGGGAAAATGGGGTGGTGGGGGTTAATTTATCCTTTCCTTTTTCTCCCTGAAAATGTGTGGATGAAGTTAGATTAACACTAGGTGATTTCTTCCCATCTTTCCTAGCCTTGGTAGACAGAGTTACCTGGTGGAATTAGTCGAGGTGGACATCATGATATCCAAATGAAAAAGTTAGGTTTTGATCTAGGATGTATGTATGTAATGTACTAGGGAACCCCAATATTTAGTGAATTTGCTGATTAATGATTATGTACTGGATCTCTCTCTTGCTATGATTGATGCTGATTGCTGACAATTTGAATATTAGGGAAACTTTAAGGATTAGAATTCTGGGTTTTATTTTACCGTGTCTCTAGGTTTGTTATTCCAACTAAAATGTTCCCAGAAAGAGGACTTCTTTTTCAACTTTGTTGTTGTTTTGTCAATGAAATCCCTTTATTGTACTTTCTTTGTGTGTGTTAAACAACTTGTTATTGCTCTGGGTATTCGGCTGATAGAAGATGGTAGTGTATTAAGTTCAGGGATTGTACATTTTAAATTTGAATGGGTTTCTTGGTTCCATATTGAGCTACTCTCATCTGTTATATCTACTGTAGAGTTGAAGTCGCGGATCGAGGAGTATTTCGACAAAGGCAACGAAGAGGCGCTTCCATCAATTCTTGAAGCAATTCTAAAGAGGAAATTGACCAGAAAGCACGAACATACAGATGATGAGTTACTGGAGGAGATGCAAATGAAACCCCTGGATGGTGTAAATGACGAAGAGTTTGAATCAGATTTTGAGGAAGCTCACACCACTGATGAAGAGATTGATGATTTGTATGACGCAACGGATATTGTGAGGAGGAGAATGGCGTCTGATAAGTTCTTCAACATGGATGACAGGAAGTGGGATGATATGATAAAAGAGGCTACTGAGCATGGGCATCTTAAGGATACAAGGGAGTGTGAGGAAATTTTACAGGAGATGCTTAGCTGGGATAAAATTTTACCTGGTACTACATTTGTATGCTCTTCTAGCTTCTTAGTTCTTATCCCCTTTAGTAGAAAATTCTTTCTTTTGCATCATGATGTTAATTTCGATTAGGCTTTAAGTTGATAAAAGTTCCAGCCCATAGCATCTCTTTAAGTTTTATGATGATCTTTCCTTCTCAGAAAAAGTCATATCATGAGCTTCTTGCAAGTGAATAATTTAAGTTGTCTGTTGAGCTGGAAAAGGTGCCTACCCGTAGCTCATAATCATCGGGTGGACAGCTGCTTGGAGGGTTGCTGCTGATCATTCCAAAAATTTACATCTACCTCAAAGAACTAGTAATAAACTCCCCCCCCCCCCCCCCCCCCCCCCCACACCACACACACACACACGGAGGCTGACCCACGTGTAAGCTAGGGGGTCACTGGAGCCTGTTAGCTTTGGAAAAAAATCTGTATAAATCTGTATATATACATTGAGAAACTGATATATATCTAATTGTGCAGCCTATTAAAAAAGAAGTGAACTATGGGCACTGGTTGAAGCCACAACTTTCCTCAGTTGTGACCCCGGATCGAATTCCAAACTGCGCTTTCCATTAGGATTTTTGTTTCAATTTAAAACGGCTTATAACATCAGGCATGATAAACATCCGTTTTTGCACTATTTTGTTTAGGAAAACAGTAAGCACAAATGATAGACCCGAGAATCGAACCTGCAACAGTTTGTATATTTCACACCCTTGACCACTGAGCTATCACTCATATGTTTCAACAGTGTTAAAGTTTAATTATTAGCACAAAACCCATATTTCCTTGCAGGTTAGATAAATTTTTAATTTTTTACATGTGTTTTAGGCCAAGTTAGCTTCATTAGTTTAGATTATGATTGGCCTGTGAACTGAAACCTCAACCATGATGACTTCTATACTATTTTCCGTCTTCTCCTGCAACATAAAGAATTGTAGTGCTCACAATTTTAATTTGTTCCCGTCTCCTATTAAATATAAGGTAGGGACAATTTCTGCCAATCAAAGTGAAAATATTTTGGCTTACAAAGTTTTCAAAGTATGCAGGTGAATGATATCTGTACTCCAGTTAACAATCAAAATTCAAAAGATAATATCTGTGCTCCAATTCAGCAGTACTGCTGATAATGCCTGAACTTTAATAGGCATAGGGGTGCGATTTCCACAATAAGTGTTTTAGTTCAATACTTTTTCATTTTCTAATTCCTTCCCTGTTAGGTTTATGAAATTGTTGTAGTGGTGGAAAAGTAAAGTCTAGTAAAAAAGGGTTAGACTTCAAAGAAGTGTGGCAGGGGCAATGAAAAAGTAAGTTAAGGTTTCTTGATTGAGCAAATTACATCTTTCCTGGTTAACAAAATTCTTTAATTCTTCAGTCAGTTATATTTCCTCACTAGCTAATTTCTCTCATTGCTTGTATGAAGTTGTTAATCTTTATCACCTTCCAGTTTCACATAATGTTGTTTCTTTAGGACATTATTCGAACTTAGTCTTTTACAGGATATTGGAGTCAGTTTTCAGTGATCTATTGACGTCCTAATCTAATGTTTGAATTCTTGACTCATTGGGTGTTCTATATTTATCCAGATGAAATTAAGAAGAAGGTGGAAGTTAAGTTTAATGAGATAGGTGAAAGAGTTGAAAAAGGTGAGATTACCCCTGAAGAAGGCTATGCATTGTTCAAGGAGTTTGAGGATGGGGTGGTCGTGGAGTGCGCAAAACTGATGGAGAAGGATGCTCCACAGTTTGATGAGACTACTTTGCCAGATAACAAAAAGGATTTGGATGACCCACCAGGTGAAGGGCCAGTTCTTAGATGGCTAACAAGGGTGGTCTTTGCTCCTGGGGGTGATGCATGGCATCCAAAAAACAGGAAAGTCAAATTGGCTGTTACAGTGAAAGAGTTGGGTCTGTCAAAGCATCAATTTCGTCGCTTAAGAGAATTGGTCGGAACACGCTACCATCCCGGGAGAGACGAGCTTACCATAACTAGTGAAAGGTAAGGTCACATTGTGGGTGTATCTATATTACTAGTATCTGATCTTGTTATGGCCTATGGGTTCACTCTTAATGTATGTTTCAGCTTCTCTTCAACTGAGCTTTTATTAATTTGTATCTATCGTTGAAACAATTAGTAGGAAGTATTTAACTGCTGCTTATTGGGGAGCTACACTGGCATTTGAAGTTTGGGGAACTTACCATGAATAAAATGTTTATTTTTACTCAGATTTGAACACCGCGAGGAGAATAGGAAGGACTGCCTGAGGACTCTATTTGCTCTTATTGAAGAGGCTGGAAAGGCTAACAAAATGGTAGAGGATGTTCGAACTTCATATGTGAAGCAGAGGCTCAAATCAAATCCTGCATTCATGGAAAGGCTGCGTGCAAAAACCATGGAATTGAAAGAATCTAGCTCGCTGCATGCATGAGATAAGCTGTTTGCAGCTCGCATTTTCTTGTAGAAGATAAACGAAAGGTTATTGATGTGCCTTCTCTTTGACATTTCAAAATATTTTTCAACATCCACAATTAGTACAGGTTTGCGAGGGCAATTCTGGTGGCACGGCTATGCATTAGCTACCCTTGTTCTCAAATCATATAAAGAAGATTGGAATGACAAGGGTCAAAGACGATGGGAAACCATGTTAAGAATGACCGTTGTACTTTAACTGTTGCTTCTCATCTGCCCCCCAGCTGAAAGAAAAGGAAAATAACTTCAGTCTCTTCTTCGAGAGAATAGTAGTCAAACTACAAACTAAACTCTTTCAAGCTGCTTTTGCCATCTAAGTTCTAGTCCATTGTCTTAAAAAGTCCTATTAGTTGTCTGCTAATCTAGGTTGTAGGGCGTGAACCGTTACACTTGGTTGTTTGGGATGTGATTTTTCTGGATGTTGTGTCCTGCTTTTTAGTTATTTTTGTTAGCATTGTTAGTTGCTGTGTAACTTAAATTTTCACTTGGGAATAATGGAATTCATAGTTGTATCTTAACTCATAAGTTCCGCACTCATAATCCATTTAGCTGAAGTAATTCCTCGTCCATGATGAATCTAATGGGTGGAGGGAATCAGCAAATATGTTCAATAGTGGTGAAAAGGTATAGAAAAAAAATGTGAGCTAAGGTTCAATCTGTTGAAACAAGAAAATAAAAATGGATGTACTTGAGAGAAAGCAATAACTTTCGTTTGAACATTTTAAAGCTAAATACTATGCTCATCATTCCAGATGTCATTCTCAGTTATGACTTCTCTCAAGTCAAATGATTACAAGATAGCCATACAAAGTAGTATTGATGCTCTAGCTTTCCTCATCATTCTTCTTGTCCTTCCATGATCAACCATCGGTCTGGTTGACACAGAGTCTGAGCTAGACGCAAACCCGTTGGGTACAAAGGCTCGTTGGATATGGAGAGGCTGATGCTTAGAAAAGTCGAGAAGACCACTAAAGAAGTGAGAATATCTTCAAGCTTATGAAATAACTATATATCATAGGCCGTGCAAGTACGGGCCCAACATTTGTTTCTATTTTCTTGAATTCAAAACATTTGTAATGGTTTTATAAAAGCTTGCAACGTCCAGTTTTTAGAAGTAATGGTAGCACAACAGTCTCTTATTGAGAATGAAATGTCAAAAAAGGGGCAACATATAGCTGAGTTCCATTAAGCTGTGTTTATAAGATACAATTTCTAACAAATGTGCTATATTTTATTTTCACGAATTTTGCACATAAAGCACCTATAAATACACTACTGCTAGTATTTAAAAAAATGAACGTGCTACGCCTGACCCTCTATCAATAAATAAAATTAGAATGATACTTAAAATAGATGACTTCAACAAGTTTAATTCGCATATATGATAGGTCGTCTTAATAGCTACATCCAGAGGTTCTAATATGCCAACATGAATGTTTGGAAATCATGCTCTTACGCATATTCTAACAGCTCTTCACTGGTCATATGTTATATGCCAGCTAAAGCCTGAACGACTAATTTCCCATTCTAAGCTAGCTATACATTTCAGTCCATTTATTCCTTTTATCCTTGCATCATATCCCAAAACATATTGTAAGCAGGCAGGAGTAATTTGATTCAAACTAAGTTCTCCATGGCCTAGTCTAAACTAAACAACATGTAGGAAGATCAGATCAATAAGCACCTCCAGATCTTTTTCGAAACGTGCTCAACATATTACTATTATTGTACAATCTGCCAGTCTGAGCCTTCCTCAAAGCACACCCAGCTTCAAATCCAAAGAGAAAGGAGGAGGTGTGACATAGGTCAATGAAAACAGCCGGAATACAAATGTACTCTTTTTTCTTTAGTAAAGGTGAATTAAGCCAAAAAAAACTTTTTTTTCCGAACAATCTCAACATCCTCGTTGAGAGTCGCTCTGCGAGATGTCTAGTAATCTCTGACTTGGTCTTTCAATTCTAAGTCTCAGCCCTTTTCCGGCTTGCCTCGCTCTCAGGTTGGCCTTTCTACTTGACTAAGTAGTAGTAGTATTCCACCCGCCCACATATCATGCCCGTTGTATCTGCAAATGCTAAGACATTTGATTACTCACAAATTTGTAAACTTGATTGAGAGAAACTGTAAGAAAACCTATTTTAGACTGCACATGTATTTTAGGTACATAATTGCAGAGTTATTGGTATGCAATATTAATGTATAGCACGGCAGGTGAAAATAGAGACTCTGTATTAAAGAAAGGGATTCGAAATTTACCCTCTAATGTCAGTTGCTGAAAAGTCATTCTTCAAAGATGGCTCAGTGCTACTCGATCTGACCTGTATTAGGTTGCAAGCAATTTACTTATGCAAATATCTTGATTTCATAAATTGTACAAGTAAACTGCAATAACTATTTTTAATAATGGAGACAAATAAAATGAAACAGAGAGAACATATTGCAAAGTTGAAGGAAAACTTTTTTCTTTTGAGTGAAGTTCTTCTCGAACATAGTACACAACAACAACAACAACATACCCAGTGTATTCCCACAGCGTGAGGTCTGGGGAGGGTAGAGTGTACGCAGTCCGTACCACTACCTCAGAGGTGAGGTAGAGAGGCTGTTTCCGATAGACCCCCGGCTCAAGACAAAAACAGTCTACAAATAGGCTAAAAAGGACGTAACAAAGATACAGGATAAAAATACATGATAAAACTACAAGAGACGATAGGAAGTAATATGTAGTAACAAACAACAAACAGAAACAGAGCACTGCCACAAAATACTACCACGAGGAATCCAAGAACAAGAAACTATAAGCGTAGCACTACGATTACTAGTCGGGACAATAAGGAAAAACACTCCTACCTCCTAGCCTACACACACTTCTACCTACTACTCTTCTACCCTAATCCGCGTCCTCCACACCTTCCTATCTAGGGTCATGTCTTCTCGAACATAGTGTTCTCTTATTTTCATGGAACATACTTTGTGGGTGCCTGGTTTTGAAAATAGGAATATATTGAAAGCAACAATGCAATAACAAAAGAATATTGAGCCATCTGCCAACTTTCTTCCCCGTATGCAATAGGCATGCTCATACCTAGAAAAGAAAAATGAGAAGTTCAACAGCTGCCCTCTGAATAAGAACGTGTAAAGATCAAAAAATGTCTAAGTGCAGTCTTTTCTAGTGTAGGCAATCCATGCTACAGCCAATAAACTATCAGCAGTAGGCTTCAGGTGGTTGAAGAAATCAGACTGGCATCCTTACGTCACTTTTGTAGCTTTCACGATCACATCATTCAATGGTTTGAGAACCAGTATATATAATAAAAGCATCTTCGACAAAGAAAATAATTTTGTGCCCAATTAAAGAGTACCTTTCAGCTAGGTAAGAAAGTACACTTTTGACTTGCTACGATGAAATACAGAGTTCAATCAAAAGACTGGCATAACACATCACTTTTTCGGCTAGCCGAAGATAACAAACAAGTGCAATTTCATTTGAAATTCTGCTCTCCACAGGGTTCAAGCAACAGATCCTACGCTTCAAATTAGACTAATGAAAGAGATTACTCATGGAGGTCAAACGATATGGAACAAATACTCCAATGAAAATCAAAAGACACACATATTGCATAACATAAGTCCCTGCAAAGTTGCAGTTTCACTATTGTATGCACATTATGCAACAAAACTTGCATCACAATTTGAAATTGTACACAAACTGCATTTCAATTTATGCGACTTAGTTTGACTCGACATGGAGCTTAAGAGAAAGGAAAACTTTTGAAATTTCTCATCTTAAATATGACATAACATTTGTGTAACTATATGATTTTTTTAACTTATTCATTGTCTTTAAACACCCCCCCCCCCCATTTCAAAAAGAATGTCTTTTTGCTTTTTTGGCAACTCTTTAATTCTAACATTTTACGTGTCATATTTAAGAACACAAAATTAAAAGGTATTTTGGTACATTTTAGCACAAGATTCAAAAGTATTCTTTACTTTCTTGAACTTCGTAGCTAGTCAACACCAGGCAAACAAATTGAAACTCAGAGAGTTCACATTTTGTGGTGCTATATAAAATGGCAGATTTTAAAAATTACTCCCAACTTATTTGAAAATATTGAACTCATACGAAAGAGGTGAACAAGACAGTATAATGAACTGAGCAGAGGATTGAACTAACCTTGGTCTCCTTGATTTTAATGAGAAATTCTCTTTGAGCAGAGAAAGCCTCTTCAACAATCTTACTAATATCCAAAACGTGTCCTCCGATCTTCTCTACAGCACTCGAAGCCTTTCCGAGGAACTGCGACCTAGTCTTTAAAAACATATTTATTACGATGAGCCAACTTTGACAACAAAACTTGAAGTATCGAATAGCTCTCACCTCATGGAAGTTTAAGAGTACAACGAAGTCATTGCCTCTCGATTACATCTGCAAAAGTACCAAGAACACCAATAAATTCCAAAAGAAAAGAGAAAAGAAGTTGTAAGTACGACCACATTGGCGTATAGTTAAACTAAAATAAGCAAATGTACAAATCCGACTCGGTCGAAAGCTTTAATTGAAAATAAGAAAACCCTCTGGACCGTTACCTAAAATGTTTCCAAGTTCTAACATTAAGAGATAAAAAATACATTCCTAAAGTTTTAAAGTGCAAATACAAAAGTAAACCTAGCAGTTCTGTATTAGCAATATAGCTTTTTTTTTAGTAGCAAAAAACTTGTCAATTTTGTTTTCCAGCTGACCACATGAATTTTTCTTATCAAAACTTGAATCCAAGTAGGAAGCATTCAGTTGATCAAATATACACAATAAAGTAAACCTACACATGTTTGATTTTGGATTTTGACAGACTTGAATTTGCTTTTTTCTCGTAATTGAACTGGGCGAACCGTTTATTTAAATATTTTCAATTGCACAAATCAGAGAAATTCTAATCTCGTGAGAATTGGGTATGTTTTATATCTAACTGAAGTAAATAGTGAAGACTATGAGCATAAACCCAATTTTGACGTCGTAACATAGTACTGAAGACGATATTCATAACTACCGTCTTAATACATCAATGGTACATAAGTTTTGATGTATGCTGTTTTCGCAGCAGACTTGCACAGTTTATGAATCACACCAAACATATACCCTTTTCCTTTTAATCGTCAAATTTAAACTCTTTTTTTAATTATATATTACCTAAATTGGCAACTCAAATTTTTCGTTTTCTATGAGACTACACCGCAGTATACCCAGATGCCTCTTATTCTTCCAACACCACCACAAAGAGTACATGGAATACAAAGAGAAAACAAATATCTCAACACAAGCGATTACCTGAGTAGAACCAGAGAAATTGACAAAAAGAGAAGGAAAACAGATGACCAAAGATCAAATCGAAGAGGAGAAGGAGCGGGTTTGTAGATTAGGATTTGGGACCTCTGTCAAAATAGTCACAGGCGTCAGCTTTGTATTCAATTGGGGAAGATGAAGAAATGTGAAATGACCAGCCCTTTCGGACCAGTACCTGAAACTGGCGCCTTAGACCAACTCGGCCATCTTGACAATTTGTTACCAATTAGAAGATTATATTATATTTATTATAAAACGTTTCTCCTCAAACAAATAACAACACTTCATTTGATAACAAGAAATAGTAAAGCTTGACCCTCCAGCAAAAATAAAAATGTTACGACACCATTACATTTTTGAGAATGCTATCCTTCTCTAACTTTGGGGATTCCTATATTACTTTCATCTTTAGCCTGATTACAAGGGACTTGCTATGACAAAAAATTATGTTCAGGTTGAGGTACATTTAGGACGGATTCTGTAGGTCCAAATGAAATTCATTATTTTCGCGGTTGATCTAGATATACATATGAAAAGAAGAAGAAAAATTACTGTAAAATGTACTCATTTTGATACCACTTACTCTAAATTCTAAATTAGACGAGCATGACGCTCATTCTGAATCCACCGACTCTAGATTCTAAATTTCCTATGCATTCATGCGCCACAACCTGCACCGCAGCCTGCAGCACATCCAGCGCCTTCATACGCACTTGTTTCTGCTGCTGCTGATTTATCTCTTGGCATCCCTTCTGCACATGACAAGATTATGAACGTTACGACGAAAATCGCAGCCAAAATTCCCAAGAATGTTAGCAAAATATTAGCTCCAAGATTTCCAAAGCCTTCTCCATCAATCAAAACACTCAATTCCCTTGCCATCTTTTTTTCTCTACAATCTGTTTTCTGTTTTATTCTTTTGGAAGGGAATTGAAGGCAGGGGAGAAGTTATATATATATATATATATATATATATATATATATAGTTGTTGCAAAGGCCAAATTCACTAAAATTGACCCTTGTTAAATATGTCTCTAAAACTTTTCACAATAATCACTACTTTATGTAATGTTTGTGGGTCGACACAGCCACTATCAAGAGTTGGATTTGGTGTTTTTCAGATCCCACTCTTCTTTGTCACTTTCTATGATGTCTGATAAAGAGCCCATTAGTATGACACCTCAATTCCAAATTAAATTACAGTTGGCTACATGAATTTTCATTTTTGGGTTCTCTCATTCAACGTTTTGTATCCGTTTTGAGGCTCGACAAGTTTAGATTCACGCTTGGAAAAAACCCTTACCAAAGATGATTCCATCCTCTGAATTCGAACCCAAAACCTCTAATTAAGAATAAAAAGATAGTTACCACCTTACCTTACCGCCTTACCCTAGCCTTTAATAGTGGCTATATGAATTTTCTTATATCTTTCAAATGAGAGGTTCTCCAAATCTAACACTTGTACTTACCACACTTAATATAGTTTAATGATAATACTTAGATCTTTATTTTAACTAATTGGTATTGTTTATATGCTTTGTTTTTAACTAATTGGTGTTCTTTAAGCCTTCCATAATGCAGGTAAATGGTGATAAAAAATATTTTTGGCCAAGTTAATCACATAGAGGATACATGATTTGCATCAAATTAATTATATATTTTGCTAATACTCATCTTGGGTAGGTTGTAATTAGTGCGATCTAATACTTAGATTAGTGGAAGTTCAAATTAGTGCAATAATTCAATTATATTTAACTTGAAGAGAACATGCCTTCAGTATTTGTCACAATCTTCATTGTTGAGGTTGATTTGATAAGTAACATGGTTGTTTCCATAAAGGACAGACAAACTATATATGTGGAAGTATTAAAGTTCTGTTTTTCAATATTTCCCTCTTAGTGAATCTAATTATATGTTTATTTAGTTCTTTTTATCATCGATAA